>CM060593.1:41146246-41658746 GCA_030578255.1 Tiaroga cobitis
GCTGCTCTGCTGCCGATCATATGCTGGACTTCTTAACGTGTGAGAGCAGCGTGGAATGTGGGAAAGGAAAAAGAGGAAGACAAGGGTCTTACCGCGTCGTGGTGGTCTGACCTTGGCCCCCGCCGGAGGCCAAACACTGTCAGGATCCTCCATTTCAAATCAATCCACAAAATATACCATTTCGGTGCTTCATGTCTCTGAATGGGTGAAACGGTGTTTGAGATGCATTTAGCTATGAAACAACAGAGTATGAAAAGGAAGGTCAATCTTTTCCCTGCCATTACATTGAGCTGAATGACTTCTTGAAGGAGTGCAACAAGCTGTCTTCAGATTTCTATTAGAGCCTTAATTGTGTAAATTGGCATGTCAAATTCGGCTTTCACCTCGTCTCTCTGGTCACTTGTCTGGGAGGACAACGGATGGAGGAAGAGGAGAAGAAGCAGGCGATGGTGAAATCTGTGGGATTTCTGCGTTTCATCTGAGCTCAACCTGCAGTCCTGACAGCACTACGCCCCGGGGTGAGGAGTTGGAGAAAACACAGGATTATCTGTAGGGAAACCTGAGGGAGCAAGTGTTTTTCATCAGTTCACTTTCAGTTGTCAAATTGTCAACATCACAGAACTTTATTAGCATGACTGTTGCATAAATAATAATGCCAGAACATCAATATAAAAACAAAACAAAAAGGTGCAGTGCAGTAGAATAAAGCAATGCGGTAAAATAGAAATGCAGTGCAATAAAACAATGAAATGCAATATAAAATATAAAACGAATCAATCCAATGCTATACAAATATAAAAAGAAACAGTGCAACACAATACAAAAATAAAACAATGCAATGCAATACACAAATGAAACGACGCAATGCAACACAAACATTAAAGCTCCAGTAGGTAACTTTTGAAAACATGTATTTGTTAAAACTGTCATTATGTCCTGACAGTAGAATATGAGATAGATAATCTGTGTAAAAATCAAGCTCCTCTGGCTCCTCCCAGTGGTCCTATTGCCATTTGCAAGAAATACACGCTCCCGGTCAGAAACAACCAATCAGAGCCAGGAGGAGTGTCTTAGCACTGTCAATCACGCTCGTGTACGCGCTGATCACACCCCTCTCTTGCACAGCGCGAGCGCCGGAGCACGAGCCGTCGTTCAAACTCAAGTTTGCCGGCGTGCTGCAGCTGTGCTTATGACGGAGAAACAACCTAAACTGCCAATTCTCCAGTGACACCTGCTCATAAAACAAAGAGGTAAAAGGAAAAAGACTGATGACGATAAACAAGCGAAAAAGAAAGAATTACACAGAGCCCATTGACTCGGTGTCAAAACTAACATGTAGATAAAATGTCACGCACTCTGCTAAGCAACAATTGAAACCTGCTAATTCACTGGCTTGTCATGTTGCTGAAATAATGTACTAGCACACCTTATCTAGCATTATATATCGCTAGAATAATTACTTACATACTGTAACGTTAGTTACCGTTATATTAACGTTATCTTACTAGCTATTTATAAGTTATAGAAAGAGTGCAACGTTATAAAGTTACATGTAGGCTATTGGAAAATACATAATGATTTGAGGACCAAGTTTGTAGTCAAAGTATGGGCAGGCCATAGTCAATGTAAAGCATATTATTGACGTTTAGTCCCTATTAGTGAATGTGCAATATAACTTTTTATCCGCCGTCATCGGTGGCCCTGTTTACTAGCCTGCGCGTTCACGACAGGCTCCGCTGTGGAGGACGAGCTGTGGAGGGAGGGCTGTAGCGCAGCGGAGAGCAAGGGGGTGGGACCTGGAAGTTGTGCTTGTTCAAATTTTCAGGCTAAGTCAACGTTTTCTCAAACCTCCCTACTGCAGCTTTAACAAAGCAATGCAATGCAGTGTAATAAGATAAAATGCAATGCAATACACAAATAAAATAAATTATTACAATGCAATTAAATAAAACAAAAATAATGCAATGCAATAAAATAAAAAACACTGCAAAACAAATAAAATCACCATTTGGTTCCTAGTATTGGATGTCGCTCTGATGCATCAATGCATAATGACATTGCATTATTATTTAAATTAAATTAAATTTATCATTTCATTTTTCAATCAAATTAAATATTCAAGAAGACATGCAAAAAAATAAGAATATATTCTATGGGATACACATACACAGATATGGCAGTGAAATTTGAATTGTGCTGCAGTGAATGTGTATCTCACTTGCATGTTCTTGCACTAACTTTCCCCCATATTTACTAGCCACATTCCTTCATTTGTAGAAAAACGAAGCACTCATCTCACTGTAAACATGGCAATTAAAACAAAACACTCTGAAAAAGACACTAACAATCACAAACAGGTGTTTCATGGCTGCAAGTCTTGTAGAAATTTATAAGGCCCTTATAAACATCTTTGGCTCTTGTTGAGTTCACAGTTTGAATGGGGAGCTCCGGCTCTTTTTGATTAAGAGTGTGTGTGTGTGTGTGTGTGTGTGGTACAGGAATATTAGAGTCTGCCACACCCATTGTAAGTGATCCACAATAACTGTTCACACACTTCGAGGCATTCATGAAATGTTGTTAAAAGCCCCCCTCCCATGATGCATAGCAGCTCCTCTGGAAGCCACAGGTTGGCCGCCAGCTTTTAAAAGAAAATTAGAGGAGTTTGGCTCTTTACAATTATATGAAAGCAATAAAGCGACCGGCCCAGAAGTGGCTGAGGAATTCATGAGTCAGTGAGGAGAGACAGAGAGAGTGAAAGAGAGTCCCATTCACCATTATTGTATAGAAGAGAGTAGATCAGACATTCTGCTAAACATCTCAAATAAAAGAAAGAACATTGGTTATTTATACACATTATTTAGGTAACCTGACAATTGTTTTTACATTGCATACACTGATTTCTGATTTTTTTTTTGCATAGTGTTTTTCAGTGTTGCGTTTACTTTTTTTAACTGCAAACTGAGCACTTCTTTAGGACATCACACTATAGAACAAATGTTATATACTCTTGTGAAAAAGAAGTGTGCCTATTACAGTACAGCTTCCAAAAACTGTACTTGCTGATAACATGAATGAAATAAAAGGCCACTTAAGCGTACTTATAGAGTCCACTGTGTTGACACACTTCCCGTTTTTAAAAGGGAACTATAATGTCAAATTGTGTTAATTCATTACATTTTAATTTTCTTCTGACATGCTTAAAGTGCACTTATTTTGATGTTGACTATCACACTAAAGCACATGTAAAGTACTTGTTTTATTCAAAAAACTACATTTGAAGTGAATCTATTTTAAAAGTACTAAATTACAGCTTCATCACTATAAATGTATAATTAATTACATATTTTTTTTAATGCATGACAAACAATTTCAACCTTAATGACATTAAAGTATATTTTAGTTTACCATAACCGCACAAATTTCAAAGACAATTAAGAAATAACTTATAAAGATGTACACAAGTGGGTCAAAAACAATAAATTTCAGCTAATTAAATTGAATGAATTTAAAGTTTTAGTTCAATTGTAAATAACATGCAATTAAACATTACTTTTAGTTCACACTTACATATTATTTTACTCAAAAGTATGCTGTAAGTGTACTTCTTTTTCACAAGGGTACAAATAAATTGAAATGAAATGTGTGTATTTATGTTTTGATCTAAGTGTCTTCAACGAGCCCTGTCACACGCTGACGGAAAGGCCGTCCTGCATACCACAAATCACACGAGCCCCATGGGGGCAGAATTATCTTGTGACCTTAAGTATGGGTCGGATGTGATTGAGGACAACGAGCCATCGATCAGAGAATTCAGGAGTCATTTAAGCTGAAGTAATAATGGACTGTTCATTTCTCATCCTTCTTGTGTTACCGCACAATACTGTCTGAGTGCCTGTTATTGGTTAATGACACCCCTGAGACTCTTCCATCCTTCCAGCAGATTAAAGTGTTTGTGTCAGTAGCTCTATTGAAGTGCGTGTCTACTTAACACCGGCTACGTTTGGAATGCAGCAGTAGCTTAGTGCATATACTGCGCAGTACATACTGCATACTTCCACAATCAAATAAATATAAAAATGAACCCTTTCCCACCAGTGTTTTTTTTTTTTAAGTTGCCAGTCAGCGGCAGCATTTTTGATCATTTTCACAAAACTTTCATGGCCCCCCAGAATATGTTGCTGTATAAATATCTGACCATACAATATATCAAAAGGATGAACAGAGCCTCTACATTTTATTGTAGCTTCACGCGTTCTTACTTATCAACACTTGAATGTGGGTAAGTTTCATTAAAAAAAGCAACGTTTTGAACAGAAAGCTGAGAAAATTGCATATTTGGGATTCATGTTTGAAGAAAACAGAGTAGATAGAGTCCATCAAAACCTTCATAGTCCTATAGCTCATCCTGGGTCGCCATTTTATTCGGTAACATTAGGCAGTTTTAAGTTCTATGCAGTTTAAAGTTTGGCGATCGCGTTAGATTGCATGCGTCTATAGTTGCGTCCCAATTCAGAGGCGCGCGTCCTTCGAAGGCCACTACGGTCGGACTGAGCGTTGTTAAATGGGACAGTCAAGCCTACGATGGACTGTTCTAGTCCCCTAGCTCCTCAAGTAACAAGTAACGTTTGCACTGCACTTTTTACATGCAAACGTGTTTTGTCTGAATCGGCCCTTACTCTGACTTTGCAGTATTGTGTAAAGAATGCCAATTTTCGAATCTATGATATTTTACGTTAACACAAACTTGAATTCAAAATAGCCATTCTTATTTATGGTAACTGAATGCCACTTGCTGAATTAAACATGCAACCTTATCATCAGGTGATGTGACAGCAATGTAGCATACTACTAATTAGAAATTAGAAATCACTGCATAATGCACTTAAAAAAAAAAAAACAGTAAGCAGTATATATTAGTATAATGCATCTTTAAACATTTCCGACTAAACTCGAACTAATAAAAAAAATAGGATATAGTAATTTATTGTGTCCTGGTTATATACTGCACATTTAGACATGTTTAGTAGGTCATTCATACTGTGCACAATGCACACTGCAAAATTAGCATGAGTAGTATGCCAAAGGAAATGTGTTTTCAAAGGGTCAAACATGAACGACTCATTAGGACAATTGCTTGCGGTGTTCCTCTGGGACTGAACTGCCGTTGGGTTGTTTTTCTTCTTTACATGGACAGGTGAATTTTGAATGGACACTACATCACCAAACAGGAAATACAAGTGAATCCTCTAAGGGTCTAATGCCCTGTGGGAATTTGATTGTATATCATCTCTGATAGTACACAGTATGTGAAAAAATAAAAATAAAATAAATAAATAAATATATTATATATATATATATATAGTTAAATTATAAGCTCCTAAAAAATAATTATAATGACTGAGTATTTTGTGGAATTTTGGACAACATACTTCCCATTATCATATAACTAGTCTGGAATCTGAATATGTACTTATGGTGAACATGAAGTTGATGCTTAAAGTTCCGTCTGAATTTTAAAAAATTCCAAAAGGCGGAACACTGTTTGAACTGTAATCAGATCGTGGCTTTATTTCCTGTTCCATTAACTTCTTTGAATCTTTGTGGAATTCCATTATTCAGACAGATTTTGATCTCCTGACCTGATCTGGTGCTCTCCTGATTGACCTCTGCACCTCCTTTCCTCTGATTACGACTCTGATCCTTTCATTCTTGTCTTCTCATTAGAGCCGGCAGCACACATCACAGCTCATGACCTGAGCGGGTCAGGATTAAACTGTAATGTGGATGTGCATGCAGCGATACCACGGTTAGACAAGGATTAGCTCAAGCCACAAAGATGACAAGTTAGCACACAAACTGATACATTTTAGCTTGAATATTAAAGTGTTCTCACAGTAATGGTTGGGGGCAAATCTGTTAAATGATTCATGACGAGGTGGAGCGGTAAAGGCGGGCCGGTGGTAATGAAATCTACTGAGACTCCAGTTGCAAACCTGATCCAAATAAACTGACTGTAAAAAACACAAGAAAATAGGAGAATATTAGATAGCGATGCAAAAAAAAAAAAAAAAAAAAAAATTGTAAGGAACATTTACAGGCAAGATAAATTAAAACATTTAAACCATGCACAGAACTAACAAAGGCGTATTACTGTAGTAAAGTTATATTTAAAAAGCTTCATTAGTCAAACAGACAAAAAATTGAAAATTCAAACCTAAAGTTAGTCAAATAAACATGAACACTTAAAATATACAAAAAAAAAAAAAGATTACACTTATTAGTAAAATTAAAAGGCATAATTATTGAAAACAGATTATTGGATAATATAATAAAAAGTGATACCTTTACAATAATTATAAAATAAAAATCTAGAAAAAAATCTCACAATGCAAAAGAAAAAGAAAAAAAAAGAATGCAAAAAGCATGCAAAAATTAAAAGTTTCATTTGTAAAATCATAATATAAAATAATAATAAAGTAAAATAATGAAAGCCCTTAAAAAATGCAAAACAATTGGTTAGTAAAATAAAAAAAAATCCTTAAAAACAGACAATAAAAAAAATTACAATAATGAATACCTCTGAAAAATAAAAAAAATTAAAATAAAAAAATAAAAAAAATTAGAGATTTTTTTTTTAAACAGAGAGTATTAGTAATGATATAAAGAAAAATAGAGGTCCTAAAATAAAGGTTGTGGATTCAGAATAAAGCTGCTATAATCAAGTGTTTTGTGTGTGTATTTAAAGTGGTTGAGTGGCAGGCTTGAGTACATTCCCCAGTTGATTTAGTGTAGTTAAGATCAGATGGAATGTGTCAAAGCCAAAAGCTCTAGTTTAATCTCGCTGGCCTCCCCTTCCTCTGACAACACAAGCTGACATCTGACTGGCAGTGGGAGTTAAAGAGATCCGGGGTGAACGAGAGTCAAACCGACAGGAAGAATGATAAGGTGATCTACAAAACATCAAAGGAGGATTTTCCAAAAGACAAACAGATGCATTAAAAAGCGACGAGACATTTAATAGTGTTCAGAAGCTTTTCTTTATTGGCCGGAAGATTAGAGTCACAGAATGTGTGTAAAAGTTGGTGTGCGTTTTATTCTGTAAAAACCGAGAAACAAAGCATGCAATCAACAATCGCTCCTTCCAAATTCATTCAAATAAACTCCAACTCATTCATCTAAATAAACTACGGTATACAGCAGAAAAAAAAAAAAAAAAAAAAAAACTTTTCACTACAAACGAACAATGGCTGTCTCTAAACCTAAAGCATTTTGGAGCGTCAGTTGAATTATACAGGTACATGTTTTGAACACACACACACACGATGGCCAAAATGCTGTAGTAGGCAGATATTAAGAACCAACTTTAGCATTTCTGATCGTTTTTAGAACATATCCATTAGTAATTCATAGTAAACTGGTGAATCGCACACAAACACGTCACACTTCACCCCAGCATTTAATTATATTTCTTCATAATTTTTAAACCTATTTTTACGACAAATTTTTTTTAAATTTTGTTGTTTCGATTTTTTTTTATGACAATTGCGTACATTTCTCCCCATGTTCTCAATACTGTACAACAAACAAGTCTAATTCCAATTTCTTTCCCATGAATGTATTGATATGAATTTTTATTATTCTCAAGTTCATTTTTTTAGTTTACTTTATTTTTATTTTTATAAATAAAATAAGCATCATATATATATGAAGCCTATATGATATATCAATATATCTGCATGTGTATACGTTTTTTCCTGGTGTGTGTGTGTGTGTGTGTGTGTGTGTGGGGGGGGGGGGGGGGGGGGGGTGGTGGTGGTGGTTAATGAAATACGACCTGGACATGTTCTTGACAGGTTTTGTGAGAGTCACCCAAACATGTCATGGCCTCAGGATGTGAGAGCATGTGTGTGGATGTGCATTTGTGTGTAATACAATAGCATTTTGAAGAAAAAGAAAAGAAAAAGAAAAGCAACAGCATACAGATTCAACACATTAAGACTTGAGCAAGACTCCCATGAAAACCCCTTTTATAGCCGTTCTATATTAAAACTTGTGTCTTAAAATGTAACAAACCCCTTCCCATTAATTCCAAGAGCAAATAGAAGGGTGGTTGGAAAAGCCAAGAAAAGAAATATCACTATAGAACAGCAAAAACGCAAATAAACAGATTTCGCATCAAAGGGTCAGAGCTCTCGAACAAGAATGCAAAATGACCCATGCGGGGTTAAACAGCGCTCTAAACACACAGCTAAAAGGCAAACGCTAAAAAAAACACTCTTTCCTCTATGTAAACATATTCATATACTTGTGCCGTCTGTAATGTTACCTTCCTCTTCAGTGCTGAATGGCAAGTGTAAAAAATGCATCTCTGGTCTGCATGCATCACATATTGTAGGACATTTACACATGCCACATGAAGATATTTCACACCAGTCTGTTTGGGAACCTTGTTTCCTCTCCTAATCTGCTGAAATAAAGCTCTGTGACAGCATAGCTCAATTCAAAGTGCACGTAAGAAAAAGAAAATTACATAAAGAAAAAATGCAGAAAGGTGGAGCACTTGTGCTTCTTGCAAAAAGAAAGAAGAAGTAAAAACTAAATGCTTGGCTGCATAAAAGAAGTTGTTTTTTATTAGTTGCCACGGAACAACTCAACTATAGTTAAGCTAATGATTTAAGCAAAACTGATGAAGTACCACACATTATTTTATGCAACCAGGCACCCAAGTAAGCTGATAACTAAGTCTGTAACCTCTAGACGTGTGTCAGACGGTCGGGTTAGACTGTGAGAGAAATGAAGCTGTTATATCTCTGAATGTTCCTCTTGAGGATCTCGGAGCAGGGCCCGAGGACACGCTCAAAACGTGGCCGGTCCAGCTTCACACACTTGAGCGGACCCCTGGCCACGACTGTGGCTGCACGGGGTCTGTTCAGCAGCAGGGCTATCTCACCTGCACAAATACAACACACACACACACGTTAGCTTAATGACTTGATTTAAAACTGATATATTATGTAAATCAATTTTGATTTGTAAATACTCTGACACTCAAAATTCAAAATATCACAGTGTAACCAGGCAATTAATTGATGCTAGGTTGTCAAAATAATTCAGATATGTATTTCGCCATCAGGTCTGGTGTCCCACAGGGGTCTGTTTTGGTACCGCTTACATTTACATTATCATCAACACCTATTCAGTACTTAGCAACCTGACCCTTCCTAATGAACAAATGTGTGAACTATGCCGCCACACTGAGGTTAGCCGATTACAACAAAAGTTTATTTACATACTGTATAGAAGTCTTAAAGGTACAGTGCGAAAAACAGTCAGTTTAATTCTAAGGATCAGATAGAGACAGAGGAAATGGTCATAAAAAGCTAAATAATGACTGTTTGTGCAAGAACATTGAGCTATAAGTAGATATAATTATACAAATCTGTAGATTATGACCCCTTTAAAATAAAAAATCTAAAATTGTGATACCATAATACATTATTCTACTAAATGTTTGAAAAAGACTTTTACAACACTGATTTCAGTTGTTTTACATTTTATATTCTGGAAAATAAATCCAATCAATAAATAATAATAATAGTTATATAACTCACAACAATAAATACCTTTAAGACATTTAAAAGGTACTTTATTTATTTATTTTTTTAATCTTAAAATACTGTATCCTAATCCACCTTACAATGCAAAGACCAGTAAATAATGAAGCCTTTTGCGGGTTTGACCAGCCCAACACTGCAACATTGACTCAACCAATGGCATGAGTTAGGGGCGGGACTATCTCATTGGCCAACCAATGAGAAAACCAAGTTCAGAAAACTTGTTTAAAACAATCATTGTTTTTACCATTTTTATTTGGTGACATTAGCTGTGCAGAAATGTCTCATCTTTAAGCAGCAATCTGTTAAAAATACACTGCCTTTGCTGCGTGCTAATAACATAAACACAACCCTTTTAACTTAAATGGTTATAAAACAAAGAGCAGTAGCTCTCTATATAATGTAAATATGACTATATTCACTACGTAGAGTGCCAATCTAAAGATCAGTATGCCTGTGTTGCAGCAGTGTAAACCGCACTGACAGTAAACAAGCACACAGATCTACATTCTGCAAGCTCTGCACATGACGAACTGCCACCTGTTAGGAAAGCTACTCTTCCTGTCTGGCTCAGGCACTTCTGTTCTGTTATTTACAAGACTTTGGCACAACGCTGCAGGTCCTCTGCGATCCTTACAACACTCACCGAAGTAGTCAGACGGACCCAGGCGGCCCACTTCGACATATTCCTCATTATCAGACCTGCGCTGCAGAACAGATGCTGTACCCTGGGAAGAGAAGGAGAGATGCAGGTTTAATGAGGAGGAAAAGTACAAAAAGAGGAGCAGAGGGAGGGGAGAAAAGCCTAGCTCCTGGTGTCGCCGAGTTTGAGACGTGTGAAAAGGATTAGTGCTTTATATGCCTGCAGGTGTACAGGGTTTAGACAACTCTGCATGCTCGCAACACACACAAGTACGTCATACACTGACACATGCAAGCACACCTGGGCCTGTCAGTGTTGAGATTTTTCAACAATCATAGAGTTACACTGCATGCGGCGCCCCACACAGCAATGCAAAAACTCATTTAGAAAGATAAACAAGGAGACAGGCAAACGGTCTGTCACATTTGTCACATCAAGGACAAACACTACCCACAATACAACAGTAAAACGAGGAAGGCTGACAGGACAGGGCTTCTCTCTATTCATAGTCACTTTACAGAAGTTGAAAAGACGAGTATTCGTCGAAAAGACGAGAAGGCCTCTCCTGTTGCTTTGGTGCTTGTCAACACGCGCGTGCACCCCCTGCTGGTAAAGCCGACTACAGCAGATGGAGATTATGATCGGTAATCTACTGCTTTTCCTGCAGTTCCTGGATGTCGACATTGAATTTACTGTCGAATTTGAACCACTGAATTTGTGGAAGCGAATTTTCAAGGCGAAATAAAATGGACCGAAAATTGCCTGTTGAATATTATAGGTTGTATTTTTAAACAGTTTGAAAATTTTGGAAGTGAAATATGAAAGGTGAATATGGATTATTGAATTTTTAATATTGAAAATGTGTTTGAAATGTTTTTAATTGAAATATTCACAGCTTAAATATTCAACCATGTTGAATTTCAGCCCATAAAAATGCAAGCCTTAAAAATACAATGGATTAAAATACAAGCATGGTTAATGCAATGCATTTTTTTTTTCAATTGGTGCAATTCAACATGCTTTTTGTTTCAAAAACATTTGACATTATTTTACTTCCATACAATTGGGCTCAAATTATTTTAAAATAATGGTTAAATTATTTAGCAAGAATGATATCATTATTTTACAAAATACTATTATCATAGATGTATATATAAATATTAAGACATGCAAATATAAGAAATATTACTATTATTAATAATTGAATTGTTGGATTAATACAGTTGAATAAAAATAACAATAAACACATTTTTTAAAAATGTATCTTGATTTGAATGTTAACTACAATACACTCTTTCATTACTCTCCAGACTGTGAGTAAACTCGTATCTTGTGAGCAAATGTGGGGGTTGGAGGCAGGTTAGGAGGTCATCTACAGGCTCCATTGCTGGGTCACTTAGGCCTTTGCATGTCAACGCCAACAATTTGTAAAAAGAAAAGCACAAAATATGGACTACTTTTTAAACATAACTGAGGAACTTTATGATTAAATGACATTACATAGGTGGGAGAAAGTAGTTCTACCAATACTCCTGATGTAACAGTCCAGTTACAACCATATCTTAAATAGCAGCACTAGCTATTAAAGCTATTCCATAACCATCTAATAAAAAATAAATCAACAAGCTGTTACTAAGAGAGACCACATACAGTGAGAAGAGGCCCCACCCTTGAGGGATGCCACGCCAGACCTGACCTGTTTGCTCTCAAAGGAGTTGTTGTCTTCACTCAAACTGCTATTGGACACTGACATATGATTTGAACCAGTTCTAATCCACAGCACTTGTCGAAGTAGTCAATACCATATCACTGTCCACCGCCCATGGCTGTATCTCACATGTAGCACTACTGGATCTCTTTGGAGCTTTCAACACACAGTTGACCCCATTGACCTTAACATCCTGGTAGAAGACTTGAAAATCACAGGTCAAGTATGAAAATCAAGGGTCAAGGATAGTGTCCATCAAAGTTGTGTACTGGAGTTAATACTAGTATCATTGTAAACACTGCGTTAACTTCCACTGGTACACTGATGAAAATCAATTATACATCAACATGACTAAAAGCTTATTTTGTAATGTTTGCTGCAACTAAAGATTTATTTAGGTGTTAATATGTGTTATCATTGAATTTTTTAACTTCTAACATCTCAGGCATTGCATAACAACAGCCTTGCAACCACCCAAAACACTCTAGCAACGACATACTGTAGAAGGTGCTAAAACTACTTAGAAACTACATAGCAACCGCCTAGCAACCACCCATAACACTTTAGCAAACACAGCAGGGTGCTAAAACCATTTAAAACACCATAGAAATTGCACATCAACACCATTGCAACTGCATAACAAGGTGTTCAAATCACTTAGACCACCATAAAATTGCATAGCAACACCCTAGCAACCACCCACAAGACTCTAGCAAATACATAGCAAGGTGCTGAAACCACATAACAAACACACTACAGCAACTGCATAGCAACAACCTAGAAACCGACCATAGATCTCCAGCAACCACATTACAAGGTTATAAAATCACTTAAACACTTTAAAACATCCATAACAACACCCTAAAAACCACTTAACAGTGCTACAACCACTTAAAACACTGAACGGCATAGCAACAACATAGCAACCACCCATAATGTTCCAGCAACCGCATAAGAAGGTGATAAAACTACTTAGAACAGAAACAGTTAAAAATTGTATAACACCACCCAGGCAATCAAATAAAGTGTCAAAACAGTGCTAAAACCACTTGGACCACATGGAAATTGCATAGCAACACCTTAGCAACCACATAAAGTGCTAAAACCACTCAGAGCACTTTAGAAATTGCATAGCAACACCCTAGAAACCACACATAACATTCTATCAACTACTTAAGGTGCGAAAGGAATAGGATTGCCCCCCCTGGAAACCACCCATGTGCTTAACTTTGCAATTATTAAGAATTAGTCACATATTCTTAAGAAAATATCATTTTTCAGACAGTAAAAATCTGCTATAGACTATATGCAATTTTACAGCTAAGTTACAAAGTGATAAAGTGATACTGCCTATAAGACTACCTCAAAGATCTCCAAACACCCTACTGCCTTCTACAGTACTGTGTGTCTCCTTCAATCTTAGGATGCATGCCTCTTCAAAGTACTGTTCGAACATCTGCTGATGGAAAGGCATTATGTTACAGAGCTCCACAGCTGTGGGACTGCGTTGCTGGCTGCCAATATGAATAATCAGACGAGCTGCCAATATCTTATTCAACATCTAGAATACAAACATTCCTGTTCAGTCAAGCATATAGCTAAGGTAACTCATGCATACAGGCTACCATTTTCACCTGAAGGCATCAAGCTCAATTGAAAATCTAAGAGTTTGGGTTAACCAAGATGCCAATGTTGTTGACTTGCTGTTTACTCACGTTCAGTAAAGTCTGGAGCTGGCGTCTGGGCGGGCGGCTCTCCACCTCGCAGTCTCTTTTAGGAACACTAAACCATCTAATTTGCCCTGATGCATAAATACTAACGCATTTTCTCCTCCACTTGTCCTGCATTTATGTGTGCATAGTTAGGTATGCATATTTTTATACCATTTCATGGGAAAAAGTAGACAGAACTATCGTTAACCTTTTATTTGCTCACGCTCTGTCACACATACCACACTAAAACTTTTTAATCTTATGTAAGTTACAAATGATTGATTAGGATAGTTTGTGAAAAAGGTAACACCAGAATGCACCGTGACAAGCTCAGAGTTAAAAAAAATAGCAGATGAAGTAAAAAAATGTCAATTATAAATAAAGATTTCATATACCGTTCAAAATTTTGGGGTCAGTAAGATTTTTTCTTAAAGAAACAAATATTTTTATTTAGCAAAGTTGATCAAAAGTGACAGTGAAGACTTTTTACATCATCACAAAAATGGCTATTTAGTAAAATAAATTGTTTTTATTTTCTATTTTCTAATCACTCTGGCCAAAATGGTGATATAAGGGTGTCATATTTATACAGAAAAATTACTAGCACAGTCTCGGGCTTGATATATATGGGTTTCATTAATTATGGAAAGTCTGTAGCGCTCTGTTAAATGCTGTAAAAAAGTCATGAAAAATCTAGAAAATTCTCAGCACAGCAGTAGTCCTTTGACCAGCTCTTCCTCAAAATACTTATGAATAACTTCAATGCGCAAAAGAGCTAACCCTGTGAGAAAATGTGGAAGCAAGTCAGAACATTGCATTTTTAATATGTCAGGGATGGCTTTCATCTCATACTGATTTGAATGTGCCTATAATTATGTGGTTTATAATGACAGATTTCACTTTTTCTTTAAAAATGCTCTTTGGCCAAGTTTTAAGCTTTGAATGTTTCGGTGTGACCCTAGTGGATCAGTGTTCTGGTATTTCCAGGATCTTGGCTTGGGACGTGCTCTCCAGAGGGATGACATCATGGGGATGCCCTGGAGCTGTTGGTTTTGCATTACTATCAAATTAAAAGTCTCACAATGGGCAACAAATTGTATCAGCATCTGTGGGAAAACCTATTTAACACAAACACATTGAGAGAGAGAAAATTTAAACACAAACACCTAAATGCAAACAATTTAGCAGCGTTGTCTAATTGGTCGTCTGCTCTCACACGATTAAGACAGTCTGACAGCAGCTGTATGGGTAATAAACCACACCACGAATCATCACATTTAGCACGGCCCAAATTAAGATGATGGAACGTTATACACTGTGAAATCGGTTAATGTGTGACGCATCAAATCATAGTTGATCTGTGACTCAATCTAACAAACAACAAATGTGTCTCAAACCAGGGTTATTATAGTTAAATAAAACTAAAACCATAAGCAACTATTTAAAATAAACATTAACTGAAATAAAATATCAAATACAAACTTATTTCATTTGAACTAGCTGCCAAGTCTACATTTCTTTTTTTTTCATTTTAATTTCATCACTTGATGTCCCTAAAATAACTTTTCTTTCTTTCTTTCTTTCTTTCTTTCTTTCTTTCTTTCTTTCTTTCTTTCTTTCTTTCTTTCTTTCTTTCTTTCTTTCTTTCTTTCTTTCTTTCTTTCTTTCATAAGGACAACACACATTAATCAACATTTCTGCCAGTGTTAGCCAGCTGGCTAATTTTTAACTGCAGTCCTTTGGCAAAATGTTTTTGAAACCTAAAACTAAACTAAACTAAACTAAAACTGAAATACAAATTAAAACAACATATGTACACATAAAAAAATAACTAAGAAAAATTACAAAAAAAACTACAATAGTGTCTAAATGATACTAAAATAACACTGTCCCATCCACAGGGGCAGAGTATGTTAACATGTGAGAGAAAAAAAATCTTGAAAATGTTTGTGTAAATTGAAGAACCCTATCCCTAACCCTAACGGTATCTGTCAAGACAAAGAAGAAGCTAAAAGCAAGAACTATGGAACCAGAGCTGGACAACAACACCCACACAGCTCTTCCTTCCTTCCCAAGCCTGTGTCAGTAAAGCCGTCCCTCTGGTTCCCTCGCTCAGGTCTGGAGTCTGGGCCTGACCCTGTGTGAAAGTCTGCAGCCTACATTCCATCACTGAACCGCTGGCCACCCCGTGCTGGGAATCAGGCAGAGACGGGAGGAAGAGAGAGAGAGAGAGACAAACAAGCAGCGAGACAGAACCATGTCTCATGCTAAAGTCCTCTTCATTTATTTGTATCTGTCTCTCTGCCCTGCTATTCTCTGACCCAGATGAACACAAGTTGATGGAAATGCAAACTGGGGTAAGGATGAGCAAAACAAATAAAAAAAAGCATGGAACAAATTGAACACAAAATAAAATAGAGTAGAATAGCTGAACAAAGAGAGCAAAGGAAAGTAGAACAGAGCAAAATAAATAAATAAATAAACAGAGTACAAGATAGACTTAACATTTTTTTTGTACTTAACTTCTAAGTACATTGTTTACAGTGAAGTAATTGTATTACTCACTGTGTGTCCTTATAATGCATTTTTGTAAAATGCACAGTATACCTAGTGAAACGACATTTCGTTCCACTCTATACGGCCAGAATGACAATAAACTCTAATCAAATTCTAAAACTTCAGAACAGAAAACAATAAACACAAATGAGAGCAATACAGAATATATCTGAATAAACAGAACAGAATAGAACTGAGTAAAGAGAATCGAAAAGAACAGAACATATGGAACATAGGATAGATTTCAATAGGACAGAGCTAAATATAACAGAGTAAACAGAATAGAACACATACAATAGATTAGAACAGAATATAATGGACTAGAACAGAACAGAGTAAATAGAATAGAACACACAATAGATTAGAATGGAGTAGAACACAGAATTGTGTGAAAAAGAACAGAGTAAACAGAATAGAACACATACAATAGATAAGACAACAGATTAGAACAGAATAGAACACAGAATAGAGTTGAATGGAACACAGTAAACAGAACAGAACACATACAATAGATTAGAACAAAACAGAACACTCTTTTATTCCACTCTATGCTGTGTTGTGTTTTGTTGTAATCTATTGTATGTGTTCCATTCTGTTTACAGTGTTCTGTTCCATTCCGCTCTATTCTGTTTTCTATTCTGTTCTAATCTATTGTATGTGTTCTATTCTTTTTACAGTGTTCTGTTCCATTCTGTTCTGAGTAAAGAGAATAGAAAACATACAATAGATTAGAACAGAATAGAAACAGAGCAGAGCCAAATAGAACAGAGAAAAAACACATACAATAGATTAGAATAAAAGAGAACACAGAATAAAGTGGAACAGTATCGTGTAAACGGAACAGAACACATACAATAGATTGGAACAGAATAAAAACAATAGTGTGGAACATCAGAATAAACAGAATAGAACACAATAGATTAGAACAAAACAGAACACAAAATAGATTAGATCGAATAAAAATAATAGAAAAGAAGAAAACAGAATAAGAATGGAATAAAAATGGAATTGTGCAGAGTGAATAGAACAGAGGAGAATAAAACTGAGCAACCAAAATAGAACTCAAAAGGACAAAATATATTGATCAAAAGTGACAGTAAAGACATTTAAAACATTACAAAAGATTTCGTTTCAAATGCTGTTCTTTTGAACTTTCTATGATAAAATGTATCACGATTTCCAAAAAAAGATTAAGCAGCACAACTGTTTTCAACATTGATAATAATAATAAATGTGCATTGAGCATCAAGTCAGCATATTAATATGATTTTCGGTAGGATCAATAAAAGAACCCTTTTCTTAAGACAGGAGTAATGATGCTAAAAATCCAGCTTTGACTTTTCTCTTGGAAACTAGATTTAAACTGTCTGGAAACTGTCTGCCTGTCTGAAGCCACACGCACACACACACACACACACACACACACACACACACACACACACACACACCAGCAGGTTTCCTACACTCAGTCAGTCGCACTCACACAGACTCAATACTGGCGCACATCTCATTCCATTGTTCAGCAATGAAGAATTAACCTTTCAGCAACACGTGTGTGCACTTTATATGGCACATCAATCTCAGATTTATAACATTTCCCAAAGAAACAATCCTTAAAAAAGTATTTTCCAAACGCACATACTTGTGACACCTGAGCATCACCAACCTCAAATCTACAATTCATCTAAATGACAGTAATGCAAAGCTTCACATGAGTGATTTGGCTCCTCAACATCAGGAATGTTTCATCAAAATTATGAGCAGGCCAGCCAAAAATCAATTGAAATGGGATTTTTGTCTGCCAGGCATAAATCATACAGTAAAGCCATATATACCCTTAACATGCTTTATAATTTGTAGAATCATTCATGCCTGTAGCACAAATGGTACAGAATAAGTTGCGCACCAAAGTTTTATAGTCAGTGTTAAGGGTTGGTGTAAATTCCTAACCCTAATTATAGGCAATAATCAGGTGGATGTGTGGAGAGCACGGCATCATGGGAGCAAGAGGCAGTCCAATAGAGCACTACTTCACTCAACAGCTTGATTATATTAGTACTGCAACCTTCATGGAGGAGAGAAGGCGAATGAACAAAAGAGAGGCGCTGAAAATATGAGAACAGACACAGACGGTAAAAGAGCCCCCTCCAGACTTCACAACATCTTCATAAATGTGGAGTTAATCAAAATATTGTTCAAAGATCTGGCAGAGGAGGAGAAGAATGCTGAATCAGCACCACCAGGGGTTACAGAACTGTAAATGTGTTTGGTGGTGTTGACAGCACAAAGCAAGAGTATCGGCTAACGCAAGAAAGGATAGAGAAAACTAGCAGGACTAGATGTGTATGCACACACACACAACCAATATAAACTGATCCTCATGCTTTTTTCAAGAAACACTGAAGATTGTCTGAAAACAACTGAACACAAGAGAAAGTGCAGTTTGATCTGTTTTGAGAGTGTGGAAAAAGTCAGATCGGTACGAGAATACCACAAATTAGATTTCAAAAAGTACTGGGAATCCAACGGGATGGTCTAAAACCCTCTTCGGTCAACACTGGATTGCATTGCAGTAAAAGTTAAAATATTGATTTAGTCTAGTGTGCGAGCACCTTTTGAAAGTGTCAGGCCAAAACGCCTGAAGCAACCTCGGGAGGAACCAAGGAGAGCCGTAACTCTGGTCAACCTGGAGGAACTGGTACTTAAACCACAAAAGTAGGATTGTTCTTCACTTGCTGTAGTGAACAAACATGCAGATGGCCATTTGCACACACACACCTCTGTTATGATGAAGAAATCATCTCCCGGTTCTCCCTGCACTACGATCTTCTCTCCATCGTCAGACTGCACAGGCTCCAGGGCATCGGCCACAGTCAACCTCTCCCACTTATCAAGGGATTCTGCAAGACACAAAAAGTTTTGATGTTAATCTGGATCTAAATGGACCTGAACAACTTCACTTCAAGTTCAACCCTTGAACTTTAATGTTATTAGGGGTTGTGAATCTTTGGGTGGACAGTGAATTGATTCAAATTACGATTTATAGGATTTCAATTTGATTCAGGAAAGATTTTTGCTAATTCAAAACAATTCAATTCGATCTGATTCAGAATGAGATTTGTTTTGGATTAATGATTCGACTGTAATTTTTTTTAAAGCTTATTCATAGGATGATGTAAATGCATCTACTAATAATGTGTCTTGGGTTAAAAAAATAAACAAAACAAGAAAAAGACAAACTACTTAAAGTCCCCCTGTAGTTAAACATTTTATTTTTAACATTTTTATCCTTGATAAAAATGATTTCATGCCTTAAAATAGCTTGAATGTAACTCTACACCCTTGCCTCATTTAGTATACGCAGTTCTATGAATATGCAAATTAGCCCCGCCATCAGAGATCCACTCGTTGACGATCACACGTTGACCTGATTGGTTACAAGATAGTTTATGACGTCAGAAACACCAGTTTTTGAGACTGTCTTTGGTTCACTGCAGTTTTAAGGAGAAAATACTCAGCAATGGTGCTGACTTATGAATTTACACATGGTTTGTCTTAAAGCATACTAAAAACACCACACAGACATATAAATGATATTAAAACCTTGATTTTCACCACAGGGGGACTTTAAGATGCACCAAGAAACTTGAACGTAAACTCATTAAACACATGTACATACGTACAGGCTACTTAGAACATAACGAGTGCAACGTGCCAATAAAATATTTTAGAGCAGAGCGCAAAGTTTTCATTTATTTCCATGAGTTTTCTTTGTGTGGAAAAAAACTATTTTAAAAATCCCCATTATTTCCAGTCACTAAACAAATCCAAATATCAAAATATTACCTGATACATTCAATTTCCTCAAGGTCTCATTTGCAAATAAAATGTTTTCATCTCACCCAAATAAACAATTATACCCATAAAATGGCAGCATTTTATCTAATAGAAAACAACAGTGAGTTTTTCATGCAATAAAATAGTTGTATTTCAGTAGTAGTGTACATGCAATAAGTTGGCAACTTTATCAATGGTTTGTGTGTATTCGAGGGCATGAATGATGCCACGGTACACCTACATTAATACACACATAAGTAATTTAATGTTTATATATTTAAAAATATTGAATGATACTATTTTTAGCATTTAAACCGATTCTTAAGCAAAACAAACAAAGATTGATATACATATGCATAGGCAGTATCTGTAATCGAATCGTTACACCCCTAGATGTTATAAATCCGAATAAATGATACTACGATAACGTCATGGTGCAACAAAGCGCCAATGCTTTGAAACGAAAGGCAGAGAAGTTAAAGTTCAATTTCCATCCATCCAAAACTAACAAGCAGCCTAGACTGATATTTTTAGAGACAATTTTGAGAGAGCCGTGCTATTTTTTGTGTGCGATGGGCATCCGGTGGTCCGTGAGTGACCCGTGGGTGTGTCATCAGAGGCTCAGACTAATGCTTTTATAAATAAACTGACTAATCAGAAAGACACCGAGGCTTATCACGAACTTCCTGCAGAATGCGAAGCCTGGATCTTGACCTAGAAGAGCTTCTGTTGCTCGTGGACTATTGAAGCCGTGGCCGTGAGAAAAGAAACCGCCAAAGCCATCATTCAATACCCAACACATTTCCGAAACACTTCCCACCTTCCAGCATCCATCACAGCGTACCACACACGAACACGACCACACTAAAACCCTCTGGACTTCAGCCGCGCTGATCCATCCTCCAGCTGCGAATAATAACCAACGCCTCTGCCTTTTGCTGTTTGCTCACTCTGTCATTCTTCATTTCCCATTATCCCATTAGAACGCATTTCCCATCATCCCAATGCTGGACAGTAGCAGACGATCATTTTCAGATTAGACCGTCATAATAGTGTTAACATTTAAATAGTTAAAAGGAGACGATGTGTGTGTGGCTTAGGTGTGTGTTTGTGTGTTGGGGCCAGCCTGTCTGCATGCCCCAGACTAATGGTCACTTTATCAGGCTGGCTAAGACATCCTCACGCCCGGGCAGACGTCCACCTGCTTCAGTCGTAACATGAGCCGTCAGTGAGGGAAAAACCAACACCGCATGCTTCAACTAAGAAAAAACAGTGTGTCTGTATTAGCACCTTACTCTTTAAGGATATTGTAACATAGCATAGAAAAATTCATAACTAAGTCTTTCCGATAAAGCACTAAAAAAATGTAGGCTTTTGGTGATATTCAATATTAATCATTTGAAGGGATTTTTTTTTTTATTAGAGGAACCATACATTAAAAATCCTTTTCAAATGAATAATCAAGGTGTTTTCCACACGATTATCTTCGTTTTAATAAAGACAAAGGTTTTTATTTTATATATGTATATGTATGTGTGTGTGTCTGTGTGTGTGTGAATATATTTCATTTAAAAGCACCATTATGACAATTTTTTTTTTTATTATTGCATATTATTTTTAATTAGGACAAGACAGCATATTTTCAATTATATATATTTTTTCTTTTAATATTATAAATATTATATTATTCATTTTTAAATGTTTATCTAGCATTAATATGACAATAAACAGCAATATTTGCATACATTTTTACAAAAACATTTAATTTATGAAAATGTCACATGGGGACTTCCGTGAACAATTGTGAAAGACGACGCAAAAGAAAATGTATATTTATATAATATTGTTCAATTTAAAAGCACCATTGTGGCAATAAAAATACATATTTGCTTATTGTTGCATATTATTTGTAATTAGGAAAAGACAGAATATTTGTAATTTTTTAATACAATATTTAATATTAAATATATTTATATAAAATATTTCATTTTTAAATGCATTTATTTATTTGCATCAATATGACAATAAACAGCAATATTTGCATATATATATTTTTAGTAAAACATTTAATATATGAAAATGTCACGATGGGACTTAGGTGAACAATTTTGAGTGACGACACAAAAGAAAATTGATACACGTGTTATTTAAATCGATTCATCAAAACGAACACCATGACTGATTCATGGAATCGAATCAAACTTCCCAACTCCTAAAAGACGCAGTCACTTTTACTGTTCCACGAATTATCGTGGGTGAAATACATTTATTTCAATAGGAATCCACACAATTAGAAATTTCGTGTTGATGGCGGAAGATTTCCCCACACAGATTTTGCCTCGTGGGTATAAGTTGGTCACGTGACTCACTGTGTTGACCAACAGAAAGCTGCTTGGTTTGAAAGTAAGGTGTTCTTCATACACTATTGACAATAGACAATTTCTGCTAATAGACCTTATTTCACTGAAGTGGACGCACTTTAACTGCCTTTTTGCAATGGATGTTTAATTCAGATAAGTTAATAAAACATCTCTATATTAACGCTCTCAATCTCGCGGATCACAATTCTTAATTGATAAATTAAAAAAAACGAATTATAATCAATTGAATAGATACTTCATAGTTCAGAATCTCCTCTCCCTGAATCTGAATGGCTGTTAGCACATTATAGGTGACTGCTTACTAGTCAAAGTCAAAAGTACATCACAAAGTTTCTATGATATTCTGATCACGTAACGTGGCGTAACGAGAGAATGTTAAAATATGACTCTTGTTTTTTGAGGCAGTTTTTTGCGCAAGACCTCACAAGTGTCAAGACCTCACAAACCATGGTAAAACGCGCCAAGACTTCACAAAACAGTACCGATTTCACCGCAATCTCAAAAGAATCTTACGCAAACAAAAACATGCCCCCCTCAAAGGCGAGAAGACGGGCGAAGAAAAGAGGTTTGAAGAGCGAGAGAGCTGGGTGTTTGAAGACAGGCCGTGACAGGGCTGTGAAACGGAGAACACAGAGAGAAAGAAAAATAGAGGAAACCGAGAGGAGGAGTGTGTTTGTTCAGCCATTTAATAACCCCATTTAGAGCGACGAGTGACCTCAGGGTGCTGAGGGACGAGGGGTCACCGCAGAACTGACCATCTTAATGTTCCTCTTTCTCGCTCCTCTTTGTCTCTCTCTCTCACCAAACAAAACCGCTGGAATGCAAGTCCGGGTAGAATCTGGCAGTGGTGTCTGTCAGTCAAATCTACACTCTTAGAAATTAGCTTCAGCTTCTAAAGAACCATTCTTGGACACATAGAGTTGCTATTTGGGTCTTTGGAGATGAAGAAAAAGCTCTTGAGTTAATTTACAAGTTCTTCAGATCAGTGTTATTAAATTTAAAACACCAGCACATGATGGTTTTCTAACTAACCAGAGATTAATTGTCTGTGGGGTTTTAATTTATTTTAAGGTGACATAGTTACATTGTAATTTACTCTAATAAGTACTGAGTAATATTAATAACTACATGTACTTACTTTAGAGTTAAGGTTAGGGTTTGGTTTAGGGTTAGTTACTTGTAATTATGCATCATTTACTGTTATTACTATAGTAAGCACATGTACTGTAGTAACGTGTAACTATGTCACCTTAAAATAAAGTGTTATCCATGTTATGAAATAAAAACTATTATGTTATGAAATAAAACATGCTCTGTTTTGCATGTAAAATAAAATGTATTTTCCTGCATACTAGAAGTTCTTAGATCCATCAAAAATTGAGTAAGTTGTTCACATGGACACGTCAATTTACAAATGAGACCTTATTGTGAAGTTGTTACTAAAAACTTTGCAAAAAAACAACATTTACTCTGCATTTATTCCAATATTTTATGTAATAATAGTTTCATGGATGATTTACAAAATACTGTTTTTCTCATGTTTAATAAACAAGGTGTTCGATTTTAATCATTACAAAGTTCTCATTACTGTACTTACCAAGTATAGACACCTTACTAAGGAACTCTTCATACATCTTCCTCTTCCTCAACGTGCTTCCCTAAAAAAAACATTGAGGCAGCAGTTAGAAGACACATTGAGGACTTCAGGTAACAGAATCTCCTGCCCTCTAATCAGTCTCTACGGAACAAGAATAAGAAACACAGCGCTGAGAACAAAGCCGGGGGACTTTCCTCAAACTTGCTGCTGAAGAAGAACTATAAACATACAGATTAAAGCTAAGTTTTGGCTTCCTTCTCTTTTGTTCCTAGTGTTGTCTTTTTCAGCTCTGTCTCTCTCTCTAATACTCAGAAAAAACACACAGAAACACATTAAGTGGAGACGGTCCCGTAGTTAAGAAAAATCACGAATGATCTTCTTTTTTGTCTCTATTGTTTCTCCTAGACATGAATGAGATTAAATGGAGGAGAAATGGAGACTCTGAGTTATTAACTAAACCACCATCATATTTTGAGACAACGAAATGCAAACTTCCAGCCACTGGCTGACCGTGAAGATCTTCTCTCTTACGAGGTCAGTGACCTCTCCACCCCTGGTGTTTGAGAAGAAGATACAAAAACATCAGAAGAACATCTAAGATGGCCTGCAGACACTAAAGTGAGGCATGACAACGTGATCTACAGCGTTCCGGCAAGTGTTGGTCAAGCTTAATGGATTAGTTCACCCACATTTCCCAAATAAACAGTATATATTTTCTAAAGACAGACTCTGTGTAGCTTGAATAAGTGTCTGTGGAGATCCTTTTACGAGAGCAAACAAGAAATATTATGCATTCAAAAAAAGTTAACTAAAGCACTTCTGCTAGAGAAACTTGAGGCGCATTCTAGACTAGTGCATATTTATGTAAATGTAAATGTCCACTTAAATAACTGACTAAAATACAGCGTTTAGCTTGCAAGTGAGTCTGGGCAATATATTTAATAATTTACTATTATATTTTGGTATTATTTAATTTGAGGATTAGGGATGAAAAAAATTAAAACGTAAGATAATAATAATAATAATATTACATAATAAAATAAACTAATATTACATATTTTTCAAACATAATTTCAATCAAAAAGCCTTTAAAATTATTTAATTGGAGAATGAAAAATTAATTCATAATAACAATAATAGGATACTAAAATATGTATAAATATTATATTATATATAATACTAAAAGATATATATATATATATATATATATATATATATATATAATAAAATAATTAAAATAATAACATATACACACATATATATATAATTAAGAAAAACGTAATATATATATATATATATTACATTTTTCTTCATTTCAATCAAAAAGACTTTAAAAATTAAATGAAAATGTTACATGCAAGAAATACAACACTCAATCATATAATCTAGTAAAATATCTAAACCATTATTAATATTTTCTTTGATAGGTCAAAAAGCTATTTCAGATCGAATATTAAGATTTCCATCAAGTATCATCAAAAGGCAGAAAATTATCGATATATATTATATATGTTTTTACATAGTGCCCAGGTACATCTGCAAGCATCTAAGAAGAGGAGGATTACAAATAAGAGGGTTTTTTTTATCTAAAAATAATATATATATTTTTTTTATCAAATTGACATTTTCTAAAACCAACATGAGTGTAGGTCATTTCACAGGTTCTCTCACAAACATTATCAAACACACTGTGAAATATGGCATATTTTATAAACAGTTTTATGAATTACTGACATATCTCTAATTGACTGCAGCCACACACACACACACACACACACACACACACACACACAAATCTTTTACTGGTTTAATTAAGAGCAGCTCAGCATAGCTGAAATCTGACAGTCTGTCTCTCTTCTCACAGAACTCGGTGTGTGTGTTTTGTTAAGAGTAAGTGCGTGTTTGCATAAGAAAGCGAGGAAGACACTAAAGAGAAAGAAAAACGAAACGATGCCCTGACAGAAAAATCTAAATTGGTCCCTTGACAGGCTCTGTGTGGAGAACAGTTTCCACGGAGGCTTGCGGGGCATTAGAAATATTCATTTATTCATTCCCACAACACACACACACAAATACACACACTCTACAAACACAAACACTGCTACAGATGGAGCACTTGATGCAGATTACGCAGTTGAGCGAGACAGTAAGTATTTAATTAAAGAACACCAAAGGGTGGAAAGTTTGGTTTAGTTTTGAGAACGCCAACAGCACAATGGTCAAGAGTTTCAATCTGGAAAGTCATGGCATTCAAGAGGAAGGGTTCGTCATTTAAAGGGATAGTTCAGCCTAAAACGAAAATTCTGACACTACTGACCCTCATGTCACTGTGTGTGAGTGTGTTTCTACCATAAGGATGCGTCGGTAGCTGTCTCGGTCTATGCCCCACAGTTTCAGGTCAGTCTTGGCTTTCACAGTAGCAGCCCGAGGAGTTCCATATATCAGAGCCAACTCTCCAAAACTACCACCCTCTCCGATACTGGTCACCCATTCACCGTTTACATACACCTGCGAACAGAAAGAGAAAGATCATTACATATTTCTGTTTATCACACACATGATTATGAATAACTTGTATGGTTAATTGAAGACTTCCATAGTAGATTAGAACATTCAGGGTCATTTTTAGGACTATTATGATTGTCATGAAAGTTAAGTTTTCTCCAAGTTCCCCAAAATTGTAATAACTGCAAAATGTAAAACAAAAACTATTTTGCATTATAATGTAATGTAATATAATATAATAATTAATGTCATGCAATGTAGAGGTCTGCATGGGATGGATTTTTTAATCCTGCTCCCTCAAGAGTATGCACTGCTCCAACTTGCTTCAAAATAGGTTAGATTGTATGTTAGAAAAAACAGAGAATATGTTAGAAACATTTTTATATCTCTGTATCCTTTACTTCTTATCTGTGAAATTCACCTATTACACTTTGATTAAGGTGATACAAATAAGCACTTGTTTTGGAATATGGATTGATGACCTATACACAAAAAGGGACATTTAAACAGAAAGTAAAAAGGAACTATTTCAATTTCATGTTATCTGAAAGGACTGACTGAACTCTCGTTTCATACTAATGCTAGTCAAGGGCATTCACAGTGAAGCAGGTGATCTGATAACACACAGCTCGCATCTTCTATCTTCCCAACCTTGGATCCTCTAGGGTGTCTTACGAGGAATTAGATAACACCTTGAGTCTCTTTTCCCTGTTTTGTCTTTCATTTTGGCATAACCGTAAGATGCTACCGAAGGAAATATCTCACTGAATCTGTGTGTCAGCGTGTGGTTTTCAACAGCCACACGCATAGACAAGCACAAAGAGCCTCTTTCTCATTTTCCACAGAGACTGATTGGGTTTCACCTGTAGACACACAATCCACTTGTTAATTTTATGAGGGGAGATAATAAAAAAAACGTTAACACACGGGGCAGAAATAAACGCTGGTCCTGCTCGGGCCAGGCGTTCTGCCAGCCATCTAAGACACATTCCACAGGTATCTCTGCTCTCCAGACCGGCCACTCGAGCAGGTTTGGGTCAAAGCCTCCTCCGAGATGGCCAGCATGTCACTTAAGGTGAGAACTTCTTTGCAATAAGTCTCCAATTCAGTCATTTTATTGGAACAACAGACAAAAATAATGGCAAATATTTAGGGCTGCCCCCAACCAAGGACTTTTCTAGTAGTTAAGCCAATAGTTGACTAGTCGCAAGTTTATGATATTAATTTAATTATAGACTGGGGGGGGGGGGGGGGGGGGGGGGGGTCTATAAATTAAGTGCTCAAGCACATACATAAAGCTTGCGCAGCATACTGGCAAAAGTTATGATTATGATTGTGTTGGAATAACAGAAAGGAGACTGTTGAAACATTTGAATAATTTGTTACGATACTAGTGTTTTCTGAGTCAGTATCGGCTGCAAAGATGAAGTTGACGACGCCGACTCGTCATCTCCACAGTATAGATGCGCCTATAGGGAGAAATGCATGTTGCGTTAAACATCATGCAGTAAGCGCTGTGGTAATTTAGCTTCCACACTCCACATGAACATTTGGATATGTGGCTAATAATAGCTCATTTATCTATGTTAACCTTAAAAGCGAGTGGCCATGTAAAGTGCCTAACATTAGGCTACTACTCGCATGTTTCAAATGATCATTTATGTTTGAGGTCGATAATTAATTTGGATTTCTTGCTCGACATAATTACCACATGGAACAGCCATGTTAACCATCTGTCCGTCACGGACTGCATGACTCCACGGACTGCCGATTCCTGAGGATTTTGTTTTTCAGCAAATTTGATTGACTGCAGTGCTGACTCGATTAGTATGCAGTACTAAGCGCTCCAAAGTCACAGGAGATTTATCCTTTCGGCTAATGAGAGACATCTCATCGCATTCGAGACGTATCTTGACATTCCAGCACATTTTCGTATATGCCTGGGAGGTTTACGGAGCTGAACGTGCTCATGAGAAGACTGGTTAATGTCGGTAAACATGTATTTTGCATGTGTTTGACAGCACTAGTGTGGCGTACGGTGGATTAAGCGAGCGTGGCTCTGTGCTCGAGCTCTCTGCGCTCTGGCCCTGACCCAAGAGCTCGATATGACACAAATTGATGTGGCAGGGACCCAGTGCTGACTCAACGTGCCCTCGAAGCTCATCCAGAGCAGAGGAGAAATATTAGCACTGATATTTCACACAGCCGATCACTAAGCACATACACTAGGAGAAGAGTCTCGAGACAAACAAGACCGGTAATAACATGAAGAATATTAAGATAAAGTGTTCAGATTCAGTCTGTGTAGGAAAACAGCTTGACCATTCAAAATGGGCCAATTAGAAACTGTCAATGTTAAGTCACAACCATATGACTTCCCACTTTTATCAGGGTCAGTAAGATTTTTCTTTCCTCAAAGAAATTAATACTTTTATCCAGCAAGGTTGCATTAAATTGATCAAAAGTGACAGTAAATACATTAAAAAAGACATTTATATAGAAAGTAAATTCCATTTCAGTGAAATGCTGTGAAAATTTCTATTTATTAAAGAATCCTGAAGAAAAATGCATCACCAATTTAGCATATCAAAATGATTTCTGAAGGATCATGTGACACTGAAGACTGGAGTTATGATGCTGAAAATTCTGCTTTGATCACAGGAATAAATTACATTCATACTCATATAGAAATCAGTTATTTACATTGTAATAATTTTTGATTAAATAAATGTAGTCTTGGTGAGCATAAAAGACTTCTTTCGCAAAAAGGGATAGTTTCTATTCATAGACATTCATGTTTACTATTCACTATTCAGCAAATTGGCATGGCGGTTGTTAGCCTGTTCACATGTAAAGAGATCATTTACATATAGTAGCAAAAACAGTAATTCTAAGAGTCATAGAGAGCGTGGAAAATGCTCATAAAAACTAATCTATGACTTCATGAAGCCACAACTGACATTATAAATGGACTCTAGGGAAAAAATAAAATGCCAGAAAAGTGTGTAAAAGGCCCCTTTTAAATAAACAATCATATTTACTGATAAACCAAGAATGGGGGAAGGAAAATACTACAGATTCCCAGGGTGATAAAAGCTATATTCTAAATAAATCATATGCATCAAAGAAAATCTACTTTAAAGCTTCTTTAAAACAAAACAGGGAAATGGATTCTCTGTGGAGATAATGACTTCTCTTGAATTTTATCCATGCTATCTTTAGGAAGGCAAAACAATGGCAGTCAGTGTTCTAGTTTTCTGTTGTGTTAAACGAGGCCAGTGGGTAAGAATTTATTTATTTATTTATTTATTTTTTAATCATATGATAAGATGTTTCAGAAATTTTCATATCCTAATTGTGTGAACGTCACGGAGTTACATTCCCAGGTTACATTTCAATGCAAAGTCAATAGGGGAAAAAAAACACAAATTTCAATTTTGCACATTAGAGTAAATTGGCACATTTAAGCACATTCCCATCTTAAACTTTCATTACTGTATTGATTTTTATTTTAAATTTAATTGTTTACACTAATAAGAATATGGGGCTTAATTCTCATTAAAATAAATATTTTCTCTATGCAACAATTACTTTATAATGAATTTTTATTTCGTGGTGATAGATAATATTTCATAAGATTCACCCCATTACATTTGTTATACTAATAAATATATTGTAGATGTAGATGAATCAATCCCAGAGTATCTGCTCACTGCTGTGGCGGGCCTTAAATGGCTCGTTTCCACTGAGCGGTACGGTACGGTACGCAATTATTTGCGTTTCCACGGTCAAAAGTTGTGAATAGTGCCAAAAAGCCGAACCGTACTAAAAGGTGGAGCTAGACTCACTGCAGAACGTTGATTGGTTTACAGAGTATCATCACTTGCGCATGCTATAAGGGCATTAGAAGCGCCATTTTTTAATAAACAGTTGAAATATAATACTACTATTATTGTGTCACGAAATGTAGTTTTAAGAGTTTTTCAGGCGAGAATGTAGTTTTTTTAAAGCTCAAATCTGTGGTTTATTTATAGATTTATAATAATTTGACTGAGATCCATTCCAAGCAATCACCGGGCGCTCAAGTACCCCGCCTGGAACAGCCTTTCCTCGGCTAGTCGTTCTGATGTTTGGCGCTGACGTCTCTGTAGTGGTTAAACATGAGATATAATTCGTCTTGTATAGACCTAACAGGCGATCTTTGGTCTCGTGAATCTATAATTCGTTCTCTGGCCAATAGTTTTGGCAGAAGGCAAAGTGAAGTTTCATATATTTGAGCGCTGAATTTGTATGTTTGACTTAATTGTTTGCTTTATGTTATTAAAGCTTTACCCTATAGCTTTTTGTACCTTTTACTTATACTTTTATAATGGCTATTATTGATCAAACTGAAATTTAACAAAAAGAAATAGGGTTGAGTTTTTTCATTTTTTATTTTATTACAAGACCATCTGTACTGTTGTTTATTGCAACATTTGTACCAAATGCACATATTGCCTGGAATATGTTTAATATTTTTAAAATTAAACAAAAAGAGGCAGGGTTGTGTTTTATATTTAGTTTTGTTATAAATATAGGCTACATACATGCAGTGAATAAAATCAATAGGATATGCGTTGCCTGAACCACATTTGTGTGCATATAATGTTTAAAATGCATTTAAATGAAATCGAAAAGAAGCAGAGTGGTGTTTTATAACATATTTCATTTTATTGTTGCCTAAAATGTACATACAGAGATAACTGGAGTAGCAGAGCGAGCTGAGTGGCGCTTTCAAGAACTCGCTGTTCCATTAGCAGAATTACTGGACTCGCGTCCTCGGGAGTCATTCTCCTTAGTCGGACTTTGCGTAGGCTACTTGGTATTGAGAAACGACTAATGCCGGCTCTTGTTTCTTGTGACAAACATGCCGAGAAGCAAGAGCAAGATCTGCAGTATGTCATCCATAGTTGTTTACTATGTCGCTTTCTTCTTCGCGCGAGAATGACGTCGATCGCTTCTTTCCGGCAGACACCACACCTATCAAGTCGGTGGAAACGCTAGCCGGATCATGGTTTACCAACCCGAACCGTACTGAACTGTACCGTACCGCTCAGTGGAAACGAGCCAAAAGTGTCCCTATTATGGTATTTTAAAGGTTCCTAATTTTCTGTTGGAGGGTCTCATATATAATATGTCTATATGGATCCAACGTCAAAAAACACTTTAATCTTCACATAATATACATTCCAGCATAACCTCTTTTCTCACAGCGTCTGAAATGGTTCGATAAATGATTGACCCCTAAACCCCTCCTTTCCGAGAGTCTACTCTGCTCTGATTGGTCAGATGGCCCAGTCTGTTGTGATTGGTCAACTGCTTACAGCACGTGTCTGAAAACAAAACGGCCATTAGCATATATGAATTTCAGCTCTGGATCTTCCTCAGCACTTGATATACAGTTATACGTAAAAGTAACGATGGCGTCGGTTTTACCGTATCATTTCACGCCCAGGTTCTCATCCTTTGGAAGTGCATCAAAGTGTATTTACTTTCGCAGCACAGAAAACAGCGTCTTCTCGACATGTCGACAACAAGAACCAAACTCTTCTAGGTCTCAGCTACAACTACAGTGTTTGGGGGTCAAAGTAGACGTTGTTCACAAGGCAGCCAATATATAGCCAATAGGTGGGCATTTTGCAGATTTGTTACAACCCTACATAGGCTCGAACAGGAAGTGAGACTGGAATTACTGAAAACTCGTTTCAGGCAGAATCTGTTCTTTGTTTTGGGAAACAATAACTACATTTATCGTGCACTTTGATCTTTAAACTTTGCAGACCTTTCACATTCACAAACAGCTATATTATACACTGCATGAAAGGTAAAATCAGAAAAAGCATAATAGGGGCACTTCAGTGAAGTCAGTTTGACTGTAGAAACAGGTATGAAATACTGAACTCACATCAACTTCTCCTTGATCAATCACATAGAAGTTGTCTCCTTCATCACCTGAGAAAGAAATTAGAAAATCGTGAGTTTATTCCAATCAACCAACCTCAGGGAGAAGACTACAGATACATAACCCTTTTTCCCTCCTGTTTTTTTTTTTTTTGCTCAGTAGTGAAAATCTACATAAAAAACTGAACATACTCTAGCATTCAAAAGTTTGGGGTCGGTAAGATTTTTCAATGTTTTTGAAAGAAGTCTCTTATGCTCACTATTTTAAATCCATTTATATATGAGCTAAAAGTTAATTCTGCAACCTTTTAAGAGTCCCCACAGATAACAAAATTGGACTAAAACCCACAAAACTCCCATTTTAATTTCATGGGACCTTTAAATTCAGGATGGAAAGGAGGAAAAGATAAATCATTTTTTCTCTTTCCCAGATTCCATCCCTTTCCAACTCCCAATTTCCCAAGAACACATTCATGCATATCAAAGATAAAAGATGGCACACCACTTTAAAAACGTCACCACCTCCCAGGACAGTGTCATCTAAATGATTCCCAGGCTTCATCTTCTACACCCCATTTGAGAGTTTAATGGACGGTTGGGCGTGCCAGAAGCCACAGGCTCTGATCAACATTTCCAAGTTAAAGGCCATACATAAAGCATTTCTGTAGGTTCAGAAGGTCTTTGAGGTTTAAGTGTGTGTTGAAGTTGGTGTTTGGGATCCTGGTAGCAAGTGTGTGTGTGTGTGTGTGTGTGTGTGTGTGTGAGCCGAAGAGTTAAAAGAGTCCGTGATCCGTGCGCTGCCGAGTTCATGCGGGTTCAGAGGGCTAATTAACACCGAACACACTAAGCGCTCGTAAATCACACAAGCAATTTATCTTAACACACTCACCGATCGCTAGTGCCCTCTCCCTCTCTTACTTGCCGTCTCTCTCTCTTTCAACCCATTCAGCTCATTTTTCTTAGTATTGTTCCTGTCTTCCTGTCTTTTATCACCTCTGCTCTGAAGTTTCTGTTTTTTGGCCAACAGATCCTTGAGTCACAGAGTGCAGTCAAATATTTGACAAGTACAAAAACACACACATGCACACTTCTACACACACACACAAACTTTGTACATTCCTAGATCTACTTTTATGGGCAATCTGTTCATGTTAGATCCATGCTTTGAAACTCTGTTTCAAGAATTGCATTGCACAGAGTGCAATCTCAATTGCTTTATGAACTCCACATGAAACCAAAAAGAGCTCATTGTTTGACAATAAAAAAAAAACATCACCCACCGTTCCTTCTAACTAAAACAATCTGCAATGCATTTGCACTTTTGATAATGATTTCCTTTGGTTTGCACTCTTGTATTTTGCACTGCATGCACTGTATATGCACTGCAAGTACATAAAAGTAATGTAACATTAAATAGAATTGAAAACATAGGTACACAAGTACATGAACACAGACACCTTTAGCTACGCAAGCTCTTTATGTTGTGCCGTTTTGTTCCAAAATACTACAATATTAATACAATAGGAGCGTATCATAATATGACCTTTTAGATCGTAGTAAAATTATTCCCCAGATGTTATCATTACCTAACCTTAACCATAAATTGTCCTCCATTTAGATGATAAAAAATTGAAAAATGTTTAGCTTAGGTTTATTTATTTATTAGCTTTAATTCATTTGAAGGCCTGCCAATGTCCAACACAATGTTTAAAATCCAACCAATATAAGGTAAACTATTTCCTCCAGTATTTCTGCTGTAATTATGGCAAAGTTGCTTGTTTTCCACAGTTTGTATTAATGGAAACTCTGAGTGTTGATATATTAATTGACAATTCATTTTGTTTTCTGTGTGTGTGTGTGTGTGTGTGTACAGGTTTGACTATGAGCTCCAAAATGTCTTCACTATTCAAAAATGTGAAACCTAGTGACCCTGACATCACTAGTTAAAAAGCCTTTTTTGGCACAGGTTTTGTATAGGTTTTTATGAGGGTTATGTTTAGGGCTAGGGTTCCGGTTAGGTGTTAGAAAATAACCTGATATAAAAACAATAGAAGTCCTCATTGATGTCCTTACTAATACAGTGTGTGATAAACTACAGGTGTCTCTATACTGTACCTTGCTGGATTACCGTTTCCCCTGCGATGTGAGTGACCGGGAACATGGCATCAAATATGTCACTGGGGGAGAAAAAATAGATACATTAGATTATTCTATCATTCAATCATTGGTAATTCAAAAACACAAATACAATACTCTGAATTTAGTTCAATAGTAATATCAGTGTTATCTTTACAGCAGGAATACCAAGTGCCAAGTGCATGTGTAGTCACAGAGATCAAACGCAGCACGGCCATGTCAACGCTACTGTATCACACACTTCTTTTCGCCATCTCCACAGAAACACATGTTTTATAAAACTGTACAAAAGACAACAAACAGTAAATGCTTAATCTGTGCTCTTCCCGAGGCACACACCCTCGAATAAGAAACAAACGTGCCTGTGTGAAGGCAAAGAGTGTCATTAGTGTTACAAGTTTATGACCCTGATAATGCACTTCCATTCTTTGTCTTTTTTAGACAGCTTCTGGTGTGTCAGTCACTACACATGACCCCTGACTCTGTTCCCACAATACACCTCTCCCGTTACTGCTGACGGCTGGAAGCAGTGTTTATTCGCTTGTGCTGCTGTTGTGTTGTCAATGCCTCTGTCGTTGTGTTTATGCCATGTTTACATGCTGAGTAAATATACTTGACATCTCCTCAACAAGCCGCATGACTTGAGGAATCGTTCATGTCTGAAACTCAAAGTGTGGGATGAGTTACTTAAAAGTGTTGATTTAGTATTATTTATAAACTATGATAGTATTCATTAATAATCTGAATTATCATTTTTTTAAATTTACATTTTTTGCAATTTTGTTGTGCTTAGTCACTTTATTAGTTCGGTTATATTTTGCTTTAAAAAAAACATTTAGCTTGTTTAATTCTGAACTATTAATAGCTAAACTTTTATTTCAGTTTTAGTAATTAAGTACTTCCATACTTCTATGATATAACTCAAATTTAGTAATTGAACACTTTAAGCTTTAAGTTTTTCATCTAGTATTTATACTTTATTTTATTTCAAATATGATTTTTAATAGTTGTAGATTTAATTTTAGTTGAACAATAACAATACTTTGAGTTACATGCCAACAAACTGAACAAACCCCAAACCCATATATTACCAATAGTGGCATTAGCAAACACCACTAATAATACAACTAAGGCAGGGCCTAAAATTAACACTCGCCAAGCGCCAAATGGGAGTAAAAATCGGTCTTGGCGAGTATATGAAACATTGTCAATTCCCAATTGGCCGGTAACATTTTTACAATGCAATATTGTGAGAACATGAACGTGAACAAACGTGAACGATGCTCGGGACAGTTGATTGGCCAGTGCTGAATCGTCACGAAAGTTTAAGCCTTGCCAATCAAGCACAAGCAGATGCGAAAGAGAACTAAAAAATTGTTACTCGCCGTTTTCTGTGCGCAAACATCCGAAAAGCGCGGACAGAAATCCACTCACTGCTATAGACTGAACAACTCTTTTAACATTAAGGATTAATCTGTTTCATGGCTGGTAAATAATATATATGGCCGGTAAAGTCACAGGCCATTGGCAGGTATGGCAAAAAGTTAGTTTTAGATGCTGAACTAAGGCAAACCAAACATGTAGGAACATCAAGTGGATGGTAAAATAAGTTCCTTTGAGTTCATACTTGTGAATATAAAAGTAATTGCATGCATTGTACTTCAGACGAAACAGTAATGCAATGATTAGAGGCATTGAAGCTCATATTCCAGTCTTGAGAGCAAATAATGGAGCATCTGGTAGGTGGTCTTCAGTCACAAGCACTTGGTTTTAGAAGTTTACTGAGTGTAAAGGATGTTTATTTAAAACGTTCCACCACGAGAGCTCTCATCAGTTGTCTGGCTGAGGGGATTCCCCGGCACTCAAACCCATTCACAACCCCGCGGCGTTACAAGACTTACGATTTCAGTGGGAGATGATGATGACGGCTCCCTGGAGAACTGAACCGCGACTATTTCAGCGAGGTAAAGTGGTTAAAACAGCACTGTGAGTGGCTATTAAACGAACCAGGATGGTTAAGCTCAAAGTATGATGTCACGGAGTATGATGTCAGATGGAGGAAAGATCAGAGGAGAAGTCTTGAGGTAAAGGGAGGGGAAAGGGGCCGAGAAGGTGGCCGGTGATGAGCGGTGGTGAGATTGGTCTTGAATTTAAGAAAGGAGTGGGTGGGAAGTGTTTGAGAAGACTGCAAGGTTGGATGAGGAAAGAAAGCTCTTGTAGTTCAACTAGTGGCGCTAGCAAACGACAAGGTCATAGGTTCAATTCTCCAGAAACAAAAGTTTGGGATCCACTTCTTTCTTTTGATCCTGAATAAAATGCATCACTTACCACATTATTTGTACATATCCAATATCTGGACATCTGACCTATGTCTAAACATGTGTAGCGATTGGATCCTTCTAGTTAGGGAGGGAGACTGACGTAAACACAGACATCGAATACGAGTCATGTCTTGTGAAAGTAAACAGGAGGGACAAAAAAAATGTATACGGTCAAAAGATTGGATCTATGCATAAAACCTCCACAGTCTTGGAGATAAGCAAGCACATATTTAATAACCAATGCAAATTTCCAAGCCATAAGTTGAGGGAAAAGCCATTTTTATTCTGTTCAACCAACTGTTGAAATGCACACACAGGATTGTGGGATATCATAGACAGAATCCTTGTGTTCCCACAAGGTTATTTTAACCAGCAAGAGCACCAGGGTCAAAAAGACCATGCTGGATGACTATATTTACAGCTGGGTCCACCGGATATACTGGCACTAATGTACAAAAACCAGTCTGGACCAACATAAGCTGGTGTTTTGAGCAGGTGAAGGAATTAAAAACTGGAGAGGTAGACAGCAACATGAAAGGGAACAGGGGTTTCGTCTGAACCTGTCTACAAACGTGCGGGAGGAGGAAAAGTTACTGAGTGAAAACACAAGTTTTGAGGGGTTTAGAAAGAGATTAGAGGGGAGAGTGGGATACATTGAAGAACACGAGATGTGTCAATGTGGATGTTGAAGACACCATGTATGATGTAGTAGTGCGTAGACTTCTGGGAAAAGCCTGAGTGAGTAAAGTATTCAAAGTTCACATTCAAAAACCACAAACTGATAGAGTAGTGACGTTCACTGCTGTCAATGAATCAGCAGCTCATCAGCTGCCGGGTCTGAGAGAAGACGTTTTGCTTGATGACGTACCGCCAATGCAGAAAAATACACTAGCATTCAAAGGTTTTAAAAAAAAAAAAAATAGTTTGAGACTTTAATTAATGCATTGAATTGATAAAAAATTACAGTTTACACAAAAATATTAAGCAGCACAACAGTTTTTAAGATTAATGGTCATAAGAAATGTTTCTTGAAATGTTTCCAACCCCAAACTTTTGAATGGTAGTGTAGCTCTAGCGATGTTTTGGGGCGAAACCACTGATCTATATAATGACTGGACAGCTCATGACGTTCTAAACTGCCACCAGGCAGTGAAGCCACCGGAAGTGTTCGAGCGGCCATCTTACGATTCCCTACCAGCAGAGGGCTCCAACGGCCGTTATGCAGAGATCGGTAGCTCCGACGGCACTTTTAAGATGACTCGCTGTGCATCAACAAGTGTAAAACGAAGATCACAAAAGGATCTTGAAAAACTGCTCACAGGTTGTACTTTAAGCCCATATATAGTAATGTATATGCACAATTGTCGCTATTTCCGTGTTGTTTAAAAAAAATTTATAGCCTGCTATGTTCTTTCCTACATTCTTTCAAAGACGTATTCAAGTTTAAACCCAATAAACGTATTATTCAATGCATTACTTCTTACAAATTTTATTAAATGCATTTATTTCATATTTTCATGTCAATCCATGTTCAGTTTGACCACGAATCATGCGCTGTCACTTTAATTCAGCGCACTTGGACGGGCATCCGCGTGCAGTGAAAGCTCCAACCTGTCGACATGGGTATGGTAAAAAATATGCACTGCAAACAGAGTAGGCCTATGCTATGTGTAAACCCCATATTTACACTGCACACATCTGCGGCGCATTACGGCTCCGACAATGTTTTATTCCTACCTTCACGCGGTGTCAACTCACACCAGGAGCATTTCCACGTGATTTGCCGATTTGTGGGCGCGATCAGCTCCGCTAGCCGTGTGGCGCCGCAGACGTGTGCAGTCAGTGTAAATAAGGGGTAAATAAGAGGTGAAACAGGAATACAATAACCCATACAATTTGTATTATGCATTTCCTGGACATGTTCTTGCTAACTAATCAAATACTTGAACAGACTACTGATCTATCTGTAAAACACAATCAGAAAGAGCTCAATTTTAAATTCACAATTCACATATACTTAATTTTTAGTAAGCAGGAATAATTTCCGACTTTAAACAAATACCCATTTAAATGCTTAGGATGTTTGCGTTGTAAGACTGTTCAGGGAGACTTTAGATTTAAAGACGGTGTCTCGTTATGCAATGTTTTCTTAGTCAAATCATACAATTTCCTATTGATTCAATAGAACGCGTGAGCTCACTAGGGAATCACAATATGGCGGCGCGGTGGCTTCACTGTTTATGACGTCATGAGCTATCCAGTCATTCTATATAGATCAGTGGGCGAAACACAAGACAGTCCAAGAATTTGGTCTAGTTTACAGTTTATTCTGGTCAATAATCGCTTTAGACAGGAAGAGACTGACCGAAGCTACCAATCACAGTTTGTGTTGCTTTTACATGCCACTTAGGGCCAATTATATTTTGTTGAAGATACATCATACGAAGGAAGACATGAGATGACATTGAGCGTCTGCACAGCGGTCTTTAAATGACTGTTATCGTGTGCATGCGCGTGACCACAAAATCTAATGAGGCTCCTAAATCATCACCCCTTCTTTTCTTCTTTAATTGATTCTCACACTTTCAAAGGGAAAGTGTTAAAAGCACCAACATTAGGTCGCCTTTATTTGTCCACACAAGCCTGAGCCTGCCTTATCCTCGTAAACGTCAAGAGAAAAACAGCTGAATGCAAAGGAACAAACTCTTTAACAGATGATATCAATATTAAAATGTGCACTTTTCTTTAAGGCAGCTGATATAAAGGATGTTTTGGAGCCCACTGAGAAAGTCGTACAGGTTAGAAACAAAATTAGGGTGAGCAAATGATGACAAAATGTTCTTCTTTTTTTTTGCGAACTCTCGCTTCAACACTCGAATGACGTAATTTTTACTTAATCATCAGTGAAGTCACATCAGAGGAAAATGAATGTCTGGTTTAGAGCATCTGATTGTGACACTTAAACCCAGAACGTCTGCATGTCCTCTGGGTGTTTATGTTTCATGTGCAAGTTGAAGCCGCTACACACTCAGTGATAGTTCACCCAAGAATGAAAATTCTGTCATCAATTACTCACCATCATATGGAAGCTTGTTTTCATCCAGCTGTCGCAATCCTGACTTTATTTCTCAGAATTATTGCGAGATATAAAGTCGCAATTGCATGTTATAAAGTCAGAATTGCGAGATATAAACGTACAATTGCGAGAAGTAAACTTGCAGTTCTGACTTTATAACACACAATTGCGGCTTTATATCATGCAATTCTGATATAAAGAGATGGAAACTCGCAATTGTGAGAAAGAAAGTCAGAATTGTGAGATAAAAAGTCGCAATTACCTTTTTTTTTTTTATTCTGTGGCGGAAACAAGCTTCCATATACCATCATGTCGTTACAAACCCATAAAACCTTCGTTCACCTTCAGAGCACAAATTAAGATATTTTTAATAAAATATGAGATTTCTGTCCCTCCATTTAAAGTTTAAACAAAAACTCTATGTATGTTAATTGATCAATGTTTATATGTGAATATAACTGTTTACATTCCCATATAAACTGTTTACGGCCCACTCTATAAGACGATTTGCGCATGTACTATATATTAACAGGCATAAAAAACCCACTAAAGAAGTCACATCTCACTGCAACAAGAGTGAAACTTCAGAGTGTAGAAAAAACAAGGACTGGATCGTTCACTTAAAAGAATGGCTTTATGGTAATTTATGGGTGAAACATATTAGGTGCCAAGTGTAAGCTGACTAAGTTTTTAGAAAAAAAGAATTATGTTACACGAACTGGAGTATCAAATGATTTCATTACATTTGAATAAACAAAATGCATTTCAAGACAGGCTGTATGCTTTTTTATTATTTTACACTATTTTTATGTCTTTGGGAAAAAAAAAGTCTCTTATTCTCACCAAGACTGCCTTTATTTGATCAAAAATACAGTAAAATCAATAATAATGTAAAAAAAATATTACAATTTAAAATAACTGTGTTCTATTTAAATTTATTGTAAAATGTAATTTATTCCTGTGATCAAAGCTGAATTTTCAGCATCATTACTCCAGACTTCAGTGTCACATGATCCTTCAGAAATCATTCTAATATGATGATTTATTCAGAAACATTTCTGATTATTATGAATTATTATTATTATTATTAATGCTAAACATTTTTTTTTAGGATTCTTTGATGAACAGCAAGAACATGATTTATTTGCTATAGAAATCTTAGAAAATGCACATTTACATTGACAAAATGCACTTGGCTTGCTTTGTTCAGAATAATTTTTAAGTGCATTTTGTGCCATTTAATGTATCCTACAGAAACAACTCAACAATTCTCAGGGCCGAAACGGCAAAACATCCACATGCGAATGTGTTTATGAAGCGCCAACCCTGTTTCACAACAGATAGAAAGGGACAAAGTCAGACTGATAAAGCGTCATTAACAACTTCGCTCGGGATTATCAGTGATTTCCCTGTATCAGTATCACTGTAGGGTGGAGAAAAGCACACCCACTAACATAAACGTATATAAACGCGCGCACACACACACACACACACACACACACACACACACTGCTCTTATCAATCATGAGGAGCAGACGTGTAGATCTGTTTATCCACACTGCAAAGGGTTGCTATGAGGCAGGGAAAACCCAGTTTAATTGGCAACGAGCAACGTGTTTTTATGTGTAACATCGCAGCTGTTTTGGACACACTTTTTCCTTTGGGATCCATCTGTCTGTCTGAGCTCAGAGTATGCAGTCTATCTGTCTAGTCTATTCGTCTGTCTATCTCCCAGTCCGTCTGTCTGTCTTCAGTGATGGATGGATTAATCGACAGTGACACTCACACTGAATCCAAGCCAAAGGAGTAAAGCTTGAAAGATTGGCAGGCTGTAAGAAGCATCTCTTAAATGTAATTTAAGCAGCCTCTTAAAAGCAGAATGAATGAATATATATATAGTGTTGATGAGGCAAGCATCAGTATTACCCAAAGAGTACTAGACAATGAGGTTTGACGGCGAGTGTGACGACCTCATCCTGCACGAAACACACAAAAAACACCTCACACGTTGAGGAAAACCAGCTGAAGTAGACCGTGGGCTTTGAGGCAGGAAAAAGAAAGAATGCAGGAATGTTTGGGAGGGAGGAAAGACAGCAGAACAACAGGAGGAAGCCAGAGGAAAAGAGAGACAGACTGGGATGGAGGCAAGGAGAAACAATGGTAATAATTGTCAGTTTAAGACAGTCGAATCCACTGTTAAGCTTTGGCATACAAAAGAAAATCAACACCAGTGAGATTAAAAGTAAAGCAAATGGAGACTTTTATTCTCCTTTTGAGTCTCAATAGAAAACATTGTAGCAGTATTTCACAGTTTTAGTGTTTTACTGTAGTTTTGATCAAATAAAAATAGAGTCTCTGCGAGTATTAAAGACTTGTTTCCAAATCATTTAAAAATCGTACTGACCCAAAACTTTTGAGCGGTAGTTTCACTCACTTTATGTCAACAATTGATTGATTTTTTTTTTTTGATTGATTGATTGATTGATTGATTGATTGATTGATTGAACAATCGATTTTATTTCTCCTAAGGAATTTAAGACAATGTTGATACTTGGTCAAACCCACATTAATTCTCCTGAAATATGAAAGGTCAATATCTGAGCAATACGGTTTCCTTCCAGGTCAGTATGGTATTGCAAAATGGGGGGGGGGGGGGGGGGGGGGGGGGGGGGGAGGTCAATAAATTAAACTGAGGAAATCCAAATGTCTCTCCCCACATTTTTTTTACTATGCCAATTACATGTATTTGATATAGCAGATTAACAGCATAGTATGAAGGTTATCTTTCAAGCATACATTTCTACCTTTTCTCTTCTAGGGTATAATTATAATTAGGGTTTATTATTTCTCTTCTAATAAAATTGTTTGATACTGAAAAAAAAAAGATGTTCAGACAGGATGATATGGGGATAGGTTGTCATCAAAATGTCACAATAAATAAATCTTAAAGGCACTTAAAGAGGTCTTGATATTGGGCTCTAGTAGAATAGGTTTTCATGCTTGAATGTTAAAAAAACATTATTTTACACATATTTGACACTGTTGCAGCACCTCTCCACACAGTCTGTCAGTAATGCTCTGGGGTGTGTTTCCCAAAAGCATCATTAGCCAACTTTGGTCGCAAGTTATGTCGTTATTTAGTTCAACGAGTCGAGGTTTCCCGAAAACATAGTTCCAATGAACATTCGCAAACAGCATCGCAAAGTTGTGTGGTTGGAACTACAGCTCTCGACGTTTGGTTAGAAGCAGAGTTTCTTGTTTGCATGACATGTGGACTCAATAAGTCCTTGTCTTGAGCCAAATAAGCAAGCTGACATTCAGTACAATCGATCTTTTATTTAAAATACATACAAATCTATTGTAATCATTTACGTCTTTTAGTTTGTCCAGAGATTTAAAGCGTCGTTTTTGAAGACTGCGCATGTGCGAACTTGCTCTACTACGTAAGAACGAGCCTATGATTGAATCTGGAAATAAAGCAAAATAACTGAGGAAATTGAGAAATAGTCCTCAGATGCCATGTGCGTAATTTATAGCAAAACATCTAGCATTAATTCGATCTCACACAGATTAATTAAAAGAAGTTATTACTCCACCACCTGCGTGACATTATTAACCAACGTGGTTGAACGACCAAAATGCGACAATAAGGTTTCGGAAAACAGCCGCGACTAGCTAGTTGATATCTTCAATGATGAATTGTACTATGGTAGAAAGTTACGTCGTTGTACGGGAAACGCACCCCTGTTTATTTCCTGTCTCTATGAAGCCCCTTCCTCAGAAAAGCACAATGCACTCTGATTGGTCAGCTGGACCAGTGTGTTGTGATTGGTCAAACGCTTGGAGCGTGTTTGGGGAAATGTCACGGCTCTTACCATAACCAATAGTTTGAACACACTACTAACTCAACCAGGCCTCGCCCCCTTTTTTTGAGTAGGCCTGGGCGGGAATTATTTAAATGAGGAATATTGTGACGTGTTCGTTTCCAGAAGAAAACGCAAGACTACAAAGGAGGCGTTTCAGAGAGTTCAGAAACAGTGCGCACTGATATAGAGAATAACTACTTCAGGACAGGAGAACTTGCAGACTTTGCAGGACTGCAAATTTGCAGACTTTTTTCATGCTCATACAGCAACATTACACACTAAAAGTTGAGAATGTAATAAAGCATAATAGGTCCTCTTTAAAATAGGCTTACGCTTTCTTATTCAAAATATAATAATTTCTTATTTTTTCTTTTGATTTTGAGGTGAAATATGACCCCGGAATTTCTTCATGAGAGTCTCCCTTTTGAACCACAGTGAAAAAAAAGGAAAAACAAAAAGTGTTGACAGGACAGAGGCTCCGTCTTTCTCACATGTCCAGATCACAAGGATGACCGTCTCACCTACACACACTCACACAGGAAATAAAAACAATATAAAAAATTTCAAAAGCAAACTAAAGTGTCTGACATTTCACAGGAAGTGCTGCCTGTCTCGGAATCATTTGTTTCTCTATTTCCAGCAGAGGAAAAGGAGAGATGTGTTTGAAGAGGAAAGCTCAGCACAAATATCTCACCCCCTTTTGTCCAGTGTTAACGGGAAAGGCTGTTTACACTGCTCACAGGAGGAGACGAGAGGAAAAGAGGCCTAAAAGTGCTGGAACTGCATTTACTGGAACAAATTTAAAAAGGCAACAGCAGACAGATCCAGCTTCTACTGATTATTCTGCACACATTGCATGGCATACAGACACCTGGACACTGAAGTAGAGGTTGACTGGAATGGGTGTTTTAACGGCAGATGCCAATCTCTAGAGAACAGAGAGGCCGAAGACAGACAAAGTGCTGAATTACAATGTATGAAACAACTTAATATTAGCAAATAAGAAATTGAACTACATTGTAAAATAAATAAATAAATACATACATAAAAAAATAAATGTATAAACAAGTAAATAAAACATAAATGACACTAACAAGAAAATAAATAAATACATAATTGATTAACTAATTAATATATACATTCATAAATAAATAAAAATAAATAAGTAAATCACTTACTGACTAACTAATACATACATTTATAAATAAACTAAAATTTTAAAATAAAAACAAATAAATACAAATGTATAAATAAGAAACTAAAAAAAATAAGTGAACAAGTAAATAACTAACTAATTAAAATTAAATTGATAAAATTTAATTTCAGTGCATATATGTGGCTACAATTTTTATATAACCACATATGCATTTATCTACAAATTATTTATTTATTTATTTATAAATAAGTAAATTAGTAATAATATACTAAATAAATAAATGCAATATTTACCTAAAATGTATCTAAATATATGTAAATACATTTTATTTATAATATCATAATATCATATTTTCTTTGAAATTTATGCAAAGGTATTTGAAAACAGTATGTGTATCGACCAAGAATTATTAGTTGATTACACAGTTTAGCTGTATGGATTTTTTTCAGATATGCATTTATTTTATTTTTTTTTTTCAGAAAAAAATCTAAATCCCTTCAGAAATGTTTACCGATACCGTTCCAGTGAATTCCAGAGGGATGGCAGGGAACGGGTGGGTGGTAGCGGGTCAGGTCAGGGGGTCCAGACGGCCCAAAACAGCCCATTAAACACTCTCACTCTGAAGACATGAGAGTGAGGACGGAAAAGAGGAATATAAAAGAATGCAAACAGGACGAATGTGGAGATAGAAAGAGCTGCTTCTTGCGGCGATTGACCTCATTAGCAGAAACTCCCTTTGTAACAGCACAAAGCTATGCTAAATATTGACCACACACAGACTCGCACTTTACAACAGCACTACTAACACTCGCGGGGTAAAACTGCCACAGCAATTCTGCACGGGAAGAAAGACGAGTGAAACTTCCAGCTGGGGACAGCCTTCACTGCACTAACACACACACACACACACACACACACACACACTCGCTGCATAACTGCCCAGACAAACATCCTCGGGCCAAGTCAGTTAAGGCTATTCATTAGCCAGCCACTTTTCCTCCTTCCTGGTGAGAGTGTGTGTTTGTACGAGTGCGATTACGACATCGCTGCTGCCAGAGCAAACACACCTGTGTGGAAGCTGTCAAGGGCCTCCCAAAAGCGGCCCACATCACAGCCAAACATCGCAGCTTCCTGTGGGCCAGAGTTTAACAGCTCACAACAACATAACAGCTTCAAATTATACGGTGTTGATAACCATACAGCACTGGAATATAACGTCATGCGCTCATTTTCTCCGCTCTGCTGTCAGGCAATAAATGAACCGGTCCGATTGTGGATCATCTTGAGTCACGGACATCTGAATTGGACAAACAGCATCTCTTACAGGATGGACAGTGTAACTGCAGGGGTCTCATGGGTATTGTGTTGTGGTCTTCTGTTTCCAACAGGGTTCAGAATGGCAGACAGTGCCACTACTGATAAAAAGTTTTTTTTTTTTTTTTTAAGTGACAGTAAAGACATTTATAATGTTACAAAAGATTTCTAATTCAAATAAATGCTGTTTTGTTTGACATTAAAGAATCCCGAAGAAGAATAAAAAATATCACAGTTTCCACAAACAAATTAAGCAGCACAACTGTTTTCAACATTGATAATAATCAGAAATGTTTCTTGATCATCAAATCATCATATTAGAATGATTTTTGAAGGATCATGTGACACTGAAGACTGGAGAAATGATGCTGAAAATACAGCTTTGATTACAGGAATAAATTACATTTTAAAATATAGTAAAAAAGAAAAAAATAATAAAACAAATTAATACAGCCTTGATGAATATAAGAGACTTCTTTAAATAACATAAAAAAAATTGTAATGACCACAAACTTTTGAACAGTAGTGTAATTTGAAATGAATTTCATTCGGATCACTTGCATCAGCAATAGTCAGACTATCAATAGTATGCCTCCATAGAAACCCTACTTCTAATATATTAAACTTTGGGTGTGCTACGTGGCATCCAAAGCAATCAGGTTTTTGCTTGTTTGATGACAAAACAGTCATAAATAGCAAGCAACCAATCAAAACACCTTAGAAACATCATAGCAACATGCTAAAATCACTCAAAATGCCTTCACAACTGCATAGCAACACCCTGGCAACCGCCCAACATGTGAGAAGCGAAATCAGCATGAAGAAGAATCACTCCTCAGAAACATATGAGCAGCACTGTTACTGTTAAATAAAAATATTAAAAAATTTTTGTAACTGAAAACAATATATAAATATTAGATGAAAAACTTAAGTGATTGTATTTTAGTTATTCAGTTCAGTTTTTTTAGTTTAAGTATTAAAATGACTAAAATCTTTAATGAAAACTGAAAATATAAAAAAATAAAACTCAGAGTATAGCATATAATAATGCTAAGATAACACTAGCTTTATATGATTCAGATTACTAGAAAAATTCAATTATGCTAAATGTACTTCATTAGTAGTTAAAGGCCTCATCAAATAAGCTAAAATATTTAAAACAAGCACACAAGGAAAGGGAGAAGTTTGTGAATTAATGTAATTCATCGAGCGTTCAGTATAATTCTGCAGGCTTAGATGCCATGCATAATGAAAATGTTGTTTAATAATGAGCCTATGATTAATGCCTAGACCTCATCCGTTCATAAAGAGCCCCTCTTATATAAACCGTCTATCTCTCGCTCTTCTGAAGAGCGCATCATTTGAGCACATAAAATGGACAGCCACCTGGTGTTGGAGCGTTTGAGTAGATTATGAGGCAGATCTAAGTGTCAAAGGTGTCCTCCATTAGGCTGAGCTCTGAAGCTGTGATTTGGGTTCATCCGATACAGCCGCAGCGTTACATCACCCGCAACTTCCTCAGCACCCCATTTCCTTTGCCTAAAACAGACTGGGTCAAAATAAACTCGCCTTACAAGACATCTGCTTCGTGTGTGGCCTATCAGATAGTCTATGAGCTGTGCTATTTAAAAAAAACACTTAAAACCAAACGGTTGATGATCATGACGTCTCGCTACAGTTTTTACTCGCAATGCACATATGCTGTGACTGAAGAGATCAGATTCAGAAATGACCGTTTAATGCCAAGGAGCGTCGCTGAGAAGTTCATTGATGATCTGATGCACTTTGTTGTTTCCAAAGATGTTCACTGTCCATCAGCACTGGGATATGAGAGCAAAGGGCAGAGGCTGCTGGGTCAAAGGTCAAGGGTCAAAGGCCAGAAGGGTCATTACTCGCTGCTTAATTGGTGGATTACCCCAGCTGCATACTCTATGTGAACGCAAGGACACACACACACATTAGAGAAACTAGCACTGGATTAACTAAATCTGTGTGCGGAGGGAAAAGCATTTAACAGTTTTCACTAATAGGTATATAATAACTGTTTATAATAACAGTTCCCTTTCGTCCTGGGAACTCCGACGTGTCGTCGGGGGAGTTCCCTGACGAATTGGGATCACGCTAGGGAGCCTATTGCCTTTGAGAGAATTAAAACGAGCCAATGGAATTGGCATGCAAAATTTGCATTCCGCAGCCCGCCTACCAGCGCGGGTATAAAAAGCGGAAGTAAATATTGCGTAATGCTTTTAGCTTCGGAGCCTCCAGTGTGTCTCTTTGAGCTGCTGTGTCCTCTGAGAAAGCTTTTTTGAGAAGAAAGAAGAACGAGCGTCTTTCGGAGAAGAGAAGAATCCTCTGCTGCTGGCGTGACGGCACTCGAGCGACCATCGCTTCCCGCGGCTGGCTTAAAAAAAAAAAAAAAAAAAAAAGCTGTTTTAACGGCTGGTATTGGGTGGTGAGTGCAGCACTCGGGCTTGCAGTTTCCCCGTTTGTCTGCCGCGGTGGTCCCTCTGTGCCTCGGCACATTTAAAGAGTTTTCTTTCTTTTCTCTAAAAGAGCAACACGGGTGTTTCGCGTCCTTTTCAGGATGACGTTTCACCCGTGCGTTTCTGGATGCGGTCGATCTCTCCCTCAGGATGATGGCCACAAATACTGCCTCTCGTGCTTGGGCTTAGCGCACGCTGAGGCAGCGTTTGTGGATGAGTCATGCTCTCACTGTGGGAAAATGACTCTCGCGACGCTGCGTTCGAGACTGAGAACCCTGAAACATGGGGGAGTCCCTTCAGAAAATCCCAGATCTAGTTCGTCTGTCGATTCAGTTCGGCAGGCGGCTACTTCTGTGATTCCTGTTGGTGAGCGTATGAGGATTACTGTGAGCAATGTTTCGACTGGTGAAAGATCCTATCGGCATCCTCACACCTCTAGTAGCTCGCGGCCATCGGCGCTTCCGTTGGAGCGGCCGGAGCCCCCTCGGGCGGTTCCGGTTGTCTCCTTCGGAGCACCACCTGAGGATCAGATGTCGATCGCGGCATCGGAGGAGGAGCGGTCATCTTCTGGTGATGACTCGGCAGGACTGCCCCCTTCGGGTGTGGTGGTTCAGCCTGAGCCGGATCCAGAAATGGCTGCTATGCTCGAACGGGCGGCTGCGAATGTCGGGCTTGTGTGGAACCCTCCGCCGGGTCCCGAACCTTCGCGGCTGGATGATTGGTGTATTGGGGCGGGCCGTTCTGTTGCCCCACGGCCTGCTCCAGTCCCATTCTTCCCTGAAGTGCATGAGGAGTTGAGGAAGTCTTGGCTGGCACCTTTTGCGTCCAGGCGTGGACATCCTCGCTCCTCCCTCCTCACCACCCTGGACAGTGGAGCGGTGCACGGGTACGAGGGAATCCCCCCAGTGGAGCGGTCGGTAGCGATGCTATTGTGTCCTAAGACCGCTTCCGCTTGGCGGGGTGCCCCTTCACTCCCCTCCCGCGCCTGTAGGTTTTCCTCCGGTCTGACCAAGGATGCCTACGTGGCGTGTGGAGACACCGCTTCCACCCTGCATGCCATGGCGCTTTTGCAAGTACATCAAGCAAAGGCGCTCCATGACTTGCAGGCGGGTGGTTCTGACCCGGCTCTGCTGCAGGAGCTGCGTGTGGCGACGGACTTCGCCCTCCGGGCGACGAAAGTCGCCGCACGTTCGCTGGGTCGGGCGATGTCCACTCTAGTGGTCCAGGAACGCCACCTATGGCTGACCCTGGCTGAGATGCGGGAAGCGGAGAAGAACAGACTTCTCAACTTCCCCATTTCCCAGGGCGGCCTCTTCGGCGACGCGGTGGAGACCTTAGCCCAAGAGTTCTCCGCCGCCCAGAAGCAGTCGGAGGCGATACGGCACGTCCTGCACAGGAGACGGGCTGCTGCGGGTCCGTCTTCTGCTCCTGTTGAACCTCCAGCTGCTTCCCGTCGCCGAGGCCGTCCTCCTGCGCCAGCTCCCCCTCCAGCGCAGCCTTCCAACCCTGGAGTGAGGAAGTCTGGTCGTAAGAGGTCGGCCAAACCCGCTCAGACGCCCCCGGCCCCTTCCCGTAAAAGGAAGGGAGGGAAGCGCTCCTGAGACGGGCGACCTGAAGGAGGACCAGATGACTGCTCTTCAGGAGGGTGCCCCTGCACGCCTCCTTCCCCCGGGGGAGGGCCGGGCGGAGAATTTTTTGTTTTGTATGAAAAAACTTTCTGTTCCGCCGCTGGCCACTCGGTCAGCGGTACCCAAAAATTCATTAAAAGAGCAGTTTCTCCTTCCTCCTTCAGGTCATCCTCGGTCGAGACTGGTGGGCACACAGTCTCCTCCGTCCAAGAGGGTCAGAATGGCAGTGGGTGCTGTCACCGAGCAGCATCGCTCCCGTTCCCCTCTTCCCAGTCTGCAGAGAGCAGCGACGCTTCCTCGGTTGCGTCGCTCCTCTCAGCGGCTGGGCCCAGAGGGGCAGAGACCAGCTCACGAGGAGGCAGGGCCTCGTACCTCGTCTCTTCCCCTCCTCTCGCCAAGGGGCAGCCCGCAGCAGAAAGCCCACGCGCTCTCTCTGCCGTCTGCCCCTCGGTGGAAGCAGGTCTCTGGCAAACTCCACGCCCAGACCCCGCTTCCAGTGGCCACATCGCCACTGCAGCCGGGTCCCTGCCTTCCACCTCGCTGCCCCTCCGCGGGTACGCCGGTGGTCCGGGTGGGCTTGTTGGCTCGGTACCTGGAAGCCTGGCTAGAGCTTCCGGGTCCGTCTCGATGGCTCATCCGCACCATCCGGTTCGGCTATGCAATTCAGTTTGCACGCCGGCCTCCCAGGTTCAGGGGCGTCCACTTCACCCGTGTGCGGTCAGTGGATGCCCCTATCCTGCGGAAAGAGATCGATGTCCTGCTGGCGAAGGACGCGATCGAGCCGGTCCCTCCTGCCGAGATGAGGTCCGGGTTCTACAGCCCCTACTTCATTGTACCCAAGAAAGGCGGTGGGTTACGGCCAATCCTGGACCTGCGAGTTTTGAATCGGGCCCTGCACAAACTCCCGTTCAAGATGCTCACGCAGAAGCGCATTTTCGAGTGCATCCGTCCCCAGGATTGGTTTGCAGCGATCGACCTGAAGGACGCGTACTTTCACGTCTCGATTCTTCCTCGTCACAGACCGTTTCTTCGGTTTGCTTTCGAGGGTCGAGCGTATCAGTACAAAGTCCTACCCTTCGGGCTGGCCCTGTCACCCCGCGTCTTCACGAAAGTCGCGGAGGCGGCCATTGTTCCCATGAGAGAACAAGGCGTTCGCATTCTCAACTATCTCGACGACTGGCTCATTCTGGCTCACTCGCGAGATGTGTTGTGCGAGCACAGGGACATGGTGCTACGGCATCTCAGCCGGTTGGGGCTTCAGGTCAACTGGGACAAGAGCAAACTCTGCCCCGTGCAGAGGATCTCTTATCTCGGTATGGAGTTGGACTCGGTCGCCCAGACAGCGCGCCTCACGGAGGAGCGCGTCCAGTCAGTGCTCACCTGCCTCAGGTCTTTTCGAGGCAGGACAGCGGTCCCACTGAAACAATTTCAGAGGCTCCTGGGGCATATGGCAGCCGCAGCCGCAGTAACGCCGCTCGGCCTGTTACATATGAGACCGCTCCAGCACTGGCTTCACGATCGAGTCCCGAGGTGGGCGTGGCAGAGCGGCACGTTCCGGGTCAAAGTAACCCCGCACTGTCGCCAAACCTTCTCCCCGTGGTCGGATCCTGCGTTTCTACGGGCCGGAGTGCCCCTAGTCCAGGTTTCCAGGCATGCTGTGGTTTTCACAGATGCCTCTGCCATGGGGTGGGGGGCCACGTACAAAGGGCATGCAGTCTCGGGTCTGTGGACGGGGCCCCAGCTGCATTGGCATATCAACTGCCTAGAGTTGCAAGCAGTACGCTTGGCTTTGTGCCGCCTCAAGGGGCTCCTCAAAGACAAGCACGTACTGGTCCGTACGGACAGCACTGCGACCGTTGCGTACATCAACCGACAAGGTGGTCTACGCTCCCGCCGCATGTCGCGACTCGCCTCCCACCTCCTCCTATGGAGTCAGAAGCATCTGAGGTCGCTTCGCGCCACTCATGTTCCAGGGGAGCTCAACCGTGTGGCAGACGAGCTTTCACGGTTGCCTCCCCTGCCAGGAGAATGGCGACTCCATCCCCAGGCGGTTCAGCTGATCTGGAGTGTTTTCGGACTCGCACAGGTAGACCTGTTTGCCTCTCCGGACACGACCCATTGCCAGTGGTTTTACTCCCTGTCCGAGGGGACCCTCGGCACGGACGCCCTGGCTCACAGCTGGCCCCGGGACCTGCGCAAGTATGCGTTTCCCCCAGTGAGCCTTCTTGCACAGACTCTGTGCAAGGTCAGGGAGGACGAGGAGCAGGTCTTGTTAGTGGCGCCTTATTGGCCCACCAGGACTTGGTTCACGGAACTCATGCTCCTCACGACAGCCCCTCCTTGGCCGATTCCTCTGAGGAAGGACCTCCTTTCTCAGAGACGGGGCACTCTATGGCACCCGCGTCCAGACCTCTGGAAACTCCATGTCTGGTCCCTGGACGGGACGCGGAGGTTCTAGGTGGTCTACCACAGGCAGTGGTAAACACCATCACTTCTGCTAGAGCCCCCTCTACGAGGCGCCTCTATGCATTGAAATGGAACCTATTCGTCGAATGGTGTTCCTCCCACCGGGAGGACCCCCGAACTTGCCCGGTCAGAGTCGTGCTTTCCTTCCTACAAGATGGGTTGGAGCGAAGGCTGTCTCCCTCCACCCTCAAAGTGTATGTTGCCGCAATAGCCGCACATCACGATGTAGTAGAAGGTAAGTCCGTGGGGAAGCACGACCTGATCATCAGATTCCTCAAGGGTGCTAGGAGGTTAAATCCACCTCGTGTTTTACACTCTGTACCCTCTTGGGACCTAGCTCTGGTACTGAGAGCTCTTCAAAGTCCTCCCTTTGAGCCTTTGCTGACAGTCGAGCTGAATATCCTGTCCATTAAGACAGCGCTCCTGTTGGCATTGGCCTCTTTTAAGAGGGTCGGGGATCTGCAAGCTTTTTCGGTCGACGAATCGTGCCTAGAGTTCGGGCCGGGCCTTTCTCGCGTTATATTGAGACCCCGGCCCGGATATGTGCCCAAGGTTCCTACCACTCCATTCGTGGATCAGGTAGTGAACCTGCAAGCGCTGCCCCAGGAGGAGGCAGACCCAGCCCTAGCTTTTCTCTGTCCAGTCCGCGCCCTGCGGGTTTACACTGACAGAACGCAAAGCTTCAGGACCTCAGACCAGCTCTTTGTCTGTTACGGAGGCCGGCAGAAGGGGAAGGCCGTCTCCAAGCAGAGGTTAGCTCACTGGTTAGTGGATGCTATCACCCAAGCGTATGAAGCTTCGGGTGAGCCTTGTCCTCCCAGGTTGCGTGCTCACTCTACAAGAGGTGTTGCCGCCTCCTGGGCGTTGGCTCAAGGCGCCTCGCTGACAGACATTTGTAGAGCTGCGGGCTGGGCGACACCGAACACGTTCGCTAGATTCTATAGCCTACGTGTGGAACCTATTTCCTCCCGAGTACTCGCTACGGCCAGTGGTGCGAGGGAATAGGTTGTGTCGGCTTGCTACGCCACTCCGTGCCTCAGCCGGATACGTGCGTCTTTCGCTCCGTTGGCGCCATACGTTGGTTAGCCTCGTGAGTTCCTCCATCACCCCTTCGGTGCCAGGCGTGGCGGACCGCCGGCGCCAGGTCTACTACCTCTATGGGAGTTGTTGTGTAGACTGGGTGTTATGTCCAGTGGTCTCTTCGGTGACCCATTATGCCACGTGCAGTCTAGCCGTGTCTTCCCCTTGACAGACTCGTTCTGTCGTCCCTGTTGAGTACGCTCCCACTCCCCTTGGAGGGGACTACCTCAGGGACTGCCATATGTTTCACTATCCCCCTGGGCTAGTACATATGTGTATTCCAGGCCTTCTTCAGGCATCTGGCTTCCGCAGCGTTCCCTTCCCCTGTTTACGGGTTGGGCACGCTTTCCCAGTGTTATCCTATCCACTGTGCGGGTCTTGCGGAACAGCAGTGCGATTCCCTTGCTAGCTCCCGTAATTTGTAAAACTGCTTGGGTAGCTTAGCTGGGCGCTGGAAGGGGCCAGCACCATGGCGTTTTGTTAGGGATCCCAATTCGTCAGGGAACTCCCCCGACGACACGTCGGAGTTCCCAGGACGAAAGGGAACGTCTCGGTTACGTATGTAACCCTCGTTCCCTGAGTACAGGGAACGGAGACGTGTCGTCCCTTCGCCATGTTGCTGTACCTTCGCGGAGGACTGGACACTGTTCGGCTCCTCAGCGAAAAGCATTACGCAATATTTACTTCCGCTTTTTATACCCGCGCTGGTAGGCGGGCTGCGGAATGCAAATTTTGCATGCCAATTCCATTGGCTCGTTTTAATTCTCTCAAAGGCAATAGGCTCCCTAGCGTGATCCCAATTCGTCAGGGAACTCCCCCGACGACACGTCTCCGTTCCCTGTACTCAGGGAACGAGGGTTACATACGTAACCGAGACGTTTTCCACTTTGAATATATATTAAATTTCAATTTATTCCTGTGATGCAAAGCTGAACTTTTAGCATCATTACTCCAGTCTTCCGTGTCACATGATCCTTCAGAAATCCTTCTAATATTGATTTGAGAAACATTTTTTCTTATTATCAATGTTAAAAAAACAGCTGTGCTGCTTAATATTTTTGTGGAAACTGTGAAACATTTATTTCAGGATTCTTTGATTGATAGGATTTTGATAGAACAGCATTTATTTAAAATAATGCTGTCTTTACAGTCACGTTTGACCAATTTAATGCATTTTTGCTGAATAAAAGTATTAATTTTTTTTCGCAAAATAATACTGATCCCAAACTTTTGAACTGTAATTTCCATTCATGCAGCAAGGAAGTGAATCAGCCCACTTGCTGTCAGTGTCACATTCTGACCTGTGCATTTGTGCTTCAGACTGTCCGTCTGCGCTGCAGAGTGACTGCGCTCATGGTTGAGTGTCGACTAATGCAAGAATTTCATTGAAAATAGTACAACACCATCCATGTGCTCAGGCAGGTTGCAGCATGCGGTTTTATGCAGTGATTTGAAGGCTAAAGCTAGATAAATCAAAGTAATCCCTATAATTCTACCACGGAGAGGAAAACATCTTTGGTCATATATAATGGAAACTTTTAGTTATCATTTAGTAATTTATTGCTGTTACAAAATGCAATTATTAGAATGAGCACAAGTACTGACAAGGCCAAATGAACTAAAAATATAATAACCGCATTTCTTTTAAAAGGTGCTGCAGAAATATAGATCCAAGTGTTCATATGATTCCCAGCCAAATTTAATGAGCAACATATTATAAGTGGTGCTTGCTTAACTTTGACCGTTAATTTTAGCTATAGAGAAAATACCTCAAATTGTGCTTTCTAAGTGCCAATCAGCAGGAGGGGGCGTGTCCACTCATGATGGGGAGGAGAGATAGTGAGCCAATCAGCAGGAGGGGGCGTGTCCACTCATGATGGGGGAAGAGAGATCATGAGCCAATCAGCAGGAGGGGGCGTGTCCACTCATGATGGGGAGGAGAGATAGTGAGCCAATCAGCAGGAGGGGGCGTGTCCACTCATGATGGGGAGGAGAGATAGTGAGCCAATCAGCAGGAGGGGGCGTGTCCACTCATGATGGGGAGGAGAGATAGTGAGCCAATCAGCAGTAGGGGGCGTGTCCACTAATGATGGGGGAAGAGAGATCATGAGCCAATCAGCAGGAGGGGGCGTGTCTACTCATGATGGGGAGGAAAGATAGTGAGCCAATCAGCGGTAGGGGGCGTTTCCACTCATGATGAGTGAGGAGAGAGAGTGAGCCAATCAGCAGTAGGGGGCGTGGTAAATAGCCTACATAAAGTATTTAAATTATTAAATAAAAAATAAAGCAATTCATTAACGGTTTCAATCTGTTTTGGTTTTGCTTTTATTCTATTCCCTGTGCTGCTTTTCCTGAGTTCTGTTTGCTAGTTAGTTTGTATGGTTTCTGATTGGTTTATGTTCACCTGTTGTTTATTTAGTTACCTCTCTGTGTATTTATACCCTTAGCTTCCTTAGTTCATTGTTCCGTGTCGTCTTAGTATTATGTTGTTATGTTATTCTGTTCTCCTGCGTGTTTCTTGTCTATTTTGTACTTTACATCTTTGTGCACTCATTACAGCCACATAGCGTGACAATTATAATGTAATATTAAGACAACAATCATTGTTGCAGATTATTGCTTGTATTGTAATAAGGATTAACAAAGTCAATTAATTGAATACTTTAAAACTTAAACGTTTTTATGTGTGGCTTAAACGGCACGTCATATACTGGCTAAACAGACAAAACAAGCTTAAAGTCTCCCATAGTCAATAATTGTATCACTTAAAACTCATCTTTGATCACCAAAATGGCATATTTAAACGTTTTATTTCCTGTGGAAAAAAATATTCATGACTTTAAATAGCTTGAATGTAACTCTACACCCTTACTTCACTTAGTACAAGTGGACGCATGAATATGCAAATGAGCCCTGCCTCCACTCACTCATACAGGCTCATCTACAAGTCAATGTATCAGAATGGTAAAGTGTTTTATGTATCGCTCTCTACAACGTTGGACACATAACGGTAATCAATATGATTATTATTTGGCTTGACTACGTTATTAAACAGCTAATGATGTGTTATATTATATTATATATTTTCTTGAGACTCCCTTGCTTCGCGGCGTAGTTAATGATATGCTAAAACCCGTCCGCACATTGATGTGATTGGATGCAAGATAGTTTGTGACGTCAGAAACACCAGCGATTTCAAACAGTGTTTTTGAGATTGTCTTTGGTTCACTGCAGTTTTAGGGAGAAAATACTCAGCAATGGTGCTGACTTATGAATTTTCACATGGTTTGTCTTAAAGCATATTAAAAACACCACATGGACATATAAAAAACATTAAAAGCTTGATTTTAACCATAGGTTTAGGAATGTTCCACATCACTAAAGTGGTCTATCTAGCTAACGTGCACTTGTGCTGACAGACTTGAGATTCTCTAGAGACAGATCCATCCATCCAGTGAAGAACGCTAACAAATTACTCACACTTCACTCAGCGCGGATAGAGGCAGCTTAGCCGCTTTTCCACCGTCAGGCCAAACGGTTCTCTTTGCTTAACCGTTCCGTTCCATTCCCGATAACGGAGCTCTTTTGAATGTAATAGAAATGTGTCAGCTGTTGCCTTGGTAGTGCAAGAGTTTACAGATGGTATGAGATCTAAATAGCGAGCGTGTTATGGAAGATGATCAGCCATTTCTTTTATTTTACTGATTAACTTGTGCTTACTTCGCTCAAATAGTGCACTTGGCCAGCTAAAGAGCTAAATCACGCTGCGCTGAACCAAGCCCAAATGTAAATATAACTGGAACCATTTCTTACCGTTCTTAAATGAGTTCGGCCCAAAGGTGAAAAAGGAGCTCTTGTATTCTTGTCTTCTATTATTTTTTTATTTTTTTTCAATAGAGTGCCGAAGTGATGACGTCACTTTGTAGGACAACTCGGAAGCTAGCGGCGCATGGGTTCCCTCGATCGAAAAGCTATGCATTTTCCCCATAGACTTTTGGGAAATCGCAAAAAATAAGATCTGTGTTTAACAAAGAGTTGTGACCCTTACACGTTTTGTCTATCAAGATCATCTTTACAAGTTAATCCAAAATGTATACATTTTGAAGCTTATATAAAGTTTTTAAAAAACACAAGCAGACACAATAAAGTTTAAAAAACAACAAGCAGGTTATAACTATGTGTTCTATGTCATAGATCAAAACGTGAAAATATTTAGAGGCTTTGTTCACCACAGACCTTATTTCAGGCGATTTAGCAAAAACCCATTCAAAAATCCCATAGACTTTAGAGCGAGGGAACCGGGAGGGCTAAAATGCTAACTCACTTCCGCGTTTTGGCCTACCGAGTGACGTCATCACTTCGGCACTCTATTCCATAACTTTTTTAAATTACATTTTTGGATAAATAAAAAACAACAACAGTTTTTTGACAAAATTATACCTAATCCACCTTTCTTTTTCGACTTGGACCGCATTAGAAACTCAATAGCCACACTAGCTAGCATTACAAAAGCGTGACTGTCTACTTTAAAGGTCATTTTTAATAGTACTGTCTGGTCTGCAGGTGCGTGAAACAGCTGTTCCCCACAATCACAGTGTGAAGTTTATATCAGATATGAGCAGGAAACAAGATAGCCATTATGCTAAGAGCAGGTTAACATTATAAAGGGGAGCTGAACAGATGTGTTTGGACACGATAAAGCTACTCTGAGTTATCAGCAGATATTTATACTCCATCAAAACAGTTTAAAATCAAACTAATCATGCTTTTATTTTTATTTAGCCGCATTATGTTACCCGTAGTGTGGAGCTATAATGATGTTATACAAAAGAAAACATTATTTATATAGCAAACAATAAGAGGCCGTGCTAATCTCCATAGGCTTATCTGTCTAACTCTTGCAAGTATGACGTACATGCGCACACACTGATTTATTTCATGTACAGTACGTGCAGAAATGTGTGCATGCAAAACCACAACACAACTTCTGTTCTAAAGGAATTTAAAAATAGATGGACAATCTCTCCGTATATACAGTAGCTACTCAGTTCAGTGGTTCATTGCAGCTCAAGCACTCGTTACTGCTGATTACTGGTATTGTGCTTTTTTTAATTAGAACACAATGCTCTGTTGTTTGAGATGCTGCCCCTGAGGCGAGAGACAGAGAGAGAGAGAGAGAGAGAGAGAGAGAGAGAGAGAGAGAGAGAGAGAGAGAGAGAGTGAGTTTGGGGCCATAGACAGGATGGTGTTCAAATCAAGCAATGAAGAGTAGGTTCTGACTGAGGGTTCATATATTTCATCCCAAGATCAAATGACAAAAAAAGAAAGCTTGCACACAGAAAATTAATCCCATTTCAGAAAAATAAAGTTTTTTTTGCATTGTACTATTATATTTTTTAACATTTACACCAAAATTCTTGCAGCAGTGCAACTCGATTGCAATTTAGCCGTGTTGATTAACCGGCAAAATACTGGAAGTGGCGCATTCCACGGACAAGAATCCATGAACATCATTATTAGACCATTTCCTAAGGCTGCACGATATATTAAAGCCATTTAAAATCATAATATAGCTTAGTGGTACTGTGAGATCGCAACGGCTGCGATTCAGTTAAATAAATACTGTATATGCGCTGCAGGTTTCAGAGTTAAGCGCAGCCCTTTGTCATTTGTCAAATGCTTTATCCGATAAGAAAACATGAAAGTGGCTGTAGCATTTCTATCATAAAGAAGTGGCAAAATATTAATTAAAAATTTAATTAAATGTTGTTTGGCTAATATTAAACAAGGATTTGATCATGCTGTAAAGTTTAACAACAACAATCACCAGGCCTTGGCGCCCTCTGCAGGCATTTGTTATAATACGTAATGTATATGAGTTGATTATGTTTATATTATGTATTTTACATGATGTATTTTAAAAGTGTTTTTCAATAAAACCATAGGATTACTTGCTTTTCATTCTTTATTCGAACCAATTATTATTGCCTCATTGTTATTGTATATGTATTTTAAGTCATTTTTAAAGGCTACTGTTCACTTAGGTCTATTTTTATTACCCCCAAAAAGATTACTCAATTACTAAAATAATCGTTAGTGACACTTTGCAGTTAGTGTCAATGTCAATATCACTATTAAAACAACACAAGTTGACCAATGTGCTTTACATTCTCACTGAAAAATAGAAAAAGAGACATACTACAATAGTAATAGAATAAAAATAAAAATAAAAACATTTAAGACGAATAAGCCATGGCAAACAGATATGTCTTAAGTTGTACTTTAAAAACAAGTACAGAGTCAGCATCCCTAACATATGATGGCAAACTATTCCAAAGTCTTGGCGCTAGTACTGCAAAAGCCCGATCCCCTTTCTGGCTTAACTTAGTCCGTGGAATTTTCAGCAACTTTTGAGTTGATGATCTCAAGGTTCTTCCTGACAGTAATTTGAAGTTTTTTTTTTTTTTTATTATCTTTAAAACCAAAATGTAACAATGTTCCTCAGAATTACTTATTTTTACAAATACAATTGCTTCTTGTTTATAGCGAACAATACAATATTTCCACATCAAAGACAGAACTTCTTCAATAAAAATGCCCTTGAATTGGCACAGCATTACGACTAGTGGTACAGAACAAAACAAAACAAAAACAAAAACTTGAAAGAAAAATAGAAATCTTGGACAGTTTGACGCCAGATATGCCAGCAAAACATGCAAAGACATATAAATGTATACGTGTAAAGCCTAAAATCTCTCCACACACACAAAAAGTCTAACTGAAGCATAAACCTGTACAGTATAAAAGCTCCTCAACACAATTTTCTCTTCACTGAAAGGACATTATAAAATAGATGACAAGATCCATTTTTGTGCAAGAACAATGTCATTCAGCTTACAAAACCAGCAAGCTTCTATTAACTACATATGTCTTTCATTCTGACCTGACTCCCAAGGTCAAGTTCAGCAACAGCAACAGATTTCATCCTGCATTAAATTTGCCACTGGTCTATTCCCATGCCACCATGAGGTAACTGCTTGTATTTGCTATGGCAACAAAACCACACTAGACAACAAATAACCTGTAGGGTGGGCCCTAGGGTGGGCTATGCCACATGCCAGATACTCCCTTACAATATCTGCCATCTAGCTGTAATGTTTAACTCCAGTGGTAGAGACACATCCAGTGATCATAACAAGACGCTCTTACTGACTCCAGTATAATAATGTAAACAGTGTACGGCATGTTCTACTATATATGGCCATATGTGTGAACGCCTGCAAGAGCGAACAGGCCAATCTGTGCCAGTGGTGGCAATGATGCTCATATTTGCAAAGCATATGAACCTAAGGCACCACTTTAGCTGGTGTATGCTGTTGCCTTTTGAGTTTACCGCACAGTGCACACATTTGGGATTGTAGTAGCCTAGTGGCTATAGACATGAAAAAACATTACCATTCAAAACATTTTTGAAAGAAGACTATTATGCCAACCCGGGCTGCATTTATTTGTAACATTGTAATATTGTGAAATATTATTAAAGTTTCAAACAACTAAAAATGTTATATATCCCTGTGATCAAAGCTGAATTTTCAGCATCATTACTCCAGTCTTCAGTGTCACATGATCTTTCAGAAATCATTCTGATATGATGATTTGATGCTCAAGAAACATTTCTGATTATTAATGTTGAAAACAGTGCTGCTTTATATTTTTATGATAAATACGAAGAAACAAAATCTGGATTCTTTAGCATTTACTGTCACATGTGATCACTTTAAAGTGCTCCTATTATGTTTTTCAGACATAATTTTTTTTTTTTGTGAATGTAAAAGGTCTGCAAAGTTTCAAAGATCAAAGTGCATGACAAATAAAGTTATTGTCTCCTAAAGGAAGGCAAAGGAGTTTAGAGACTGAATTTTCGAACAAACCGCTTTCAGAGTTTTTGAGAAATGAGTGGAATGAGAAATGAGGTGATGTGCATTATGTGAAAAGTGTTTTTTGACCTTTGATGCATGGAAATTTATTGTAGAAGACCTAAAAAACTAAATAAGGAACCTTTAAAATATCATAATAGGGGTGAAAGTGATACTTTCATAAAAGAAAAATCATACTGACCGTGAAAATCTTCTATTATTTCTAGTCTTTATTTGTCCTCCTAGTTAAAGTGTTTCACTGCAAGCGTAGAGAACTGCAGGCTGTTCACGGTGCATCTGCAGCATGTCAGACTAAAATGAAATAATAACCCTGAAATAATGTCATTTTCCTGTTATTTACCAGATACTGCAGAGTCATAATCTGCTGCACCTCGGTATGACCACGTCAAGCATGTTGCTCTGACAGCATCACAGACACACATGCAGATTATTGGACATTGTGCTATTCCGTCGCCAGCAGCGAATATTCCGTAACCATGGAAACAATGTTAATGTTCTCCACAAATCTGAGTCAGAAATCTGAAGTGTGTTCTGGAGCTTTCCGAAGAAAAATGACAAGATAGGCCTTAAAGTCCTAAGATGATGTACAATATAATCAGTCTTTTCCAACTAAATTTGCCTATAATTCTGATAAATAGTGACTGTAATATATATTCACAACAGCCACACAAAAAAAAAAAAGAAAAAAAAGAAAAAGCTATCAATCTTAAAACACGATAGCATGCATGTGCAGCTCCTGGCAAGAAAGCCTGATAATAAGTGTGGTGAATTTCCAGCTGAGCGCTGGATGTTTTGGGGAGTTTCGTGTGTTCTCATAGAGGGTTTAAAAGCAGAAAGCTGAGAGTTTGTTCCCTTCATGGTGGATCTGTATGCATAATGGATTCTCCTCAGCAGTGAAACTGTATTCCCTGCACAAAGACAAAGCAACCTGAGCGAAATTCCTGGTAGACTGGGAGAGGCGTTTTACTTCTCGTTGTTTAGGGTTTGTGGCATCTCCCCGACTCAAAAGCCAACAATACACGCAACACAATTTCCCCACACCCACATTAAAACACACTTTCCACCACTGTCAGACACAATGCCTCGTTTTATTTCGACGCAAGTTGCCATGGTGACGAGAGCAACAGAGCGAATACAGTGGCTACTCGCAAGCCCCTCTGACACGACTCACACCCTCAACCCGCTAAACGCACACAAGACCGGTGCTGACAACCAGAAACCAGCTGGAAACAACATGACCCGATTCATAAGAAAGACTTCATAACACGGAATACAGTGTAACTTATTATAATACCTGACAACAAACTACCTGAGACGACGAGCATTTACCTTCTCTCATTGTCATCTAGGTGGGCAAACAGCACATTCTTAGAGATGGCTTTGGCCAGGGCGGTCATCGTCTTGTAGTCCTTTGGAATGACCTATAACCAAAGAAAACAATAAGCTACTAAATTAAGTGTAGGTTTTCCTGGCATTTTGAAGTTTCTGCAAAATAATATCTAACTACATTTGCCTATTTTTACCAGAAAATATGAGCCCAACCTCAAGTCTCTATGATATTCTGATCACCCTTTCACCCGTTTTATTATACACAAGGCAGAAATGTAACTCTGATTGCTTAGAGAATTAATAGTACACCTCTTCTCAACAATGCCCATGATTTGAGGATTCATTCACGTTCATACTGTAGCACAAATGATACGGGACCGGGACGTGTTACGTACCGATGTTTAGTACTTAGGGTTTGTGGTAATTAAATGGGTCATGACATGGATTATTATTTTTATTTTAATGTGTTCTTTGAGGTTTACTTAAAACGTTAATCAAGTCGGCTAATGACACTGCATTGGAAAGAGTATCAACACCCGCTCGCTGTTGCATCCGAGTAATTTACAGACAACGCATTATGAAACCGTTTACTTACGGTTTGTGCAGTTGCTGTCAGATATAATACACTTTCAACAAAAGTTTATTTGCAAACTCTCCGTGCTTCGTTTACAAAACAAAATGCTCCGAACAAACATATAATCCTCCGACACGATACGGGACGTCATTAAAATGAGCCATCCACTTGTTCCTGACACTGATAATCTTCTGAAGTTAGTACAGAGATGCAAATGAGCTGTTTAGAAGCGAACGTTCCTCCAATTTGTTCCTGTTGTTGACAGACTCGCTTGCCAGGATTATGTCAGAAACTGAGATAATACTGTATCCAGTGTAGACGGCCTGTGATTATAATGGGTTTCTATTTGTTTCTGACGCAACGCTCACATCCAGTGTAGGCAAGTGTCATGATGTATAACTATTTGTTAATGTCTTGCTCTGGAGGCAGGCATTTGCAAATGTATTTGGCCATGTGATGTCAGATCCCCCAATATCAAAACGAGCCGTTTTTTGGAGCTTGATTAAATAACTGCTTTGTTTATAAGGAGGAGAACGTTTTAAGCTATGAAACTTGCAGGATGTTTTAATGGTACAAAGACCTCTTATATGTCAAAAGATCAAGGCAAATTTGATTTATCATGTCATGAACCCCTTAGTCATCATTTGTGCCTTATCAAATTGCCAAATTGATTTTAAATCAAAATTTACAATTAAAATCACTCTATTATCATCATCATCAAATAAAACTATTACAAATCATTTTTGTTAATTGAAATAAAGCTGAATCAAAATATATAATATAATATATATAATAATTAAAAGACAAACTTAATCTTAAAAAAACTTTCCTTAGGAAATAACTGAAATAAATAAGTTAATACATGATATTAAGTACTAAAATAAAATAAATTCAAGTTAAATAGAAATATATAAAATAAAAGCAAGTTCAAAATAATAATACTATAATAGTATATAAATAACACAAAAATAACGCTGGTGCTTAATTACGTTCACAGCAAATGTTCCTGGTGTTATTGTGCGCAATTCAGTGAATGTACTCTAAAGAAAAAACATATTCATAGCACGTTTCGACTTGTTTTCTGCTTACATAATTAAGGTGGTACAGAAAAAGAAAACAACCAATAATATCATGGAGTAATATTTCCATCTAATCAAATAAAATCCACGTCGCATCCTGTATCCATTATAGAAATGTATTGTTAATCCCAATTTTTGTCATCTATAATGAAAAAAAGTATCTAATGTGAAGACGTGGTATTGAATCTGGTTTAGTACTAAAGGGAAGAATCCAAAACAGGGTGTTTGAAAATAATGCAAATTTAACTACAATTAACCTTTCTGACGTAGCTGACGGCATCCTCCTCTGTGTAGACTTCAGCACTGACCCCACCTCTCCGGCGCCTGGCCTTCACCACCGGGTTTGGAGGAGGAGGAGACACTTCATCATCGTGAGAGTCCGACTGCGAGTTGGACTTCTGACGGGCCATGATCTGCTTGCATTCTTCCTGTGGAGAGAGGAAGTGAATGATACATATGATTAGACATCCATTTCAAAACATCGAGAGGATTGCAACCATCTAATGAAGGGCTGGATTTTTCATCCTCATTACGCAGGACACGCAAAAAACAGTGCAAAGTTAAAACAGCAGACACAGAGAGGGTAAAGCTACGATTTAAAAAAAAATCACGATTACAGAAAATAAAATCTAATGCATCTAAAAGACTGAAACCTACTGTGAGCACAGACAGCAGACACAACAGCACTGAGATTTCACTGGCAGAGCGAGAGAGAGACACTGAAAGATTCCCGTATGAAAGAGGGAAGAACAATGAAGCTGCATGCCACAGCACAAATGATGTGTGTGTCCATGAGACAACTAGTCAGAGAGGCTACACACAGTCTTACGGTACATTACTGCATATGGGGTGGACATACGTCATATTTATTTATATATGTATTGTGTAAACATACTATATGATGAATATGTAATCATATGTATAATATTTATTTTTATATTCGTATACATGTATATGCAATATATACAAACACACACGCAAGAGTGTCAGTATTAATCCACATTCTGATTTCTTACATAAACTACACTCACAAGCCACTTCTTTATGCACACCTGTTCAACTGCTCGTTAATCAGTCAATCACATGGAAGAAAATCAATGCATTTAGGCAAGTAGACATGGTCAAGATGATCTGCTGAAGTACTAACTGAGCATCAGAATGGGAAAGAGAGGTTGCTGGTGCCAGACAGGCTGGTCTGAGTATTTCAGAAACTGCTGATCTACTGGGATTTCCATGCACAACCATCTCTAGGGTTTACAGAGAATGGTCTGAAGAAGAGACAAAGGTCCGTGAGCGATGGCTCTGTGGGTGAAAAAAATGCCTTGATGATGCCAGAGGTCAGAGGAGAATGACTGGTTTGAGCTGATAGAAAGGCAACAGTAACTCAAATAACCACTCGTTATAACGGATGTCTGCAAAAGGACATCTCTGAAAGATGTGTGAAAACACGTTGAACCTTGAAGCAGATGGGCTACAGCAGCAGAGGATCACTGGGTGCCACTCCTGTCGGCTAAACCTGGGACCACACTAAAAGATTTTTTTTAAATCTCATAAGATTTTCAAAATGTGAGAGACCACAAACATGATGATAAGAAATCATAGATTTAACCGATTTGTTCTTCTAGTGTGTGGAGAGCAGCGATGTGATCAGGAAAGCACAAAACACACTATTCCTTTCACAAACAACAAAGTCCTGCCTGTGAACAAGGGAAATCTCGCAAAATCTCTAGCATCAAACGTGACTTTAAAGTAAACAAACATGGCGGACAACTAGCAAGGAGAAATGCCGCTCATAGTGTATGGACAGTTTTTACAGAAAATTTGCAGGGGGAAAAAAGGAAAATTGTTTAGATGAAGTCGTGTTGACGGTGTGAACATGGACTTTACATGTTACAGTGCGAGCTGGAGGGGAGTCATCCATCAGCTCGCTTTCTGATTGGGTATCGTTTCGTTTCACAGGATTCACTTTTCCAGAGCGTGTGCGAGTTTGTCCTCAGGGTTCCCCCACACAACAGGATTTCTGATTCGAGATTTGGGCGGCTCCGACATTCTTCCTAACAGATTCAGTCACTCTTAACACACCGCAGGAAACCCTGATAAGATAATCTGTAGAACCATCAAGATAATCGGGACTTTACCTAGGACTGCCGGAAGGGGTGAAATCGGTCCAGTGTGTGCCTAGCAGGAACAGGAAACTGAGGCTACAATTCGCACAGACTCACCAAAATTGGACAACAGAAGATTGGAAAATGTTGCCTGGACTGCTGTGACATTCAGATGGTCGGGTCAGAATTTGGCGTAAACAACATGGAAGCATGAATCCGTCCTGCTTTGTATCAACGACGGCTGCTGCTGGTGTAATGGTGCTGGGGATATTTTCTTGGCACACTTTGGACCCTTTAGTACCAACTAATCATTGCGTAAACACCACAGTCTACCCGAGTATTGCTGCTGTGCTGACCATGTCCATTCCTTTATGACCACAGTGTACCATCTTCTGATGGTCACTTTCAGCAGGATAACACGCCAAATCACAAACCTCAAGTCATGTCAAACTGTTTTTTTGAACAATACAATACAAGGCCTCCAACAATAAAACAAAAATCCAACAATACAAGTTCACTATACTCAATTTGGCCTTGCATTCACCAAATCGCAATCCAGTAGAGCACTTTTGGGATGTGGTGGAATGGGAGATTTACATCATGGATGTGCAGCCAACAAATCTGCAGCAACAACAGTGTGATGCTATCATGTCAAAATGGACCAGAATCTCTAAGGAATGCATCCAGCACATTGTTGAATCTATGCCATGAAGAATTAAGGCAGTTCTGAAGGCAAAAGCGAGGTCCAACCCAGAACTAGCAAGATGTACCTAATAAAGTGGCAGGTGAGTGTGTGTATATTTAGCGTGTGTGTGAATATTATATGAGTGGTTTTAGTGCATTCTTATGTGGTTACTTGCCTGAGTCACTCTCTACAACAAATTCTCTCTGGTATTCTGGCCTATAAAAATCTGATATCAATCTGTTAATTTTACAATTAAAACTTTTACAGGATATAAAAGATAAAGTGTTTGTAAAATGGCATAAACATCTGCCTCTGAAACATCCCAAGACACAAATACCAAAGTGAAGGCCGGCAGATGCAAAGGAACAGCTGGGCACATGCCACACACAAATCCACACAAAACACACACAAGCTCTCTCCAAAGCTTTAGACAGCCATCAACAGGCCTGTCCATGAAATAACACATAAAGAGTCCAAATGTGCTCTGAAATCTGTGAAGCATTTATTTGAAATTGAAATCTTAACATTATAAATGTAACATTATAATTGTATTTACTGTCACTTTTGATCAATATAATCATGCATCCTTGCTGAAAAAAAGTATTAATTTCTTCTTCCAAAAAAAAAAAAAAAAAAAAACCTGACCCCAAACTTTGAATGGTGGTATATGTTTGGGCTTAAAGGGATAGTTCACCCAAAAATTTAAGTTTTCTCATTGATTACTCACCCTCATGTTGTTCCATCCAAACCTGTAAGACTTTTGTTCATCATTGGAACACAAATGAAGACAATTTTAATAAAATCTGAGTGATTTATTTTCCTCCATTGACAGCTGCACAACTACAACTTTGACGTTTCAAAAAGTTCACAAAGAGATCGTAAAACTAATCCATATGAATTGAGCGGTTTAGTTTTTGTTTTTTTGTTTTTTTATTTTGTTTGACAGGGACATTGTACATTAATAAAACATTCCTGTAAATGTACCAGAATTAGCCAAAGGCTATTTTTCATCCGTAGTCCCTAGACAAGATGTTACAAATCAACCTAAAGAAAATTTTCTGAAAGGACTCAATCGCTTATGATGAACAGACTGAATTTAGGCTTTTATTCATGAATTTTATTCATATTCAATGAGGTTCATTCTCGTGTTACGCAGCACGTTTGAGCTTCCGCAAGAACCAATTTGTTCTCGCGACGTGTCAAGCAAGTTCAGTTGAGCTTCTGTTTATGTCCGCTGATCAATGTTTATATGTAAATAAAAGCCTAAATTAAATCTGTTCATCATATAAAGTGATCAAGTCTTAAAAAATTTACAAAACCACTCAATTCATATGGATTAGTTTTATGACCTCTTTATGAACTGAAGTGTCAAAGTGGTAGTTGCATGGACTGTCAATGGAAAGTAGAGAACTGATAAAAAAAAATGTCTTCCGAAGATGTATAGAAGTCTCACGGGTTTGGAACAACACGAGGGTGAGTAAATGATGACAGAATTTAAATTTTTGGGTGAATTTTATTTATTATTTATATGATTGACAATAAAACTCCAGCTTTCTACAACTGGTACATGAGCAAAATACTACTTTTGTTAGCTGGACAGGTCACGTTATTGGTCGATGCCAATCTCAAGATGGACAAATATCAGCCTAGACGACCACTAAGAATCTTATATCATTAGAAGCTTTCATTTCTATTTAAAAGAAAAGAGTAAGGAAATCATGTCATCATTTGCTAGCCCTCATGACTTGTGCCCTTCATGTCGATTTTTATCCGGCACAGTTTTCATACGCTCATTCACACACATAGGGTCAGGAGCGCGTATCCTTTAGCAGCCTGTGGATTTTCATCTTTCTAAATGAACAGAAGGTGCCAGAGAGAGAGAGAGAGAGAGAGAGAGAGTGTGAGTGATTGAAATTCATCTATGACTAAAATGCAAGTGGGTCAGTAAACATCATTCACCCAGTGGCTCAAAACTATGATGACACTAAATAACCTCAAAAAACACAAGCTATCGCTGAACATGCGTCATGAGGAGTAGACAAGGACAGTCATTCTCTTGTTCTGAGTACAATATCAGCCCATCTGATCACGTCTTATGAATACACAATCCCATCGGCTGTTTGATGCTGTACCTAAACCAGCAGAAGCCCATTCCTAACAAAAGCCCAAGCCCCAAGCATCTGCGGGAATGAAAAAGTCTGTTGTTCCTGGAGCACATGATCAAAGAAGATGTTCAGTTGCTGCTGAGTGTGGATGCGGTTACTGGCACCTCCAGCTAAACGAATGACTGCTGTGCTGTGACTTTCATAAGATCCATGTAATCTAAGATTGGGCAACAACATCAAACAGCATCAGCATGCCTCCTAATTGTCTATTGAGGGGGAACGGGAATGATTCCAGCTCTTTACACTTCTGCTTACATAAAGTAAGTACACCACACTACTGTTATTGGGGCCAATACCACAAGAAATTCACAATTTTTCAGCAAGGAAGCATTAAATTGACCAAAAGGGACGGTAAAAACTTTCACGATGTTAATGTTTCTATTTTAAATAAACGCATAAATGCACAGTTTCCTTTCCACGAAAATACTAAGCAGCACAACTTTTTCAACATTGATAATAATCAGAAATGTTTCTTGAGCATCGAATCATCATATTAGAATGATTTCTGAAGGATCATGTGACACTGAAGACTGGAGTAATGATGCTGAAAATTCAGCTTTGCATCACATAAATTGCATTTAAAACATATTCAAATAGAAAACAAAAATATGTTTTTTGTACAAATAAATAAAAGACAACTTAAAATTATTTAATTTTAATTTATTTTAGAAGTGTGATTTCTCATATATGAGAAAAGTCATATAGCAGTGACTTTTCAAGCAGTCAACATTTGAAGTGGATCAAAACCTTTCATCAAAGTTATACATTAATTTTGAACAATACCCGTTCTTGTATTAGGGCAACTTGGATGAACTTTTTTGATCCACTTCAAACATTGACTACTATGTATTTAAATAAAAATCTTAAAATGTCATGGGTATATAATGATTATATATATTTTGTAGTTATACCAAGCTCTAAAATATTGAATCAGCTAGAAATTATGAGTATATTAAACTTTTGAATACTGTTGCCAACATTGAGAGGCCTTGTAGTCAAACATTTTGAGAATCACTGTAGTTGCTGTAAAACTATATAAGCCCTACAAAATCCAAAATCCAATTTTTACACCTGCAAATGACCTTCATAGATGTTCCACATATCCTGATAAAGTGCCTAAGTGTATGCTGTCCACTCAATTCACACACTCCAGGAACAGATCAAAGAAGCGTTAATAGAAACCAACGATTTCTCTTTCCCAAAACCTGCAATTAATTCTAAAAATAATTAATATCCTTTCTATTGTGGTGCACTTGTCAACAAATAAAACACATAAAGAACATCAACCTCACTATGAACGCTAACACAATGACAGTTAATGATCATGGATGTTTGAGGGAAGGCGAAAGCATTCATTAACAATGAATACACTAACAGTGAATTCAGCCAGACTTTTTTTTCCAAAGCAATGTGCAGTGCATTCATTACAGGATCATCCCCCCGGAGCATCCTGAGGTTAAGTGCCAAGCCAAATGGGACATCGATGATCTCAATAACTCTCCAGCTCCTGCTTCCCCAGCTCCATGGGAATGAAGGCACATCCGTTGTGATCCCCAACCATCACCCTTTCCAACGCAAATTCATAACTTAGACAAACACATCACCAGCAGAGCAAACAGAGTAAGAGTAACGCACCTTCTCCAGCTTCTCGAAGTGTTCCCGCAGGAACTTCATAGGCCGCTCGGGCTTGGCGATGCACAGGTTGACGATGCACTCTTTGAGGATCTGCTGTATGTTGTGTTTCTGCACGAAAACCTCACAGCCTTTCAGACTTTCATCTTCTTCCAGATTGGAGGAGGAGGTGGCCATCTTATCTTCTATCTCTGCCGCGGGAGAAAAGAGCAGGAGGGGGGACGAGGAGAGATATTCTTTCTTAAGTCTCTGTCTTATTCTCTCACTCAAATAATAATATTTGACTGTTGAGTGACTAGAAAAATCCAATGTATTCAATATGCATTTATGTAACTGTCTATCAATCTATCTATCTATCTATCATACATAGATAGATAGATAGATAGATAGATTGATAGATAGAATAAAAGATAGATAGATAGATAGATAGATAGATAGATAGATAGATAGATAGATAGAATGAAAGATAGATAGATAGATAGATAGATAGATAGATAGATAGATAGATAGATAGATAGATAGATAGATAGATAGAATCATAATGATGATTGGCCATTCTTCTGCATGTTACACATTTACATTTCACTTCCGCCATTGATTCACATCAAACATCCAAAAACCATTAGCAACTGAAGCATCAATCCTCATTCTCGACCTATACGTTCACGAAACCGATACCGCATTCAGTCGTGCGTGCAAAACGAAGCGTCGGTTTGTCGGCGGAGCGCTCGAGCATCACTCTGTGATCACCTGTCTACGTTTTTATCCCAGCTCATTCGCTTCAAAATACAAACCTATGCGGTGTATAAATGGCTTTAGTCATGTATTATTTTGTAAACCGCATCTCTTGGTATATAGAGCTGAAACCAGTCGCGTGTGTCGCACAGTATTTAATGTTAATTTGACTTACCGTTATGAGGCGGAGATGCAAGGCTCGCGCTCTGGGATGATGTTGCTTGTTTGGTCCTGCTGCTCGCGAGCGCTGTGACGTCGATCCGTCTCGCGATTGGACACTGACACTGACATTAATAAAATACATAATTTTAAAATATCAGAAAAGACACATAACTGTCCTGTAGATGTTAATGGGTTGAGATTACTTTAGTTTATTTAGAGCTTTTTATTTATTTTGAATCATCTCCTGTTTCAGCCAATCAGCGTCATTGTGGGTATGTGCGTCATCCAGAATAGCACTCAAGTTTTGTGGATCACAGACCCTGACCTCTACAAGCACGTTTGTCTTTTTTTTTCTTTTCTTTTTTTTTCTTGTAATGTTTCATCACGTTCCTGGAATGATTTGAGTTTCTAAATCTAATAATAATCGTAGTCTTTTTTAAAAGCAAATTAGAATAATTTGAAAATACTGTTAACTTTCTTATTCTTGTGGCAAAATTTGACTTTCACAAACAAAAAATTATTTAAAAAAAATACCTTTTAAATCCTGTAAAAGATGTACTATGTGCACAATTGTCATCTTTCTTGCTATAAAAACCATGAATACATAAGAGATGACAGTACATGTGTCAATATTTGGCAAAACGCATGTGGCAAACGTAAAAAAAATGCATGATTTTATAATAAGCAGATTTTTGTTATATTATTCATGTGATGTGATTATTCAAACTGCTTAGAGGCAAGAGTAGTGATGTGAATTGTCAAATACAAATCTGATATATATAAATATATATATATATATATATATATATATATATATATATATATATATATATATATATATATATATATATATATATATATATATATATATATATATATTTATATATATATATATATATATATATATATATACGCCAACCACCATCTCATTACAAATAATTCTGTCTATTTATTATTATCTGTCTATTATTTCTTCGTGAAAAATATTGTTCTGACCATAGTAAAATAAATAAAATAAAGTTGAACTGTTTTGAATGTTCCTCTACCGTAAAGCAATCTGAGCTGTCGCAATCTACCGTCGTAGTGGCAACAACCGCCATGACAACCAGCAACAACATCAACACACGTGAAGGAGCAATGGCGACCGCCAGTGATGATCGAGCTGCAGCGGATGTTTTAAAATCTCTGGCTCGCCACTTAAACTGTTTAAACGAGGATAACAAAAGCGCCAGAAAACGAGCCCTAGAAGCGCTGAAGAGAGACACAATCGAGCAGCGCTTCTCCAGTGGTGCGCTTCAGGAGCTTTTCGCCAGTTTGCTGAAGACGCTGCTGAAATGTCTGTTAGATCCTGCGGAGACATGCAGGGATTCTACTATCCAGATCATCACAGGGTTTATCAGATCTGTCCCCAAACCAGAAGACTCTCTGCCCTATCTCATACCCGCCCTGGCGCAGAGGCTCGGGGGGAAGGAGATCCTGGAGCCGGCGGAGGAGCTCAGACTGGCTCTGGTGGAGATGCTGTCTCTGGTGGTGGAGGTGTGCGGCAGACAACTTGCCCCCTACCTGGATGACATGATAAAGATCCTGCAGAGAACCATCCTGGATCCCTTCCCTGAAGTCAAGAAAGAGAGCTGTAGATGCACCATCAGTTTTGCACAGTGTGTTCCTGGTAAGTGCCTCAAGCTGTTGATGTGCTTCAAAAGACAGTTGAGATACAGTGTATTATGCATAAATTCACTTTCATGGGTCATTTTTTATAGGGGTGTGTTTGTTTAGATTTACTATAGAGTAAGCTGGCCTCAGGGACATGTATGTTGTTGGTTGTCACGGTAAAATGGCCAGACTGACACAGGTGAAGTGAATATTGTTGCTCATCTCCTAACAAGGCCACATATTAAGGTCTGGGTAAATTAAATGTTATGCAAACAATCGGTTCTCGTAATCAACATGCAGGATGTGTTGCATGTGTGTTGCTCCCTATCAGCAGTGGTGAAAATTTACCAACAGTAACGTTAATCCGAGGAGGAAAAAAACACAAACCGATGACAGGGTGTTGGGCGCCCAAAGCTCATTGATCATTGGGCAACGAAGGCTATCCCGTCTGATCCGAGCCAGCAGAAGGTCTACTGTGGAACAAGTCACACAAAATTTTAATGATGGTTATGGCTGGAATGTGTCACAACACAGTGCATCCATCGCACTCTGCTGTGTATGAGGCTGCGTGGCTGCGGACCAATCAGAGTGCCTGTGATAGCCCCTGTCCACTGTCGAAAGCACCTACAATGGGCACACAGGCGTCAGAACTGGACCTTGGAGCAGTGGAATAATGTCGCATGGTCCGTTTTCTTTTACATCGAGTGGACAGCCGTGTACGTGTGCGCCGTTTACCTGGGAAAGTGATGCATCAGGATGCACTGTGGGATGACGACAAGCCTGTGGAGGCATTGTGATGCTCTGCGCAATGTTCTGCTGGGAAACTGGGTCCGGCCATTCATGTCTGTGTGGACGTAAATTTGACACATGCCACCTTCCTAAACATTGTTGCAGACCAGGTACACCCCTTTGTGACACTGGTGTTCCCTGGTGGAAGTGGCCCTTTAACAGGAAAATGCTCCTTACTGCACACATTGTTCAGGAATGGTTTGAGGAACATGATGAACAGTTTTGGGGGTAACGCATTACATAATGTTACATAATCAGATTACTTTTTCAAGTAACAAGCAAAGTAAATAATTACTTTTAAAATTACAAAAATATCTGAGTTACTTTTTCAAATTTAGTAATGCAAGTTACTTTGTTTTCCCATTTATTGACTGACAGTTCTCCTCCTTGTCACCATGTTGAGAGAAATCAGGAGTAAGTGTGCGCTGTGTGTGAACATGATGCTTTTATTGTAGTTAGACTAATGTGAGCATTTACTCATCTCACTGGTACAAAAACAGATTTAGTATTCCTTAAAATGAATAAAAACAGTGAAATGCAAACTTAGAATATTATGCAAACCTGTTAAACAACACAAATATACTATATGTATTTAATCTCACTTTATTACCCAATGTCTTTGCTGCTGAACTTCCGTGATCTAATTCAACCATAATTATAAGCAAAACTTACTTTAGATAAACATCACATTTGTGTTTCTTTTTTATCCCCTATTTGCTGAAGTAAGAGTGTTAAACTTATTTCCTATTCTTCTGCAATCCAGAATGGCTTTCCCAAACACTTCTGATGATGAAGAGTTCAAGGTGTTTCAATGGCCTCCAAATTCCCCTGATCTCAATCCAGTTGTTCAAAGTTCAAAGACCTTCAGGGGTCTTGTAGAGTCCATGCCTCAGTGGGTCGGCGCTGTTTTGGCACACACAGGACCGACAACATATTATGCATGTGGTCATAATGATTTGGCTTATCGGTGTATACACACAACACATGTAAGGCCAGTTTGCCCCTTAACTCCTGTATAATGAATCTAGACAGTCATCACTCAACCGTAATGTTCCATATGCACATCTCAATCCCCGTAGATGCACATCCACTGTATCTCAACTGTCTATATCAGGGGTGGCCAGTCCTTCCTGCAAAGTTCAGCTCCAAACCTCATCAAGCACAAATGAACCAGCTCATTAAGATCTTCATATATCAATTAAACAATCATAGATACACAGTGGAGATGGTAATGTGCAAGTTTCTGTTCATCTATCTTTGCCCAGATCATTTTCACCTGCAGGCTGAGAGTCTTCTGAAGCCTCTGTTGCAGACTATTTCTCACCAGCATTCCCAAGTGAGAGTTTCTGCCACACAGGCCACTGGCGCGGTCATTCGGCACAGTTCAGGCAAAAATGTAGATGACGTTTTGTCCCACTTGGCCCAGAGATTGTTTGACGACTCGCCACGGGTAAGCTGGCAGCACTTAGGCTTGTTGATGATGCGTTATTTAATAAATGGCTTGTCTTTGATATCTTTCCAAGAAGTTCTTCTGCTAAATATGAAATGTAATTCCTATTTTACAAGGTTATGTATTCCACAAGGGAATGATTTCTTGTGCTAATCTGCTCAGGTGAGGAAGGCCGTGACCGTAGTCGTGGGCGATTGGCTCCTCCACCTGCCGGACAGATATTCCTACTTCCACAAGCTAATCCCGCTGCTTCTGAGCAGTCTCAGTGATGAGATCCCTGAAATCAGGTGAGAACAAATGCACAGTCATAATAACTGTGTTTTCCAGGCCTCTAAATGTCATGAAAATGCACATGTCTTCTTATTGGATAAACATTTTATGCACATTTTTTATCCACATCTTAGTGTTTCCATCCAGTGTTTTTTTTTTTAATACGATATCCCAAAATGCTTATAAAAATAGGCGGATGGAAACATAGCTACTCATGTACAAGTTTGTGGTTGGAAAGACTTGGTAAGCATTTATTTGATCACAATTCTGTAAAATAGTTGTATTGTAAAATATTACAGTTTGAAATAATTGCTTCTTATTTGAATATGTTTTCAGTTGTGATTTAATCTTAATGAGCCCAAACTTTTTAATGGTGATGTATTTGTCATCTTGTTTTTTATCTCTTTAGTCCTTTCCTGTAAAAAAGGATGATTTTGTGATTTTAAATGATTTTATCCAGGTCTCTTGCTGAGGACTTATGGAAAAAAATAGGATCTCAGTGGGAAAATGAAAACGAGGATGATTTGAAGGATAAGATGGACTTTCTGCTGCCTGCACCTGCCCTTTACACTTCTGGAGGTAAGACTGACTAATAACAGAATGACCCTCTTTAAACTTCCCGGCCAAGATCTTGACACAAAAATGATGGACCCCTTGATGAAAATAATAACATTAAACTATTTATTTCCATCAAGAGGTGCATCAATTTTTGGTCAAGATCTTGTATTGACAATGCATCCAACATATCTCAAAGACTTTCAGTGAATTTAAGGTCTGGAGTTGCCAATTCATGTGTTAAATTTTTCTTCATGTTCACTCCCAACCATTCTTTCACAATTTGATCCTGATGAATCATTGTCGTCCTGGAATATGGCCATGATGCGTCTTCCTACATGGCTGTTTAAGCAGTGAAAAGCTACACACTCCATCAATTAGGGTTAGAAGAACTGATGCCAAACATATACCATGCTATAAACATAATAATCACTGCAATAATGATCCAATCATAGACTCGTACTCATTTGCCTCTTTAAATCCAAACGGTGACTTTTTTTGCAGGGCAGTGTATATATACTGTACATTAGATATGAAAACTCCTGATAATTCCCTCAAATAACATATGACAGACTTTGATGCTCAGTTATCTTGTCCTTGAATAAGGAGGAGAGAAAGATAGATAACCTGAATGTGAAAGTATTTTTAGCTAGATGTTTGCTTTTTTATTAATAACCAACACAACCATGTACACAACCATTCAAAAGTTTGGGATCAGTAAAATTTATATAAAAAAAAATGAAATGTAAAACATTAATTTAGCAAGAGCACATTCAATTGATCAAAAGTGACAGACTTTTACATTGTTACAAAAGTTTTCAAAAGATTTCAACTTCTATTCATTTCTAACTTTCTATTCATCAAAGAATCCTGAAAAAAGTGTATCACAGTTTTCCACAAAAATATTGAGCAGCACTGCTGTTTTCAGTTTAAACGTCAAATCAAACTGTTTTAGATTTTAAAATATACTAAAATAGAAAATATATTTTTTCAATGTTAATATTTCACAAAATTACGGTATTAAGGGGCTGTGCACACAGAACGCGTTTTTTCATTCCACTGTGCAACTATTCCATTGTTTTTCAATGTAAACACACCCTAGACGGAGGTCTTTAACTGTGCCGCACACGCCTTGTGTCTTTTGCACTGTCTCTTCGCATGACACAGCACTCTTAAACAGTGTTGGGCAGTAACTCGTTACTAGTAACGCGTTACTGTAACGCAGTTACTTTCGACAGTAACTAATACTGTAACGCATTACTTTTTAAATAAATTAACTCCGTTACCGTTACCATATGGCGCGTTGTCCGTTACTTTTTAAAATTAATTAGTTGCTGGGGCGGCTGAGAAGCGTGCGCTGTCATTACACAATAGAGAGCACTGAAGAGACTGCTAGCATTATACAGAGCGAGAGGACACCTGAGGACACATAACAAACTCACTGGCTGAGTTGTTTACGTACACGTGAGGCAGCGCGAGCACGGAGATTACAAGCTGCACGGAGAGCGCTGAGCACTTGATGCGCATTTAAAACACAGACAGCGAAACGGTATGAATACAGAACACTTAAGTACACATTGCCATATCATTATAAAGTAATACATTTTTTGACTAGATGCTGCATCAGCAGAGAAAGAACAGAAGCTTGCCGTCGAGTCTGAGAGGAATAACACTAACGGCTAACTTACCTCAAGCGATTAAAGCAATGTGACAAAAACACACGCAGACCTGACCCACATGTTTTATGTCGCAATTGTTACCATCTATTTGCATTAGTTTATATCCAGCTGGTCACTTTTATGCATTCATTAGCCGGCGAAGTTGTATTTTTAAAACTAGTGACGTGATTGATTGCTTACATTGATATGTTCATGCAGCCGACATCAAGTCTAATCAAGTGTTCTAAAATGTAAGCAAATAAAGTGAAAGACTTTACATGTAATATAGGTCTACATTTATGTAATTTTAATGCTCTGGCCTTTGCAGATATTTAAATATGGCCATCTTCTTTAAGCTTGAATCATATAAATGGTAACACTTTACAATAAGATTACAATTTTAGCATTAAACATGGTTAATACATGTTGTAGAAGTATCATTCATTGTTAGATGTATTTGTATCTCCTTAGTTAATGTAGGCCTACTATGAACTAAGAAGAATGATCAAGGTACAATTGTATTGCTCAAATATTAATTCATGCAGTAAAAACCACAGTGGTAAAAACGTATACTGTCAGCTGCATGCAATGTTGAGAAAGCAAACAAGTCACTAGCTTTAAAAATGCTTGTTTTGTTATTTATTTCAGAAATCCTTGATATACTCAGTTTGTGCTAGTCTGACTTAAATAAAATAGTGTTTAAAAATTACTTTCTGTTTAAGTCAGTTTTGTGTTTGTATAGACCATAACGCATTAAAGGGCATTAATGGGAACATTTAAGAACTTTTTTTTTAAAAGTAACTAAAAAGTTACTTTTAACAGTAACGCATTACTTTTTGGTGTAAGTAATCAACAAAGTAATTGAGTTACTTTTTGAAAGAAGTAACTAGTAACTGTAACTAGTTACTATTTCTTAGTAACTAGCACAACACTGCTCTTAAATCACTGTGCTTGTTAAAAGAAGTTAAACTTTTTTTAAAAACTTGTCTCTAGAACTTGCGCTTTTTTTCTTCTACTGACTTACTTGCCTTTTTATCAGCAAAAACATGTTCTGTGTGAACCAGCCCTTACTGTATTTTTTATAAAATAAATACATTGATGAGCATAAGAGACTTCTTTCAAAAACCAAAGAAATCAATGTTACCAGCTGTGATTGGGTAACACTGGAATAAAAAATTATGTTTTCCCTTTTTTCTTGGACAGGAGAGCGTCCTGGGCTGGGCTGCAGGGAGCTGGTGGTGAGGAATTTGTCTAAGCTGCTTCCTGCGGTGGGCCGGGACATTGGTGACTGGTTAGTGCAGACGCGAGTGAAGACGGCTCAGCTGCTGCGGGTTCTGCTGCTGCATGCTGAAGATCACTGTACACAACACCTGCAGTCTCTGCTTACTGTGCTGTACCACACCTGTGTAGACCCTGAGCCTGATGTCAGAACACAGGTGACAGGACAACCAATCAGGAGCATCCATCTATCTATCCATCTATCTCTCTGTCTCTCTGTCTGTTATCTGTCTGTCTATCTATCTATCGATCTGTCTGTCTGTGATATATATATATATATATATATAGATATCTGTCTGCCTGTCTATCTGTCTATTTATCTATCTATCTGTCTGTCTGTCTATCTATCTATCTATCGATCTATCGATCGATCTATCGATCTGTCTGTCTGTGATATATATATATATATATATACTGCATATATATATATACTGTATATCTATCTATCTATCTATCTATATGTGTGTCTGTCTGTCTGTCTATCGATCTATCCGATCTATCGATCTTTCGATCTATCGATCTGTCTGTGATATATATATATATATATACTGTATATATATATATATACTGTATGTATATATATATATATATATATATATATATATATCTGTCTGCCTGTCTGTCTGCCTAGATAAATAGGCAGATAAATATCTGTCTGTCTGTCTGCCTATCTATCTATCTATCTATCTATCTATCTATCTATCTATCTATCTATCTATCTGTCAATCTATCTGTCTATCTATCTATCTGTCTGTCTGGCTATCTATCTATCTGTCTATCTGTCTGTCTGTCTGTCAGCTATCTATCTGTCTATCTATCTATACGCCTATCTATCTATCTATCTATCTATCTATCTATATATCTATATATCTATCTGTCAGCTATTTATCTGTCTATCCATCTATCTATCCATCTGTCTGTCTGTCTGTCATGAGATATGTTTGAATCATGAATCTTTTTTATTTCAGTGGTTTCCTGTCTCTCTCGTTGACAGTGTTTGGAGTCAGCAAAGCTCTTGGGAGCATTTGTCAGTCCAGAGGTCTTCCTCAAGTTTCTGTTACCTCACGTTGAAGACTCCAATTCCTGCTCGTCTGGTGCTCCCTGGGCTCCTCTCATGGTTCTGGGGGCCGTATTAAGAGGGAGTTCAAGGGAGGTGCTACGACCCCACCTGTTAGAAATCGGAAACATGCTCGCACACCCAGAAGTCTGTCAGGGGTCCCAACAGGTGAGAGTCATTGATGTTTCTGCCTTCTACCTGCTCCTGAGTGCTTAGTTTCCATTGCAAAGCTGTGTTCACACATTGACTTGCCATGCCAAAGCAAACAGAATTCATTTATTGTCAATCAAAGTTGAGAATTTTAGGAGTTTTACCGATAATTCATCACATTTGTTGTGCGGTTATGCAGCCAACCAATAACATTAGGGCATTAACCTGTTAAGCTTCACCAGAGCGCGGGCGCACTGAAGCGTTTTTTTTTTTAAATAGTTCAAAGTTACTATCAGATTTAATGTTATTACCTTGACAAACTATACATCATTAAAAAGATATAAGACTCAAGTTTCAGTATTTGACCACTATTGTATTCTGATAAACTTATAGTGACAGTTATGTCTTAATTTGTGTCAGGAGTTATGTAATTAAAAAATGAGTCGTTACCTTTAATATGAATTATGAGCGTCAGCCGCTTTCATTCAGAAAAAAACTCCTGTGGGATCGTCATGACAGAGCTTGACAAAACAACGTCCCTCAGGGCTTTTAGCTCAAACATGTGCAGATTTGGAGAAATATTGATATATTCTCATAGGTTTACATCAGATATCTATAGACAGGAATAATATTTATTGAATTTATACCCAAATGCGTCGATGTAATCATGAGCGCTGGATACTCTGATGTACTGTGTTTTCAATTCATACTGGCCGCCTGAGAGCGCTCTATGCACAGTAATAGTCCATATATGGAACACACGAAGAAGTGGCATAATCATGTGACATTCCAGGAAGTCCCTGACACAAACAAAGCTTCCAGAGATCGCTGTAACATGCAGATAAAGATGTTTTGAAGACAATAAACATGATTGCAATGATATTCGATTTACCTGTGTTCTTCGAGCCATATCAGGTATTTTCATAATAATAGATTATATTTATAATGTAATGCTAATCGATATAGAGTTTATCATTGCAGAATACTATAAATTAATATATTTTCTGTCTTATTTTTTCATCTAAAGCCAAATCAGATCACAGAAGGTTATTTAAAACACTCGACTTGTGTTATAAAGTAAGTTTGGAGCACAAACATGGTTTTAATCACATAAATTGTCGTGTATTGATGGTGTGCTAAGCTAACATGCTAGCTAACTCTGTGCACCTGCTAGCACATTAGCTGTTATTTTTATGAATTTTTCTAAATAGGAATGCTTACTGAAATTTTTCGTTTTTCAAAAAGGGCATTTGATACAGTTTCAAATGTGAAGTGAGAACTTTGATAAAAGAAAAAGGGATTGAAACAGTGTGAATAGCCAGTCGTTAGTGATTATAATGCAGACAAAAGAAAAGCATATTTAGACCCATAACCAGGCTGGAGAGGTGTGAATATGTGCAGGGGAGACTGACACTGAATGGGGCTCGTTTGCACCACAAAACAATAGAGAAAATAGTCTAAATAGATGCTAGAAGATGACAATAAACACCAGTTGGCATTTTAGAGTCTAATCAAAATAAATTCATATGACATGATCTTGAAAAACATTTAACTAAATGCAGAGTTTTAAACTTATCTTCTTCAAATTTTAAATATAACATGGTCAGACATGTGGCTTTAGCTGCAGTGCATTTCTAGATTGATACAATGCCAACTTCAATTTTATTTTCATGAAGATGTTTCATAAAAATACATTTCTAATAACTTTACAAAACTTTGAAGACATTTTTCATAATTTTTTTTTCAGTATCACTAATTAATTCCACATTTACAATAAACTGCCAGGTGTCAGCTTTCAAATGAGATCTTACTTGTGCTTTTAGTACAAAGGGTTCATGAACTGTATCTGTTTCAGTTTGGGTATGCCATTTCTGGGGTTTTTTCAAAAGTGGGGTTGAAGCTTATAAGGTTAAACAGTAGAAATGACCACAACAAAAAGTACAGCCACTTGGTGTCTTTAGCCAGTGTCCAGTGATAAAATCTGTGCGAAATGTGTGAAACTTTTCATGCCATGTTGCACACAATTTTTCTTCCTTTTTTGCATTAAAACAACTGTTTTTAACTCTTAATGGCTAGTTTAATTTTAGACTTTAGACTTAGCCTTTCAAATGTAGTTTTCCTAAAGAATGTCTTTTATTGCATATTTCCAGCCCCCTCAAACACACACACACACACACACTTATTCATGTTGCAGATCTCTGTCAGACCGAGTGGAAAAATCCCACCCAGACCCAAGAGTCTGGCCCTGGTTTCCTCTCAACCCACATTCGGCTCGCTTTGATATCTAAAATAACGCTCTATTTTTTGAGTTTACCATCCCTTCGGTGCCAAGTCACCACCCCTGAGAGAGCTTTTCAGAAATTCCCTCTGTAGTGTAATTAAAAGCACTAAAAGAAAAATGACACATTTTGCCCCTGACCCCCCCTGTGTCCACCACAATCCTGCATACTTTGGTCCAGCTGTCCATGTTTTATCTCGGAATTCATTCCAGAATCTCAAAAAGTTTCCCTTCCTTGAAATAACGTGGCCTTAAAAGCATTAGCTGGGAGATGGTGACACACAATAAAGACATGGTTCATCACAGATGTTGCAGGACCTTTGACTGTCCCGTAGAGATGATTGAGACAAAAAAAGAGAGGCGAGACAGTGGTTTTTGTCAGTTTAAGGGAAGGAAATGGCAAATTATCCTGTTTTTAATACCACAGTAGCTAATGCAATGACTGCCTGGAAATCGATAGGGAGAGAGAGACTGAATATTAGACTGACTGTAAATCTCTATTTACAAAAATGCATTAGCCTACCTAGACAGCATTTTAAGGCATCATAGCATGATTATGTTGCCGTTTAAGAAGCATCAATAAATCTAATGGTGAATGTAATCACAGAAAGTATTGTAATGAACTCTAAGATGACAGATAAGAAAAATGTCGACTGGAAAAAAAGTTTGGGATCATATTTTATTTTTTTATTTTTTCAAAAAGGAAACAAATATGCTGCCTTTATTCAGCAAGGATGCATGCAATTTATTAAAAGGGACAGTAAAGACATTTATAATGTTACAAAATATTTCTGTTTAAAAAAATGCTGTTCTTTTGAACTTTCTTTTCATCAAAGAATCCACGGTTTCCAAAAAAATATGAAGCAGCACAACTGTTTTCAACATTGATAATAATAATCAGAAAATGTTTCTTGAGCATCAAATCAGCATATTAGAATGATTTCTGAAAGATCATGTGACACTAAAGACTGAAGTAATGATGCTGAAAGTTCATTTTGTAAATTACATTTGATAAAATATTCAAATAGAAAACAGGTATTTTAATTTGTAAAAATAGTTCACAATAATACTCTTTTTACTGTATTTTTGATTGAATGAATATAGTTTTGGTGATCATAAGAGACCTCTTTCAAAAACAAAAAAATCTTACCGACCCCAAACCTTTGAACGGTAGTGTAAAATTATATTTCATTCAATGCGGAAAAGAGTTGTTTAAAAATAGTTTGATCAAATTTCTTTTTCTTTTTTTACTATTTTACAATTTTTATATTTTTCCAATCTTTGACAATTGTATCTTATTTCAGTATCACTTTCTTAGCTTGTCAACAGGCTAAATTCAGAAATCAATTGTGAGGATGTCATGAGGGAGAGTCAGTTCACTGTTTATTCAGTTCAGTTCAATAACTGAGTAAAGTTCTACAATTTTTAAACGAGTTCAATTCATTTATAAACAGCTCGAATCAGTTCCATATCGATTCAGTTCAGAAACCGTGTTGATGTTGAAAAATTTGTCAATTATGAAACAGTCCATTCGGCTAAAGCTGCTCTGCGGAGACCAGCGATGTCATCATCCAGCTCAATTTCAGTTTATAAGTTTTGTTCTCATCATACACAGCAAAAACTCGAGTGTTTATGTCAAAACATAACCAACACGACTTGATCAACTTTTCTCTTTGTTCGTCTGGCAGTTATAACTCAGTTACAACAGCCAAACAAAATCTAAAGTTAATGATTTAAGGGTCAAGAGCCCAACTAAAGCAAACACTGATCTCCATAATGGTGACTGAAAAACTAGATTTTCTCCTTTGGTGATTCTGCTTGTTAACATCAGGTGTCTTCAATAATGGTCAATCATCACTCAATGAATCACTTAATTAGCTCATTAACTTTAACACTCTTGAGTGTTAATTTAACACTCATATTTTAACACTTTAACACTCTTGAGTTTGGAGCCATTATAAACTCCCTGGAGAGTTCATTTAACACTGGAGTTTTTGCTGTGTAGTGTCTGTCAATGACTTTAAATAATATTACCAAATTTTTAAGGTAGGGTAAGCAATTTCCGAGTTGCTAGCAATAGCAAGCTAGCTTTGAAAGCATAAGATCCCACTCTTCCTTCAGAACGTCTCCAAAGCCACGCCTCCTTCAAAACACATGAACAAAAAAAAGCATCACGAGAGACGCCGTTAAACTAGCTCATGTCTGGCACATAACATTACAATAATAATGAACATAAACAACGTCTGTCTCATAGCATGAAACGTGCTGATGACGTGTAATGTCTGCTAGAGGAGGTGCGCGGAGGTATGGAAATACACACACTGACAGGCAGGACATCGTATCATTGCATTCGGACCGCATGCAATGATTGGACGAACATGTTATGGTCCTACGCCTTCCACAGACGAGATATATACATATAAATACATTTAGACCACTTAACTTAGTAATTGCTATAAGGATGCGAAAGAGACTTTCAACCAGCATAACAAAAAAGTGTTTCAGTAAACAAATTGCCTACCCTGCCTTTAAAGCAACACTAAGATTTTTTACCTTAAAATAATGTTTCCAAAATCGTTTCAGTGGTTCATTAAGTCGTAACAGGGTGAAAGGCACTTATGCCTCCGCTTTGTGGACCTATATCTGCTATAACCACGCTATTTAAGATTGCAAGATCGGGTCGAGTTTCTGTAGTTCTAATGGGACAAGAAAACTACAAATTTGACTTGCTTTACGTCAAGCGTTACAATACTCATTATTTAGTTTTTCTTCGTTTCTGATGTCGCAGTACATCATACTTTCATGAAATCATGCAACATACTCTACCTTGTCTGTGGACATCGTTCTTTCCAAAGCTGGATAAACAACAAGCGTGCATGCGACAATAGGCTAAATTATTTACCACAGCGGTAATGGACAATTACGCTTCCAACTTGTAGGGCGACCACAGAGGAAAAGTTACTTGGTGTTGCTTTAAGTCTCCTGAAATACAAAAATAACACTACTTATTTTCAGTTTACGTGTCCGTGCGAACTGGGGAGTTTTATGTTGAGTGAATTTTTGAGTAGGGCCAATGTCTACAAGAAACTTTATTTTGAAAGATTGATCGTGAAAGAGCAAGAAGAACCGTGTTTTTGGTGAAACCCACTGTTGAGTGAACAGAGGCAGATGCTGTGATCTTTCCTGTACACTGCAGCTTTGAAGTCAGCCTGCTCTTTGATGTAGCATTTGTCAGAACACTTTCGACTGTCTGTTTTCCAAAATCATCGGGAAAAAGTACAGTGTAGGAAGAAGGCGAGGAAATAACACGCCTGCAGTCCTCTTTTGAGGATATGTCAGATGTTGCGGGTCTGAAGACGTGCACTTGTGTAATGTGTTATGAATTGGATTTGCGATGCCTGTGGGACATGGAAAACAGAAGCACCAGCTCTCCGTGTGTTTTGTTTTCGGGGTTGCTATGGGACTATAAGCGGGAATGTAAATCTCAGCTGTCTAAAGGAAGGTCAACATAAAATTTCAGATCTATATTAGAGAATATACATAAATGCATACCTGCCTGCTCACGTCGTTGCTGACAGCTGTGGCCTGCTCACCTCTGTCCTGAAAAAAGACGAGCTGGAGACAGGGTGGGGCGAGACATGCTTCTGCTGAGGGGCCGTTGTGGAGACAGGACTATATTTATGGACAAGAAGAGCCAGACGGACATGAATTGCAGTGCTGGTTTGGAAGATCGGTTTAAAACAGTTGTCAGACCTGTCGATCACTCCTCTGACAGCCCTAGGCGTGAACTGGAGAACATGCTTCTGTTTTATGAGTGTTAGTTCGATCTGGAAACCTGCCCATTAAGTGACATCTTTAAAACGAGTCTTTTATTACATTATATGGGGGGGGGAAAAAATATAATCTTTTATTACATTATATTATTATACATTATAATTACAATTATATAATTATACAATATAATTGTAATTTTTACAATTATAAAGATCATGAGTTTTATATATTTCAAAACTCCACACCATCAACTAACAATACATAAAGATTATTCTTTTATAATGGTTTTATGTAATTGTTTTATATATTTTTTTACCTGTGCATAACCCTGTCCACCTAATAGTTTCATTTATTAAGTTATTTTACCTGTGCATATGGAAGCTTGTTTCCGCCACAGAAAAAATGCATTTAAAAGATAATTTGCGACTTTTTATCTCACAATTGCGAGTTTACATCACTCAATTCTGAGATGAATGTTGATGTAAACTCAAAATTGTGAGAAACAACTCAGAATTCTGAGATAAAAAGGCATTACCTTTTTTATTTTTTTATTCTGTGGCGGAAACAAGCTTCTACACATACATGCCTGTATGCCATTTTATTTTATTGTATTATTTAATTTATTTTTTACCTTGTCTATTTAATAACATTTCATGTATTTATTTTATTTTACTTTACTTATGCATAACCCTGACTGCTGTCTGCCATTTTATTTTATTATTTTTATTGATCGATTTTTGTTTTACCTGTACATTACCCTTTCTACCTCATATAAAAAAAAGAATTAAATCTGTCTACTTCATTTTATTGTATTTTATCATATATAATTTTTTATTTGCATGCGCATAACCCTGTGTACCTCATCATTTAATTTAATTTTGTCATATTCTTGTCCTGAGCATAAATGAAAGGAGAAAGTCTTAATTCTTTGTAGTTCTTCAGTTTTGCCTTCTAAAAATAGTAGTAAAAGTGCCGCCCCCCCCCCCCCCCCCCCCCCCATCTTAATCATCCTGTCCCTGTTAATGACAGAACCGCTGATTGGAGGAAACGGTGTCATGATCCTCTTGTTGCTGTGAATGTGACACTTTGTCTAGACATGTGATCACTGCAAGGAAAGAGAGACAACAAGGTTGTGAGGGTGGGTAAAAATGTAGTGGGATAGGAAATAACAGAGGCTGATGGAAAGAAAAGCTCATCGTGTGTTTTGGGCTGCTTTACGAGGTCAGAGAGTTTAGTCTCTATGTGTGTCCTTCATTGGCATGATAACAACGGTTCATTTGTCAAAGTAGTTCGAAATAGGTCAAATAAACAACAAATATAGCAACTGTAATTAAATTAAATGTCATTAAATTAAACTAAATTAAATTGAATGAAATTAAATTAAATTAAATTGTCCAGACTATAATTAGAAATTAAACCGTAAATTAAACAAAAAGGAATAAATGACGTAATTAACATTAAACAAAAGTAATGATGTACGTTTCTGTTTTTTTTGTCTCTCAGGCGCTGTATCTGGATCAGTTGTTGGTGTGTGTGGATGCTGTGCTGTGTGTGTGTCAGGTGGACTGTGATGTCATCAGTCTGCAGCTGCTGAAGGTTCTGGTGTCGGTTCAGAGTCTCGCGTCACAGCAGCAACAGCACAACAAGGTAAAAACACACACGTTCGCCATTTCCCATACACAATTAAACACCATATATGACTGATCTAAGTTTTTTATATTGAACATACTGCAAGGTCTCAAGAAAGTTGCCTACTGATTTACAAAATATTGCATGTCCAAAGTTTCTTGGCCTGAGTTGTCTGCACCTAAACATCATGTTAAAGTCGGCATGAAACAGAAATTGCAATAGACTTTTGTTCGCTATTGCGACATATATCCGAGTGAAACGGCTTCTCGAACGAGAAAAAAATGTAGGGCGGGACTTGATTTTGTTCATGGGGAATTGATTGGCTGATTGGATGGTTGTGGTTTGCTATTAGTGGATCTCATGTGAGTGACAGGTTGCTCCGCCCTCATGTCAGTAAACGCATCATCAGAGAAGAGATGAGCTACAAGCATTACAAAACATTATCCTGGGTCTTTCTCAGGCAGAAGAATCCGTGAGGAGTTTGTGTGAGGCGCAGGGTCTCAGTGGAGCGTGTGAGTTGTACCGACAGCACATGGCAGATCTTCTGCAGTGGCTTTCTGACTCGCATCACACCTGGACCAGCTACTCCATTCAGAAGACACAGCTGGAGATCATCGCCATGCAGTCCGGTGAGTGTGTGTTTCACTTGCAGCCGCAATCGAAGAGCTGAACTCAGTAAAGTTCAGTTCTTCAAACTTCCCTCAGAGTGAGCAGTCACATTCTCCGCTTAATTATTCACTAATTTAGCGTTATTTGTAGGGATGCACCGAAACGAAATTTCTGGTCCGAAACCGAAAATTCAAGATTTGGCCAAAAATCTAAAATAAAAACAGAAATTAATACTCAATTATAATCAAACTTTAATAAACCGCACTCAAATATCTAAAACTTAGGCAGTTTTATATCATTATATCATATTTTCTTAGAAATATAAACATTTAAACGACAATATACTCTGTAATAACTTGTTTTCATGACAGATTTATTCAAGCATACATTAAATAATGTAGACATCACAAACGGGTTATGCAATAATTTAATGAATGTGTAATGCTGTGCATATATTCAGCAAAATGCTCTTCAAAGTGTTTTTTTTTTCTAGCTAATTAATGAGTTTATGGACATTGAATAGCTTTCTTGAGGAAAATGTTACATTAAATGTAACTAAGTTTTATTGACTTTGCCCCGTTGAAACACTGATCGAGCGATCACATGACACGGGGTTCATTTCGGTAAGTTGTAAAGTGTCTTTCAACATGCCTTCTGGTGTTCAGCCATGTTTATTTGGTGCTGTAACTAGTAGTAAAGAGTAATAAATCAACTTTTTTCCGTTATCTTTTAGGTCCAGTGGTGGGCGAGTTTCTTCCAACACTCTTGCCACTGTTGAAGAGTTGCGTTGAACCCAGTCGAGACCCTGAGATGAGACTTCACATCTTCACCATGCTGTCCAAACTACTGCTGGACGCCAGCAACACGCTGGACTCAGAGGGGTCAGTTTATTAGTCACAGATCTTTCTTAATGCAGTTATTATGATCATAAGAGAATATGATAATGTTCTTGATGAAATATCCAAACTATCATACCCGATGGCATTGAAACATTGGAGATAACAGCAATGGTTAACTACCTCACAGCTGAGCTCTTGTTATTTTATATCTACAGTCTCCCACCACTGCTTAAATATATGCTTAAACATGCATCATTACAATGATTTATGCATTTTATAAAGGTCTTAGAATGGAGATCTTCTGTGATGCCTGATAAGGATCTAAATACTATGCATTTCAAAGACAACGCTTCATAATTACACCAATATAGTAACACATCAGGATAGTCCCCTTCAGAAATGTAGCAAAATCCCCTATTTTCATGTGGCGTTCACCTCAAATTCCTTCATGCATGTGGGTACTTGATTTGAAAAGTGAAATAAGAGAAGGAAAGAATCACACACACACACACACGTCTAAATCAAGATGTATCATAGACTTCTATTGCTTATAAATAAAGATAATTATTATTATTATTATTATTAAGTATTATTTGCCTTATTCATGAATCATTTTTACCATTTTACCATATGTTTAAAACATGTGCGAATAAAACAGTGTTTTTCCATCACATGTGTTTAAGAGAACAATTGTCACTTCCTGTGAAATTGGCATGAAATATTTGTAAAATAATATATTTATAAAAATGGAAGTAGCTGCAATATGGGAAGAAACTGACTGTGACTCTTTTGTCCTACATCATCAATGACTTGCGTCTCAGAGCACGCAGATGAAACGCTATAATGTAATCATGTTACCTTGGGTTCGGATGCTGGTGTTTGTGAACTCAGTCATGTGAGATGCTTCTGGGAGGGAATTAAACCTAACCAAATCATTTTGAGGACAGACTTTGGCTCAAGCGTTTCAGAATGATCAAACATCTGAGATGCTGTGCAACGAAACCGATCCACTGGTTAGTCCAGTTATTTAACTGGAAACAGTTACTGAAGACATTGTTGGAAATACCCTAAGAGTGATTTTGTTTGTAAAATGCAAACATACTGCAAATAATATCATTAGCCCAACTAACTTATTGTCATTTTAAAAAAAAAGAAAAGACTTTTTTTTAAAGTTGTCATGTCTGTCATAAAGTTTGCCTTAATAATGTTTTCTCTCCCTAGGGGATTGGGTGAATACATGGAGATGGTCCTGCAGGATTTGTTGTTGCCTAATCTGGTGTGGCGTTCAGGTCGATCTGCCGCGGCTGTCAGGACCGCTGCTCTCAGCTGCCTGTTAGCTGTCCTACACGGGGCGGCTTTCCCAGCGGAGCGAGTAATAACACACACACACACATCAACTCTATCACTACAGCAGAGCCAATAAACATTAAGACCGCATCAAAATAATAATTATATATATATATATATATATAATTTATTCATATTAATTTAAGCAATCTTATAGTACCTCCTTATTTTAATGCCCACTGAATATTCAGTTTCACTCATGAATACATAATTTTACAAAACTTAAAAGCAATGGTGTGTGTAATATATATAGATATATTTAAATAATTTAGAAAATATTTTTTTAGGTGGAGGAAATTATATTTTGATGAAGATTATTAATTTGAATAATTGTGCATAATGACATAAGGAAATTGTATTAGTACAGCACATTTATTAAGGCAGTAAATGGTGTCAAATTTGATTTCATGTTTTGTAACTGTTATGGTTAACACCTGCTTTTTTGAGCGTCGATAAAATATATGTTTAAGTACAGGTTTGGAGTTTGCAAGATTTTTGTATCTTTTTGAAATTAGTCTCTTTATTTAGTTCATTTGAATTGTTTTACTTAGTTAAGTCTCAATTTAGTTAATATACATTAACATTGTGAAATATTCTTCCACTTTAAAACAGAATATTTTCGATGTGAATATATTTTAAAATGTAATTTATTCCTGTGATCAAAGCTGTATTTTCAGCATCATTACTCCAGTCTTCAGTGTCACATGATCCTTCAGAAATCAGTCTAATATGATGATTTGAGAAACATTTCTGATTATTCAAATTAATTCTAATTCAAGTTAATATTCTAATTGTTGATATGATTATTACAACAGTTCATATTTTTGGTGAAACCTTTCTTCAGCATTCTTTGGTGAATAGAAAGTTCAAACGAACAGCGTTTATTTGAAGGTTAGTGTATATGTTTGATTTTGTGTGAGTGATGTTGAGGTGTAATAAATGTGTTTTAGATTGTGTCGGTGGAGGAGACTCTCAGTACGCAGCTGATCTCTGCGCTGGAGGAAGACTCTAAACTGGCTCGTCTTCTGGCCTGTAGATCTCTTCACTCACTGCTGAAACTCACAACACAACAGCTCAGCACTGACTCGCTCAACAAGATCTATCCAGGTACACTTACCTCATCCTACTTACTGTTAAACAATGAAAGAGAAGGGAGCAGCATATTTACCGTGACAGATGAAAATCAAGAAGTGCAGTGTTAAATATTTTTTAACACTGTTTTCCAGCATTTGAAAATGCATCGTTCCACAATATGGGTTGTGTACATCAGATGTCAAACTGTAGCTGTCAAACATGTTGAACGGATTGAGGCTCTATAGCTCACAGACGTATTTTCATGCATCAAATTAAATGGAGCATCTGCTCTAAGGTCTGTGTTTTTATTTGACTGTGTAAACGAAGAAATAACAGCATTATTCTTCTTATTCAAACATGTTATTGAAAATGGTAGATTGAAACGCATCTGACAGTGTTAAATATTGTAAATGGAATATGTGTTACAGGTCATTGCACGTTTTTTCAAGGCATTTCGTATGCAATAGTTTTTATTTTATTTTCAAGTAGTCATTTTCTGATTCTGTTGTAAGACTATCCTGGTTAAATAAAGCATATCTATGACTATGTGCCGCCTTGCGCAAATTTTTCAGACATTTATTAATATATTATAGTAGACAGTGCCCATAAAAAGTGAATTTTATTTCTTATTCGATGTTTTTAAATAGTCTGTGTCTGTTTCTCTGTTATAAGACTATCCTGGTTAAATTAAGCGTATCTATGTGTTTTGCAGACATTTATTAATATACAATAATACACAGTCCCCATAAAAAGTCATTTTTTGTTGTTTTTATACAATTATTTGTTATATTATATTTAATGTTTACTTTTGTTTTGAAAAGTGGATGCCAGGTTTCATAAGACTATCCTGGTTAAATGAAGCATATCAGTGTGTATAATAACTGTTGTTATTGCACACTTTGGTGATTTCAGATGTGTCTGTGAGGTAGTATGTGCTTTCATGAGCGTGTCTGTTTGTGTTTCAGAGCTGCTGAAGCGCGTGGATGACAGCAGTGAAGACGTCCGTCTCGAAGCGCTGAAGTCTCTGAGCACGTGGTTCTCATCTCTGGGGGAAAACTACGACACGCACTCGTGCCGCCCACACCTGGAGTTCCTGTTCCAGCAGCTGCTGCTCTACATGGACGACCCCGACACCAAAATCCAGGATTCGGTCCTCGGTAAGGGCGCACGCACACAGACGGCATGCGATTCTTCATTCCTGCTATAACCATCTGAAGTTTTGACTTGAATCATGAGCGGTGACAGTTATATTCGTGTCGACACTGTTGTGGTGTAAGATAAATCTCTTCCTGCTGCATAAGGAAGTGATTCGGGTCTGTGTTAATGGTGTTGCGCTCATCCACGGTCCACTTCACTGATCTCCCTGTTCTTCACTTCAAAGAGCCTCATTAATCCTGCATTTTTACACTCTATCCATCACACGCTCTTCTGCTACTGGCCTGCCTCCAGCCGGGTCATGGGCTGTCAACACCTTCCCATAATCCTATGTCAATGTGTCCTAGTGCACACGCACACGGAGTACAGAAACTCTTCATACCCCCTAATTAGGCTTTGAAACCACAAAGGATGATGAGAACGTACATATAGTAAGTAGGGCATAATGTTCATCCGGTTGATGTCGCTAAATAAGCCCAGACAGGGTGATCCTAATATGCATTTGTGTTATACAAAAGGGGTTTATTTAGAGATAACATTTAGCATCATGCATACAGAGCCACAGACGTGGGGGGAAAACACCGTCTTGATTTCCTCTTCTTGTCTTTCTTGATTTTTGATTATGCTCTTTAACTCATCTTGAATTTCAAAGACACCCCATATGTGATTAATGTCCATTATAACACCATATCCCATAATCCCTCATTCCTATGGTTAAGCTTATAATAACAGTACTCTCACACTGCGCTTGAGTTACTGAGGAAATTCACCCGTTTCTTTACACAAAGAAAACGTTGTTTTCTGGTGCACTTACAAACGTATAAAGCGGCGGATAAAAGTAAATCCCCCCCCGACCAAACAAATCAGGATAAAACCAAATCCCCACAACAAAGACACGAGTGCTGAAAGAACACAAATCAGCTTTATGGGCTTCTCTTTGTTCCTAACGGTGAGCTGGAAACTTTGGAAGTTTTTTTTTTCTTTTCTTTTTTTTTGTAAACGTAAAACAATGGGACATTTTTGCGTAATCATACTGCAAAATAATGATATTTATGAAAATGAATTGAGTATGCATGCAACAATAGACCAGTTAATCATGGTCACAATTTCATTATGAACCTGCTATTATGATAAACTACAAAACATTATTAAATTACTACATTTAAAAAAAAAAAAAAGTGTAATATATACTATTATACTAATATATTTTATTTTATATATTTTATATATATATATATATATATATATATATATATATATATGTGTGTGTGTGTGTGTGTGTATGTGTATACTTTAGTTAGCAAACACAACATTTGGGTCAGTAAGATTTTTTAAAGATGTTAATACTTTTTTCAACAAGGATGCATTTATGTTTAATTGGTTTACTTTAATTTATTAAAAGGTGACAGAAATGTTTCTTGGTCATCATATTAGATTTATTTATTTATCATGTGACACTGAAGACTGGAGTAATGATGCTGAAAATTCAGCTTTAATCACAGGAATAAAATTAAATTTTACAATATATTCAAATAGAAAACATATTTTACATTGTAATGTTTCACAATATTACTGTTTTTACTGTATTTGATCAAATAAATGCAGCCTTGGTGAACATGAGAACTCAATACTGTTTTTTTACTGTGTGTGTGTATATATATATATATATATATATATATATATATATATATATATATATATATATATATATATATATATATATATATATATATATATATATATATATATAGAGAGAGAGAGAGAGAGAGAGAGAGAGAGAGAGAGAGAGAGAGAGAGAGTGATCAATAGATAGATTTAACTTCAGCCTAGAACAACTCTACTATATTGTTATATATATATAAATAAATATATATAAATATATATATATATATATATATATATATATATATATATATATATATTATATAATAGAGTTGTTCTAGGCTGAAGTTAAATCTGAATATTTGTGATCAATAGATAGATTTAACTTCAGCCTAGAACAACTCTACTATATTGTTATATATATATAAATAAATATATATAAATATATATATATATATATATATTATATAATAGAGTTGTTCTAGGCTGAAGTTAAATCTGAATATTTATCTGAGTATGTCTGAACTCTGGGACCAAATACATAAACCCCTGCACCACGACTATTTTTGCTATGCCAAATGAGTAATGCCAAATTCTGATGTAATAACCTCCAGGTATAAAGATCTCCTTGTCTCTTCTTCCTGTCAGAGGTTCTGAAGGTGTCCAGTGCAGTGGACAGAGGTCTGTTACAGCAGCAAACAGAGGCGGTGAGAGAGAAACAGCGCAGCTCCGAGTACTGCGACAAACTCCTCCAGCACATTCACTCACTGTAACACACACATCTGTGGCTCAGTGCTGCGTCTGTACTGTGTTTTATGCAGACATCATTGAATGGATAACCTGTTATTTTTAGCTTCAGTTCTGTTCATGGAGGTTGTTTGACAGAATTCAAAATGAACTTTCTTGTTTGAAATGTGCCTTTCTATTTGATATTGACATCTTTATTGATTTATTAAATAAACTTGTTTAATCAAAGTGATTGTTTTATTTCACATTTGTGTTAGCAGATGTGTTAAGTACTTCTTGAGCATACAAATCAAGAGCTAATACATAAACAATTATATAATTATATAAACAATCGATATTGTTGTATTTTTAAGTAGTAAAGTATTATGGTTAAACCACAGTAGTACAAATTAATTTGTAGTGCTCGCTGGTCAAATACAATCATTTCTGGCGAAGAATATCTTCACCCTATTCTTATTCTACTACTGACATTCTGGAAGTGTTGTTGAGACACTTTAATATATATATTAATATCATTAAAGCAGCATTGACATTTCTCTTTATCAATGCTGGCTTCTATATAGGAAAATCCCACCTTTACGTTTAAGGAATCTCAAAACACTGAATTTGTAATAATTTATAGAAGGGTAATTTATTAATTTATCTATCCTATATGAACCTCTAAATAACATCTGGACTAAAACCCTGTTCACAGTCACACCAATTACAATAACTACTGTATAATGATAACTATATCAGCATCCGCACATTGCACAATATCGTTCTGTTTATTTTATTATAAGCACACACTGCAGTTTTGTCGTCTGCCACTTTAAGAAGGATTCTGAATCGGCTGTCAACGTTTTTATCGTTCATCAAAAGAATATTTTTTCTGATAGTGATTCCAACGATATCTTTCTCTTTGCTGTTATTGTTATAGTCGAGGCGTAATTTCTGCTATTATTTATATCAATTTTTTGAACTTTATCATTATAGTTATCATTGGTGTGAACGGGCCTTAATTCTATATTCACATATGCAGTTGTTGAATAACGGGAGGAAATAAATATCAATGAATGACATTTAATAATCAGGATTCAATGAGTATCTTTAAATGTATCTCTATGATTAGCCCAATATTATTTCTCATGTCCAGATCAACCCAGCGAATGCTGTTTCTTCAGCCTCTCCGAACGCTGAACTCTCTCCTCTGGAGTCTTCTTGTAACTCCTGAAACACATCAAATATTTGATTTGTATGTTTTCTATTACAGTGTTGCATCTAATATTGATGTATTATATTTGAACTCAATTAGTTTGAAATGTGGTTTTGCATATTTATACAATGCATTCCCTAAAACATACTGGGTTTGTTTTAAGGTTACTTTAATACAGAGTGATTCTTTGTAATATAATACAGTGATATTTCGATCACACTTCAGTTGACTAAATGACTGCATGAGATCCTGCCAAATGCATTTACAAATAAATGCAGCCAATTTTAAATGTCAGGTGACTCTTCTGGCAAGAGGCTCTGTGGCATTTCCAGTACTGTAAGCGTCCAGCTAAGACTGAATTGAAATTCAAATTCCATCAACAACAGCGTAGAAGAAAATGGAAATGGCCGGAATGGGAGATTGCATGATCAAAGGAAGCAAAAGGTAGAGAGCTGACCCGCGGCGCAGGAGCTGCTGGCCTGAAACTGGAGCATTCTGGCCCTGACTGGGCTGCAGGATCCTTCAACACAACACACAGGGACAGGGACACCGTTGGAAAGATGGAGCTAGCGCAGGGGGATGGTAAATGTGTAAAGTGTCTGTTTTCCCTCTGTGGTTAATGCGTGTCTATTGGAGCTCTTCACCTTTTTGTAGGGGGACTCTTGGTTTTCTGAACTCGTCTGGTCTGACCTGGAGATTCACCAACTCTGATGACAAGAACATTTTAGAGCAGATCAGTAAGTGAATAAATAGTATTTCAGTTGATAAATAGTAAATAAAATAAATAGCATTTTATATACTATTTTGCTATACTATACTATATTATATATATTTAATTTTCAACTGTGTTTTTGGTTAAAGTTGAAGGCCGCATTCTGTTTACCATGCATTCAATATTTATTGATTTTGTTTTTAACCTATATCTTCAAATAGTATTTTTATATAAAAAAATATTGTATTGTAAATTATATATACATATATATATATATATATATATATATATATATATATATATATATATATATTTGTAAATATATTGTAAAATATTGTAATATATAGTAAGAATGATAGATATATCTTTATATATATACATATATAGCTATGTATGATTTCCTAAAAAATATATCTATTTTCCTCAATATATATCTAAAAAATATTCTATTACATATATAGGTTACATATGATTATACTTAAAAAAAATATTTATAAACCATTTAGTTAAAAATAAATAAAAACAAAACAAGTTACAGTGAAATTATAGGTTTCAAAATACATCATGACTTGTGATTTTGTTACTTTTATTTTTATTTAATGGGCCGAAGGCCATAAATGTGTCACAACATGAAATTCTGGAGTTACAACCATAAAAAAAGACTTCCCATCTTTGATTCATTCAGTCCTTTATGTCATATTCAAAAAGGTAACATTACTATTGCACAAGTTACCATCCAACAACCAATAATCTTCCCAATTTTTATGTTGTTTTTGGCACCTAAATGGACCAACCTCATGTCAAATAGGTCTTTATCAGACAAAAAAAAAATTCAAACATAATATTGTTCTAATACAACTCACCTTTTCTTCCTATCAAGAGATTTCTGGGTTGCAGCAGATAAAATCACCATGGGGCTTTTTGCTTTTTCCTGTATGCCAAATCAAATAACGTTATTATTTGTAGCCTAATTTTCAAAACAGCAGATAATAGTTGCCACGGATCAACACTAATAACCAAAACTAAATGGAAATAACCCAATGAAGATGAAAGCAAAAAGTGCAGATGCAGTTAACTTACCATCTCTCGGAGTTTCCTCTCAGCTCTCAGCTCTCGGTCTTGCTGCAGCAGAGACAAACGCTCCTCTAGTGTCACAGTGAAGAAGATATCATGAATGTCAAACAAGGCCGCACGTAACTGTAATAGAAGCATATAAAACATATTTAGTGCCATATCGGATGCTCTACACACGGTTCTTTAGTACCAAACCATCAAATGTGGGACCTGGGCTCTGACGCGCTCTTGCAGAGACACATCTTGCTCTGACAGTTGGTCGTTTCTTTGAACGGCATTATTGATGCTGAATGAACGAATGAACTCCTGCGTGTCCTGAAAAAAGACACATGTAGGGAGATGATCAATCCCACGAGGGCTTTGTTAGCATGTATACGAACACTATTGTGCGTTGTTCTCACTTGCACGGTTTGACGCAGGTGTTTGACTTTCTCAGTTGTAAGCAGTCGCCTGGTCAGAAAGCCCTTCACGATAGCAGTGAGGCGACACAGCGCCCTCTGCTGCTCCACTGTTATAACCTGTGTGCGACATACACCCCTCAGGCCTTAGCTCATAATAACATTTATTCAAGTTTAGCAATCAATGCAACCAACCTGACTCAGCCTGTTTCTGCTCTTCCCTGTGCTGTGATGATTTAGGCCTCTCGTATATATGGACGCCTGTATTGAGGGTGATGATGCCACATCTAAACCTAAAAAGAATAGGATGCCATGTTAATATATACCATAGTATACGTGCATACTATATTCTTTTGATTTTGTAGTAAATTAATGGTTAAATTGTTTACCCCAAAATGACATCATTTCATCATATTGTTCTAAATATGATTTTATTTCTTCTGTGAAACACACAAAGATGTTTAGATTCCCAAGCTCTAAAAATAGCTGAAAGCTTTCTAAATGTAGTCAACCAACACATGACTGCGTCTCTGAGCACATGCAATCGAAAGTTTTGAATCAGTGTTATTTCAGCATTATTTATATACTATTTTAATACTTGTTAATATTGTGAATTAGCTTTTTTTTCAACATCAGTAATTTTATTATGTTCTTTTGTAGTTTTTATTACTTTTTGTTTTTATTTCTATATAGCTGTGATTTACTTTTTATTTAATTTAAAATATATTTAGTTAATTTCAGCTTTAGTTAATTTTCAGTCAAAAGTTTTGGATCGGTTAGATTTTTAACGTTTTTAAAAGAGGTCTCTTCTGCTCACCAAGGCTGCTTTTGTTTGATTAAAAATACAACAACAACAACAACAACAAAAAACAATATTGTTAATTATTTTGACAACTTAAAATAACTGTTTCCTATTTTAATATATTTTAAAATGTAATTTATTCCTGTGATCAAAGCTGTATTTTCAGCATAATTACTCCAGTCTTCAGTGTCACATGATCCTTCAAAAATCAGTCTAATATGCGGATTTATTATTAGTAATGTTGAAAACAGTTTTTGTAAAAAATTTTCAGGATTCTTTGATGAATAGAAAGTTTAAAAGAACAGTATTTTTTAATACAATCTTTTGTAACATTATAAATGTCTTTACTGTAACTTTTGATCCTTGATGAATAAAAGTGTTGATTTATTATATTTATTTCCCCCCAAAAAATAATACAAGTATTAATAAATACAAATAACACAGATAAATGCTGTTCTTTTGAACTTTCTATTCAGATAGAATATATATACAGAATCCTGAAATAAAAATGTAAATGTTTTCAACAATGATAATAATAATAAATGTTTATTGATCATCAAATCATCATATTAGACTGAAGGATCATGTGACACTGAAGACTGGAGTAATGATGCTGAAAATACAGCTTTAATCACAAGAATAAATTGTGTTTAAAAAAATATTCAAATAGAAAACAGTTATTTTAAATTGTAATAAGATTTCACAATGGTTTTTTTTTGTGTGTGTATTTTTAATCAAACAAATGCAGCCTTGGTGAGCAGAAGATACTTCATTTAAAAACATTAAACATCTTACAGATCCAAAGCTTTTGACTGGTAGTATATATATATACAAAAACACACACACACAGTATATATTTATAAAAGCTGAAATAAAAAATAAACATAAATATACGATTTTTTCATTTATATACATCTATAAAGCCACTGAACCTTTATTTAAACACAGAGTCATTGGGATAAAATAGCTGATGTGTTTTCCTCTTCCAGCCACGGCTGACATACCAATGACTGGCACAGGGTGTCTTGGTGATCTTTCTCCGGGGCTTAAAGGGCACATGATGGGGCTCAGTATAGGGTAACGTTCACACCCGTCCTCGCCCGCTACAGGACTCAGACCACCCTGACCCCTCAGTCTCCTGACCCGCTCCTCCGACTCCTGAATGAGGAACAGGGAGATGGAGTGACTGAAGTCAGAATATATACAATACACACACATGATGCATATCAAACACCAGAGACTCCAAGCTGCAGTCCAGGCAAATGTTCATTGTGAATAAATCATATTTATTCTAGCTCATGCATAGCAGATCTGTATATGCCAATGCTGACCTGACTGTGATGCCGTTGTTCTCTCTCTTGTTCTGCCACCAGACACGATAATCTGAAAGCATAGTCATCCTCCAGAGACCTCTGCATGTCTTCTAGAGCGTGGACCTGCCATTGCATCTCGTCTGAAACACAGGAATACACAACTGAGAGGATACTATTTCAAAGAAAGCTGAAAATCTCATCTTTACTCTCAAATCAACATTCAAGGGTACCACTGATTAACTCTTTATATCATGCATATTTTGTGTCTTGAGGTGTTTCCTCCATTCCTTTACTGTACTGGTAATCACTTATTTTGTGACGCTATGCTATATTGTATATGCTCCTTCTGCAATCCTTAGATGGACTAGCACTTCAATGGACAATCATTCTTGGGTAGATCTGGATTTAAAGGGACAAACTGGGATGGTTGGGTGGGTTGGGGTATTTTTCATATTGATTAATATCTGTTTAACACAGCCATAATATGTTTGTATACATTTGGTCCAATTTGTACTGTAGAAAATGCTACATGGTTTAACCATGTACATGGAATTACATGGTTATGAAATTCAATAAAAAAAATGTTAAATAAAAAAAATGGAGAGAGAAAAAAAGAGCTAAAAAAGAATATTTATTTTGGAAGCAATATACAAAAAAATCTGTATTAATAATAATTTTATATTGGGGTCTAAGAAATGTATTATTGTGGATTGTTTTGTATTATTATTATTTATTGTGGAAGCACTATACAGAATATGCATTGTTAATAATAGTAATTACTATTTGTATGTGATATACACACACACACACACACACACACACACATATATATAGTACAGTTATATTATCGTTATATATATTACATATTTCCATATTTGAATCAATCTTTTTGGTTTAAATATAATGACCCCATAAATGCATGTTATTTGTGTAATACGACTCTTTTTCTCATAGTATAAATGTCTCTATAATAAATGATCAAATATATAATGTAGTAGCATTTATATTTTATATTTAGTTTTTTCGCCATCATATTTGGGGATCCGTGGCATTAACCAGTGTTAAGATTCTCTTAAACCCCTGCTTTAAAACACCGGCACATGATGATTTTAAAAAGGAACTAGACTGGAGAACTCGGTGTTCTTTGAGGAACTTAAAAAAAATGTTCACTGACATGGCTGTAAAACCCATTTGAGTCTTTGTTTTCAATAGTGCACTCATTTGTTCCGTTCTTACCTGCTCTCCTTTCTTGCAGCGCTGTGCTAATGACACAGTTTCCCTCAAATGATACTTTGTCATGAGAAGGAGAGTCTGGGGATATTCCAGAGCCCATAAATGCAGCTGTGGGACTGTCCCGTGTGAAAGTCTTGCTCATTGGTGAAGGAGGAGACAGTCGAGTGTGCGTTCTCGGAGTGACCCCGGCCATAAACCGAGGCATTCTCTCCTGGCTCCGGTCTATGAGCGGACTCTGATGGCCGGAGGACAGGTGACTGTCCAGCGTGTGACATCTCCTTCGGAACAGAGGGCTCGTGGGATCAGGATCCACCGGAGATGTCTCTAATCTTCCGACTGTCTCGTTCAACCTGAGGTGGTCATCATATCGACCCGTACTCACATGTTCCTTCCTCTCCTGCGTCGCAATTGTGTTTACTCCCTGTGGCCTTGCATTGGCTGTATTGTTTGGTTGGTTGGGGTCGTCAGGGAAAGAGAAGAAGATGTTGCCAGCAGAAATGGGACGAGGACGCCCGCGATGGGGTCTTAAACTGCCATTTAGACCAGATTCTGGACTTATTAGGTTATTAGGAGAGGTCCGATTAGGTGAGGGAATATAACAGGGTAAACCTGAGGCAGTCCCGTCCAGAGAAGTGCCGTTTTCCCCGTTTTTCAAACGGGATTTTGGTGCCGATGACCTTTGATCCCGGTTTACCTTGTTCTTTTTCAATAAATTCCCGTGATTTCTTCAGTAGGTTCTGCAAACAAACTCCTTCTGTTTCAGTTTCCTTAACTTTTCCTCTCATAAGTCCAGGGAGCTCAGCTGGTGGGGTCACTGATGGCTTATTAGATAAACTGTAAGGCTCTGTGGTCCCAGTAGGTGTAAGATGTGCAGTATCAGTAAGACCATTCCTGCAGTCTAATTTTGGAGAGGGAGACAAGCACTGCTCTGAAGGCTTTGGTACGTCCAATATTTTTGGTGCCTATAATGCAAGAAGATATGAAAGCAGGGCCATCACTAGACCCATTTTAGGATTGCTTAAGCCCCCATAAATGTCCACCCAGCCCCCCTAAAAATGAGCGATTAACTCCGTAATATGTACATTAATTCGTGATCGTATCAGTCCCCTTTGAAACTCATACGAAACCAGCGTCAAAAGCAGAGGACAATGTGTGTGTGTGCATTTATTGATAGATTGTTACGATATCTGCATCTCTGTAGTTTTTTGTCATAAATGCAGTTTACATAACATGATGTCGGTTTCCCATCCACTGTAAAATCTGGGCTTATTTATTTATTATGAAATTCCTTTCATCGACTTTTTGACTTTTCCTACTCTTGCTATACTTCAGTGGTAAAATTTGTTATAGTCATTTTATAATAAAATCCAAAAGCAAAAAATGTGAAAAGAACTATAAAAGGGAGTAAGGAATGGCAAATGAAGCAATGAGTGCTCCTCTGCAGCCATCTAGTGGATATAGTGGTAATTTCATGTCATTTTCATGTTAAAAGTGTTTGTTTTCCTTGTTATCTCCATGAAATAAAAAGATAAATGATGATCTTCTTTAAAGTTAATTTGACTGCACCAATGTAGAGATTAAATAATAGTGTTTAAATCTTTACATGTGTTGAAAATTTTGTATTAATATTTTAGCCACATGCTGCCAATCTAGACAATTACAGTAATATAAAGTGTGTCTATATTCTTAATGAATATTAATGAATATTAGCAGGTTATTTAAAATTATTAGAAATTAATTCAATATTGACTTGATTGTGTAGAACCTACTGTATTGTTCATGCCAAGTATACTAACAATATATTAAATTATTCATATAAATAAATAATTGGTGGCTGAGCACCCCTAATATTGAAATCCTAGAATCGCCCCTGTATGAAAGTAAATTCAATCAATTATTCTGAATAAGCAGTATATATATATATATATATATATATATATATATATATATATATATATATATATTCATAGTTGAAGGTATAGGTTAAAAAACTAAATCTATACATAAAACGGAAAAAAGGGAAAATAAATAAATATGCATGGTAAAAAAAAGGAATGCCTTCAACTTTAACAAAAAACACAGTTGAAATATATTGATATATATTAACAATAATAATATAGATATAAAGAAATTATATATATATATATATGAATTTTCAAAGATGAATATCAGGGTAAAAAAAACATTAAAATCTATGCATAAAATGGGGTGGGGGGGGGGGGGGGGGGAGTGGATGCGTTTTCTAATTTATTAGTTTAGAAAAATCAGTTTAGAAATCTACTCGTGATTATAAAAATAGATAAATCCATGACATAAAATTACCTGTTAGTCGAAGAAACACTTATTTTCTTACCTTATTGGTCCAAAGAATGGCCTGCATCTGGTTGAGGAAGTTATTGTTATGATGAATCTGTCTGTCTGCCTCCATTTGTGACGCTCTTTTCCTGTATTCAACCATCTCCCTTCTTTGTTTCTCACTTAGCTGGAAACACAATAGGCACAAACTTTCAGATAATACGAATCATAATTAGACAATTGAAAAGGAGAGAATACTCTGTTTTTTGAATGTGTAAACCAAACTTAGGCTGAATGTTATTAATATTATATTTTACTGTGCTCACTCTTTCTTTTGCTTTTGAAAGTGTAATATATCATATGTATTGCAGTCACACTGTAATATAAATATAAATACTCACAACCGGAGACAGAAGTGGCCTGCCATGAAGGCGGATGAGAGAGTGCGCCACCCCTCGCGCAGGTGCGGTACTGCAGCTCATCTCATGCATCATTTCCGACTGCAGTTCAGACAGAATGCGTGCGCAGAATTCCTCATAGCTGTTGTCCATGTTTTCTTACAGCGGTCTGCACAACTGGAACGGTCTGCACATTAAAACGTAAACGTCAGAGCACGTGTTATATGACAGAAATAAAATCACGTTGTCGTTCCTATTCGGTCAGATTGAGCAGTAATGCAGGCTTTTAGATTGGGATTTTAAATAGATTCTCAATGCTATCAATTTCCTCAGATCTATTTGCTAACAGATAATCACGCACAGATGTTAAAATCTCAGCATCAGCACCTACCTTTATATCGCGATGGAGGATGGAGGTTCTGTTTGAATAAATGACACACAAAAAATAAACAACGTTTATCAGCAAAAGGTTTTCCTCTACCACAGATGTGACTGTAACCATATGACTGTAACATGTATGATGTCGCTGTGCTGATGTGTATATTGACGTACAGATGCAAATCGCGTAATCGTTTCCTGTTTTGTCCGTAATTACGTTGAGAATGATAACGAAGCTAGTTATTTACTCTATATTCATGACGAAGGTCATAGTGTGTCCGCAGGAGATGGATTTAATATCCTAGACCTCTAGCCTATCTGTCCTTCTTCACCAGGGTCTCTTCTGTCCGTCTTATGGTCAGCACCGCCCCGTTCACTCACCGTCATCTTCTGCATTCACTTGCACGTAAAATCAAAGGAAGATTCCTTCAGATACATTTTAAAGATACAGATGTGATTCATATCCGCATCATATTTTACTGCAGCAGCCCTTTAAATTCACTTTACTCCTAATTTGATCCATAGAAAAGGAAATAATTCCGCAAATAGGCTATGCTTTAATTAGGCTATAATGTATTATTACAATGAATGAATGAATAAACAAATAGGCTAAATAAATAAAGTTCGTTAAAAAAAATTAGGTTCCCTCCATAGCAAAAAAATAAATAAAAAAAATCTGTAATTCCTGCAGTTATTTCTGAGGAAACTGAAAAAAATTATATTAATGATCTATTTATGTATTTTTTTATTTGATCGCACATTATTTATTAATCAGGCCTACATGTATTTATTAATAATTTATATATTGTATATATTGTATATATTATTATATTGCACATATTATATATTATCTATTAATTATTTACAATATTTTTAAAGCCAAAACAGGGAACGGTGTGCCGTTCTCACTTAGGCGAATTACATGTTTAAACATTGTAGTAAAATCTAACAATTGCTTGAAAAGGTTTAAAAACCAAACATGTAAAGTTATTGTTAATAAGCTATTCATAACAGTAGAACTGGTGCAATAAAAATTATATATAGGCTATATAATACAAATAATAATTTGATTGTCCGTCGGATCGCAAGGACTGTCATGCGCGTCAGTTGGTGTGGGCGTGGCTTCCTTCGCTGCGCGCGCCAGTCACTCGCCGCTCAAACGCACTGGTCTGTCTGTGTCTGTGTGTGGATGGACATCGCGGAGGCGGCCTTAAACTTCACTGTTTACTCGTGTTTTACTTAGAGACAGACGGTGAACTAGAACTGGAAGCGGTTCTTACAGAAATCGTTTCGGTCGTCGATTTCCAAGCTCATTATAAGTTAACCGTTTGTATTTGAAGGACTCACCACCAACAAACCAGTGGACTTTGACAACTGCCACCGCCTGGCCGAGTTTGCAGAAGTTAACGTTAACTTACCTCGGGAAGAAAGCAAACCAAACAAACAGTAAGTGATTTGTGATTACACTGACTCGTTTTTATAATGGATTGTGGCTATCTGACACTTTTAAATGATAGTGAACAAACAGAGACGTCTTTAAAGTATTTTAACTCATTTAATCCTACTGTAACGTTACCTATTTTAAAAGGGCAATTCACTGTAAGTAGATATACAAATAGTGTATAACAGCATTGTATCGCAGTTTACTTGAAAATCGAATTTGTTCCCTAGAAGAAGTGAGCTTGAATTATGAGCTATAAGGCGGTAACTCCACCCTGAACGCACATTCAGTCTTCAAATATGTATAACCGTGATATGTTTTAACGTCACTGCACCAGTAGTCTGATGAATGGCCAGTAGGTGGCGCTGTTGCATCGCGTATGTGGCTTTGAGAGTGTATTGAGGAGTAGTTGCCAAATAAAGTCTTGCAATATCACCAAGAGACCCATAAATCTTATCTTGTTGTAGTCTACTTTATAAAGGGCATAATAGGACCTTTGAATTGTATCAAAGTTTCACTTGTAGACTGAGAGCCAACTGCTAAATCTGCAAGCATTGTTTGGGAAAAGTCCAATTATTATTATTATTTTAAGAAATTAATAGGTTACAGTTGTTGTGTATCTTCTCTATATGCAAAATGACTGCACAGCATTTTTGTTTCTTGGCACTAAGAAACGATTTGGCCACATATGTTGAGTAAGGTCTTTAGCATCTGCTGTAACTGTTTTTGCACTGCAATGTTTTGCATCTTAAGTTGTCTTTGGGGATCAATAAACAGTCTGTCCTGGCCTATTGTGTTTTAGCAATTGTGTGGTTTGTTTTTTGCAAAGAAATTGTTAGATTCTAATCTAAAGTGCGATTGACTGATTGTTGAATGCCTTTAAGAGACATAGTGTGTTAAAACTAGAGAGAAATCAATTCTATTCGCATTTTGAGTCAATTTTTGGGATTGCTTTGCTTAATATTGCAAAACTTGAGGTTTTCTGTTTCGCAAATTAAGCTAATTGTGTAATAGCTGCTTTTAAACTTTGCCACAGAGTGGATTGGTAAAGAAAACTGGATGAATTAGAGGATTAGTTCACCCAAAAATGAAAATTATCCCATCATTTATTCACCCTCAAGCCATCCTAGGTGTATGACTTTCTTCTTTCAGACGAACACCATTGGAGTTATATTAAAAATATCCTGACTCTTCCAAGCTTTATAATGGGAGTGAATGATACCTTGTTTTTTGAAGCCCCCAAAAAGCGTATCCATCCATCATAAAAATAATCCATAGGGGGTTAATAAAGGCCTTATGAAGCAAAGCGATGTGATTTTGTAAGAAAAATATCCATATTTATAACTTTATAAACTATAATCACTAGCTTCCAGTAACGGCCGTAAGGCGGAAGAGTGACCTCTGACCCGACATATGAAGAATTGACGAACGCAGAACAAGGTATCATTCACTCCTACTATAAAGCTTGGAAGAGCCAGGATATTTTTTTATATAACTCCGATTGTGTTCGGCTGAAAGAAGAAAGTCATATAGGATGGCAAATAAAGAGATGATAAAAAAAAAACTTATTTTAAAACTATTTAAATTTCTTTTTCTTTTATGAGACTTGATCTAAGACTTGATAATGTGTTAATCTATAAATAGCATTTTTTTATATATATTTTGCATGTTTTGACAGTGATTTGTCCGACAAAGTACCTCATGTGAAAGTGATATAAGTCGCATTTAGATTGTTCTTTCGAATTAAATTCTGTTAAAGCTCTGTTTCCATTTATTTACAGTCTATATTGAACTCCAAATGCTCGGATTCACGTCGTTTAGGCTGAAGTGCATGTGTTGACCGCTTTACGGACGGGCCCATCTGAATCCCAATATCCAATGCTGAGTGACGTCGAGCCGGAAGGCGTGACTCTCGTGTTTCCACCAATAGATTCAAAGTATGCCGTTGATTGACAGTTGAGCCTGGAAAATAGGAGGAACGTTTGTGCGACTTTATCCGTCTGGCTTTACTCTGTTATGGAAGCCATTTTGGGATTTTCCTTGTAGTAATTGTGAGTCAAGCACGTAACTTTTATCAAATACCACAACGATCGGGTGTTTGGATACATAGTTATTTCTATTTAATTTTTTTTATATTGCCGTCGAGATGCGCCACACATTTTGCGCATCCTTGAACTGGATTGTCATTTCTGAACGGGACTATCTTCAAAACAACAGGAGATTATAGAAACTGATGGTCAAACTGGCAAGTGCTGGAATATTTTAATGTCGTTTATGATTTCATTCAAACATTATGGACAGAAACGTTGATATTTTACGCGTAATACACAGTCCTTGGTGGACAGTCAGTGAAGCTCCTTTCTTTCCAAACTCTTGACAGAAAACATGGCCCTGGATTAACTGTCATACACGCAACCAGGGTTTAATTTCTATATGATTTATTATATTATATTATATTATATTATATTATATTATATTATATTATACGGTTTCAAATGTAAACACTGCTGAAGTGCGCAGAAACCCCTTTACGCATTGAGATAAAATAATTGCGCTGCTACAGTGTTGCAATTCAAACCTGCGTGTCAAAAACCTAGTGAGTTTCCTACCTAGATAGCATCGCACACTCAATCTAAACAATGAAGTCGAATCGCTTTTTAAGACATCGAATCGAAAGTTACATGATATACACATGCGAGTTTATTATCCGTATGTTCATAATGTGTTTCGTTGTAACCGATGTAACTCGTTGTCCAAAACTGTTGTCTAGGAAGACAGCTGACTAGTTTTTGATACGCAACCAAATGTTGCGATCCCAAATGTTGCGGAGACGTCAAATCTGGAGAGTTGTGCGCTAAGTTATCATGTTTATAAATGCAAATGCTCCTCTTCCACAAGAGATAAAGATGAAAAGGCTCATGAAGGTGTGACTAGGTCAAGATAGAGACAAAAATCCTGACTTGACTTTTTTTTTTGTCTGCCTTATGCACAAAGAAAGGAGCTCATGGCTTTCACCATTGACTTGTTTAATGGCACTATTAGTGGCATGTCATGCTTGGTTGGAACATAACTGCTTGTGAAATGTGTGTTTAGTGAAGAAAAATAGATGGACAATGTTGGATGTTCAGCCTGTCTCTCGGGTATTTGAGAGGGGTTTTCTAGATCTCCTCTGGTATGGGGAATGACAAGACATGCTGTTAGAGGAAAAGGTAAACAAAATGAACAAGATATTTGACTTTGGGTAATTTCGCATATGAATATTATCTTAATACTGGGGTAATTGATCCCAGAGTGTTCTGTTTGTTCAGATGCTTAATTCGGCACTTTGAAAAGGACCAGGACAGTTTGGATCCATTTGATTTCTTAGTAAGTTGAAAGTTAAACTCTTAATAGTTTGTTCAAAGCTCTACTAGTGTATTATATAACTAAACAAACTATTCAATTAGGTATAGTGCATAACATAACGAAACCATGCAAAATTAAGGGATTTTTAAATTGTGATCATAGCTGAGCTTTTACTGTATATTCACTATAGAAATTTCAGTAACACTTTACAGTCCATTTTGCGTTATTGTGAACTGAGGCTGTGAAACGATTAATCACATCCAAAATAAAAATTTTTGTTTACATAATATATGTGTGTGTACGGTGTATAATTATTTTGTATAAATACACACACATGTATATATTTAAGATTTTTTATTTATTTATTTATAAAATATTTATATTTAATATAAATATATATACATACAAATATTTCTTAAATGTATACATGCATGTGTGTATTTATATATACAAAATAATTATACACAGTACACACAACACATTAATATTACATGCATTTAATTAATACATAATAACAAAAAAATATATAATTACTTTTGTTCGTTGGCAATACCTTGTTTGTATAATACATTAGCTAATGTTTATTTATTTAATTATAATTTATTATTAAAATAATAGTAATTAATTTATGAATTTATCTTGAGATGTTTTTTATTAAATGTAAAATGTATGAATATAAAAATTTATATTAACCTATATTAACAATCGCTGTGCAAATATTGTTCATATTTCCTTAATGATACCTAATTCATTAATTGTCATTATTGTAAAGTCTTACCAAAATGTCTATAGTAAACAAATATGTTCAGCTCTAAAATAATATTTTTATTAGTACTACAAAGCAATCTCTGTAAATATGTTAAAAGTCTACATTCAGTAATTATGACTGGCTGGAAAAGTTGTAGAGCCATTATCTGTGTAAATATATTAAAGTCTACATGCACTCTCACTGTCCTGTTCGCTTGAGTCACCCTGGACAGCGTTGTTGATTTTGAACATGTAGGTGTGTCCGTCACTTCCTGCTCGATTTGACGATATCAGATTACTTTTTTTGCACATTTAATAAGAAGCACAATTTACTATGAAAGAGGTGTTTTATATAGTTACTCTACTAGCTTCTATGTTCAATCACCTGTACCAGACTAAACAAAAGTTGTTACCATGTTGCTCATCGGGATTCCTCCTAGAGGCAGGCTGAACCGTAGAGAGAGAGAGTGTGTGTGTGTGTGTGTGTGTGTGTGTGTGTGTGTGTGTGTGTGTGTGTGTGTGTGCGCGTGCATTGTGTACATGCTTTCATGGGTGTGACTCTGTTTATGCATCAAGGTCACACCCATCATCACACGTTAGCTGTTGCCGTAGTTTTCGAAGTCTGCTCTTCACATCTGGTTTGGTCTTCACAGCGTGCTCAGCGAACTACCATGGATTTTTCCCCTCTGCACACGTATACTCCTCCTCACTGTACTCCGGATAACACGGGCTATACCTATTCACTCAGGTGAGATCACTGTGAAAAAAAAAGAAAAAAAACCCTTCCTAGGTGGACCTACCGGCAGTGCACTTCCCAAATGTGTTCTTTTTTTGTGTGTGGCACATCGTAGTTTACATTTCCAGTAAACCTTACAGGGTTTTGTGTAATTATGTTTGAACTTTCCTCCTCCTCAGCTAATGATTTTGCGAGAATTTCCATGTCCTGTTGAACCTGTTTCTTTGTCCAATTCATGTAAATTTGTGGTTGTAGACAAAGTATGTGATGATAACTTCACTAGTTCTACCATTCTGTGTTTGTGGTCCATTTCATACTTTAGTTTCTTGTTTGTATTAGTCATTATTTAGTCGTTTTATTCAGGTGTGTAGTTTTTTTCCATGGCTGTCAAGAGCCAGGTGAGAGGGTTGGATGACAGCAGGTGTGGTTATTTACCTCGGGCAAGTTATGAGGTTCCACAGAATTAATGGCCAGGTAATGTGAATTTGTGTAATAATACTATTGGTTGTAAACTGTACTTTAGATCAGCAGGAACAGTGTAAATTCGCCTGTGCTGACGTTTGTATGCAGATAACGATTTGTACCCCCACTGGCTGCACTAACTGATACCACTTTTCCAGCTAAATCGTGCCGGTCCTGGTTTGTGTAACACTATTTAAGATTATTAAACCAAATGTTGTTACAGTTGAGTTCAAGTTTCAATAGTTTTTACACATCACATAATATAAATGATATATATATATTTTTAAAAGTATTAAAATGGACATTTGTGTAATATGTAATTGCCATTTTATAAAAAAAAAAAATAAGGCATCCAATTTTTTGGGGATTATTTATTTTATTTATTTATTTATTTGATGTCAGATCAGGCCTAAATGTTTCTAATAATAATAAAAAATTGTTGTTTTTTGTTGTTACAGTGTTGTTATTGTTAACTATTAAAAACAATTTTTGGTAATGGTAAATAGTTTTTTTTAAATATAGCTGAAAAAAAATAAATATTAGTTGAAAAATGTATAAAAGCAGTAGTAAACTAGGAAATTAGAGTTTAAGGTGCAGTACTAAAGTCTCTAAAACTGTATATACTGAATACCCTTCACATATTGTTCAATTAAGTGAACATTGTTAGTAATTAGTATAGTTAGTAATAAAGTGAAAATCAAAGAAACATTACAGGTATCAGAACAAGTGCAGGTCTATTGCATTTTAACGCTGCAACACTTATATATGTATTATGACTAGGGCTGTCAGTTAAACGCGTTATTAACGGCGTTAACGCAAACCCATTTTAACGGCGGAAATTTTTTTTTTATCGCGCGATTAACGGTCGCTTTTTTTGCTTCGTCGACCAAAGCGCAAGCGGATCTAGCTAGACCGGAAACAAAACAACAGGCACGACGCACACACTTGTTTGGGCTTGCGAGCCGGCCAAATAGTAGGTTAACGTTACGTTTTGAGTGGATGGCGAGCGCGAGACGCCGAAATGGATGCCAATAAGATTCTGAATGGAAAGTTTACTTTTAAAAAGTTGCCAAATGGTTCCATTGACAAGACCAAAGTGATCTGTGAGTTTCATCATCGCAGCACGTCCAGTCTGAAATACCACTTGATGGCCAAGCACACACACACACACACAGCTGATGCGAATTCTCCGCCCCCTCGTCAATATCAGGACCTCATCAGTATTTCTTTCACCCTTTTATTGATGGACAGTGTTACATTGAGAGATTATTTGCTCCAAGAGAGAATGTTTGTGTGAAATTGAACACTGTATATGCCAATGTTGTTTTCAATAAAAAACATTTGCACAAAGCAAGCAGATCCACTTTTCCATGTTGATAAGAGCATTAAAATGAGAAAAAATAATGGGACAAAAAGAAAGCAAGAGACATTAAGAATAGATAAAAAAATATGCGATTAATCACGAGTTAACTATGACATTAATGCGATTAATCACAATTATATATTTTAAGCGTTTGACAGCACTAATTATGACATATTAAAGGTTTTTTTTCCATCCGGTTATCACAGTGTAAAACTAATGCTGGTCAATATACCGATTCATCTGGTATTTTGGTTTCAATTTTGTGTATGATATGTTTTTTTTAAATACTGCCATAACGGTGCATATCTGAAGCAGTTGCTGCATCTGTTCAATGGCCATGAAGAGCGCTATGTAGAGTGTATTGAGAGGACCTCTTTTAACTGCATACCCTTCTTACTTATGGTTATAACTTTATAACTCAACAATAAATAATCCACACAGCTAATTCTCTTTAATATTGCAAACACCATGGACGCTTGTCGCTTGATGCTCATGGTGTTTTCAACGTCTCATTATATGAGGACTTGAACACGTGAACTTCATCTGCGCTGAGTCAGTTTATCAGCATTTCTCCATTTCATTTGATAAAACTATTGACATATCTTATACACATGGAAACTCAGTTCTTCACGACAACCCGTCAAAATAAAAGTTCGGTCTAACATGAAGAAATTATAACAGAATATATATTACTATTGCACAGTTGTTTACTTCATGTATTAGTAACAGTTTATTAAAAGCCGAAATAAACGTTCTGCCTAACTTGAAGAAATTATGAAAGAAATGCATTACTATTTTAAAGTAGAATGATGTACTACTTAAAGTAATAATAATAATAATTTTTAAAACCTTATTTTTGAGGAATATCACACACATTTCCATACATGTTTTATTTTAAACCATAAACTTGCCCAAAAAAAAGAATGAAATTTTCATTTGATCGTTTAAAAGCTTAACTAAATTGTTAGTGTTGTTAATTGATTTCATTACCTACATTTTTTTTAATTAAATTTGTATTTTAAATACAATGCTTTTATTTTTTATCTACTCCTGTAAAATAAAAGTTATGAACTGGTATAAAACACCGTGAAACCGCCAGAATCTGAAAAAAATACTGTGATGCACAGATATTTGGTAATATCGCTCAGCATTGTCAAACATCGCAATTTCAGATTCTTGCATTTTGAAACAGCCGTTATTACTGAAACTTTGTAGTGTGAAATTAGCAGCAGGAAGAATATAACTTTAATTCCATTTATGAATATCCTACGCCGCCGCCTTGCTGTTATATTTACTAAGGTAGCTTCTGTCTGATTGGCTGTTGTACAGGATTGTTTCAGCGAGTGCCAGTGTGTGTGCACACACACGAGTGTGTCAGCGTAGGTTGCATGACTGTGTTCTTCAGGCAGAAACCATCGTAAAAAGAAGTGGGATCGAGTGACAAACCGTTGAGCCATCTGCCGCTGGCACTCAGAGAGACGTGACGAATTAGAGTTACTCAACGCGTGTCACACAGGGAAGACAAGCTTACAAAGAGTTATTGTGTAAGCTCAACAGAGAAAGGAACGCAGCGAGAGTAGAGCAAGACTTGCTTGTAAAAACGAATGTTTTCTACTTACATTTTCCCACTGGATCCCTTTGAAATGAATTACCTAAGATTGATGCAGTCACAAGGGGAATCTAAATGCCTCTTTAACACAGACAGTTGCCTAGAAAAATCATTTGAAATGATATATTAGCTGCTTCCAAAATTGAGTATGTGCCACACCTGCCAATATTTCTTTTTTATTATTATTTGTATAGCGCTTTTCACAATATAAGGTTAATTTTGAAAATGTACTGGCCATAAATATATTTTTCACATGACATAGGCTACAATTTTATTTTATATCATTTGGTTAATTTTTAAAGTAGATATTTATGACTATTTTGTCTGTGACTGCATTTATTTGCTGATATTTTTTATTTATTTTTTTTCCGCATATTTTTGACAAACATTGGAGCTCATTGTTTCGTGCAAAAATATTGCTCAGTCGCCTGTATGAGCTGCGGGATGAAGATTTTTTCCTATTTTAGTGGTTAAATATGAGAAGTAGTATCTCTCTCATGTGTCGTCTCACTTACATTATTCATTTTAACTTAAAACATATTATGTTGTATTTAACAATACTAATGTGTATTACTAGTACAATTACGGGCAAAAGGGTGAGTAAATTTTCACTCTTATTTGGCAGGCAGTGCAGTTTATGTTTGACGGTTGGTCGCAAACAGTTGTTTCAGTAGTTTGTGCTTTTCATGCATATTTTTGTTCAAATTGTATGTGTCGCATGTTGCATAGTCAGAGGAACCTGTGTGAAACTGGGGCAGAAACACCAAGAAAGAAATGTTCTTAATATAGCTGCTTCTGATTTGGACATCAGGGTGGAACTCGGGATTCATTAAAATGTTAGGCAAGATGGTGCATTCTGGGAAAGTGTCCTGTATGAAGGGAATAGTTCTACAGGAATAAGTGTGTATGGCTCTGCAGTGTCACTCAGCAGCTGCTGGAGTGTTTGACAGCTGTACGATAATGTGTGCGTGCTGAATGCACTGAAGTTACTTAATAGGGGTTTTGTTCTGCTTTAGCTGAGCTGTAATAGAGGAAATGATATCACAGAATTTGAATAACCACATCACATTTTTCCGTTTGATAGTAATTCTGGGTTTTTTTCTGGAAGCTGGAAGAGCCAAGCACAAAATGCAAAACAATCATTGTTTAAACAATCAAGAGTCTACAATACCGGATGACATAAATAATTTAAATTAGGGCTGTGCCGTCAGTCGATTAGTCGATTAATTGGTCGATACGTTCTCGTTCGACCAAAATTCTGATTTCAATTTTCATCAGTTTTGCCGCGCTCATTTCATCAGGTGGAAAGCACTAACTGCTAATGGGGGTGTTTTCAGAGTACCCGTTTCACAGGTAACAGTCTGTCTTCAGAACAGACTGTTCACCGTGTTTTCACTTTTTTTGGATTAGCCCAACCCACTGGAGAAGAGAGACAGATAAGTAGGCTATAGAAGGTTTGATGCTGAAAATGATTTATTTAATTGTGAGAGCGTTTAATAGTCAGGCCTCTTCTAACATGTCAACAACAAAGACATCGACAGTGTGGCAGCATTTTGTTAAAATTGAGAACGGGAAAAAGGTCGAATGTAAAGTTTGGCTGAATAACATGTTGTAGCCTATACTTTACTTTTATGGTTCCCTTTTACTATTGTGCAAACTGCAAATTTATTTCTATTATTATTTATTGGATTTGGGCGCCACTTTATTATTTTTTATTTGGAGCCTAATGCGCAATTGCGCTGTGCCCTTTGTGTTCGTTTTGAGCCTAAGATGCTTTATTTTTCAGTTATGCACTTTTAGTTTCTGCTCTTGATCTGGTTTGTTTAATAAATATTCTTTTTTTATTAAAGTGGACATGGCTTTTGTGTTTATTAAGAGTAAAAGTTTTAAGTTAATAGTCTATTCGTGTCTCAGCCGCGAAACTGAGCTCCTAAGCCTCGCTCGGTGTGAGGACATGCACAGAGCGGCTGAAATGATAGTGTCTGACAGTTATAACTTATTATTATAACATATGACAAAACTAATTGTCTAAATTATGTTGCATGTTCCTCAACAGTTCTTGTGCTGATATCAGTTGACAACATAGTACTATTTTCGGAAATCATAGGCTATGATATTGCGCAGGTGTACGTGATGCAACGCTGTCAGAGCCGACAGACTCGTGTGTCAGACTCATTTCAGTGCAAAATAATTAGGTCAAAAACTATTTAATATACTGCAAATAGCCTACTATTTTTTTATGTTTATTTATAATTCATTTGGCGAACAACAAGGCTACCAAGTACTGCGCACAGTGCACAGCTAATTAATTTAACGTTTTTCTTCTAACGTCATTTTTAGTCTCAAATTTCAGGACTTCAGTCAACCAAGATTTTCACATATTGATTTGAGTTTTAATATTTTATTAGCCAAACACAACTTCCATGAAGAAAAAAACTTTCCTAGCTCTTCCAAACTTTCCTGCTGACTTCAGTAACCCGAAAGAGCCTGTGTTATCAGTTTTTACTGGTTGTTATCTGGGAATAACATACAGTTGGATGCCGCAATTGACCCATCAGATTGAAGTATTTCACGGAGCCATATAATAAATTACGATACGAGTAATATTGCAAAATATAATATTGGAAGCAATTACTATTAAGCCAATCATTGGCTTATTGTAGTAGGGCTGCAACTAACGATTATTTTGATAATCGATTAATCGGACGATTATTTTTTCGATTAATCGATTAATCGGATAGAAATTAAATTCGATTTTTTTTTTTTTTTATAACTAAATAAAACCGTAAATCAGGGTATTTATGTGTAAAAGTGTACTTTAAAAAGTGCAAAAGCCACACATTGAGTTTTACTAATATCAATATTTGCATTGTTTTTAATGATAATTGCTGATGGCAAGTTGACAAACATGATTATTGTTAAAAAAATGATATCCAACATATTATGTTTTAACACAATTTTTGTTAAAACAAATTTACACAGACATGTTGTTCAGATGTGAATATCTGAACTAAAAACAAACTAAAAACATCTAAAATATATAATTCATTTAATTTTTATTTAAAATTAATTATATATAAGGAATATAAGGATAAAGAATATAATATATATTATATATAATATATAAAAGAATATAATATAAGGATAAATTGATTAAATAAATATAGAAAGACTGAAAACAATTGTGTAAACGTAGAGCCGCAGTAGATCGCGTTTGACAAACAATTAAAACTTAGTAGACTAATGCTATAAAAAGAGAACGGAATGGAGGTAACGTTACCCAGCAAGCTAACAGGCTTGAGTAAAGGACAGGAGAAATGATGCATTAGTGCACAAGCATTCGCTGAAAACCACTGAGTACAGTGACTAAAAAACAATATTTTACTGCTGCTGTTATTAACTGCCTTTGTATTTAGTGCTTCACTTTGTAAACACCATTTTAATTTAACCTATTTCTGCGGTAGCGCTATTTTAATCCATCACTTACGTTGCGAGCGAACTGATTGCGCAACCTGATGCTCGAGACAAAATACAGACATCCCAAGATCCCGGAAGTCCCGGGAGTCTCCCTCATATTGATTGCGGCTCCCTGATGCCCGCGAATTAGTTCAAACTCCCGAAATCTAGAGCGCGCAAGCAAGAGCGCGCATGCGAGACAGAAGAGACTGCTCCAAACCGTGTAGCGCGCGCGCTCGGCAGAGAGAGACCTTGCGTGTGTGTGCGTACCAGTAAACGCTCCCCGTGACGTAAGCAGACCAACTAATCGATAATGACATTCGTTGACAACGATTTTCCTAATCGATTATAATCGATTTTATCGATTAGTTGTTGCAGCCCTATATTGTAGTATTATTTAAAAATCAGTGCATTCTTATATAAGCATTGACAGTGAGTATGACTGAATCAATATCATGATAAGGTGAAGGAAGAGGGATAAAGTATTTGAGATAGTAAGTGGGAAGCGAGTGATTGGTCAAGAGGGTCAGCTGATGCAGTAATGATACTGAAGTGGAGCAAGACGCTGCTTGTTGACCGTAGAACAGGAGCTGATGTCAAGCCCACTCAGACCCTGTAGTGCCTCTCTGAAATAAAGCCCTGAGCTCAGACGCTCATGAGCCCTCAGGTCCTTAATCTCACTGTGAGCTTCGTGTGTTCTCGCTAATCAGATTTCCTCCTGTCACTCGTCTGTGTGTGTGTGTGTGTGTGTGTGTGTGTGTGTGTGGAAGATGGATTCTGGGGAGGTGGTTGACCTTTGTAAGTCTGCATCTGCACGAAAAAGTGTGCTAATCAAGTAATTAAGATACTAATATGGTCATACATGATGCTGCAATAAAATGTCGAGCAGTAAATCTCTGCGGTGTGAAGCGTCATTCACACTGATTCTGATGTGCAGCTACAATGCCAAATCATTCATTTTCAAAAAGGTTTTGTTCAGAAAGCTTGAAATTATTGTTAGACCCTTATAAATTGTGCCTGCGGATATGAATTTCATTCCGAAGCTAAAATGTTAATAATATTTTTTTGAAATGATGGGCTTGATAATAAAGGAATGCATGGAAACTCCTTCAAGACTTTGTTTAAAAAAGCTTCCCAGAGTGCAGTTGCACCGAGGAAATCTGTTGTATTTGTTTGCAGACTTTAGTGTTTAAAATTTTATAAGCTAGTTATTGTTTTTTTACTTCAAGTAAATGTTTTCTAAATGAACTTTGGGGTTTAACGATGGTTTAAAGTTTGAAAATAAAGACATTAAAGGGTTAGTTCACCCAAAAATGAAAGTTCTGTCATTGATTACTCGCCCTCATGTCGTTCCAAACCCATAAGACCTTCGTTCAGAACACAAATGAAGATATTTTTGATGAAATCCGAGAGGTTTCTGAACCATCCATAGACAGCAACTTTCAAGGCCCAGAGAGGTAGTAAAGACATTGTTAAAATAGTCCATGTGACTGCAGTGGTTCAACCTTAATGTTATGAAGTAACAAGAATACTTTTGGTGTGCAAAAAAACAACAACAAAAATAATGACTTTATTCAACCATTTCTTCTCTTCCATGTCAGTCTCCTACGCTGATCACGTAATGAACACAGTGCAGCGCTTCCAGTTTCTACGTCAGAACGCCGACTCATTATATCATAACTATCCCTTTAAGACAGCCATAAATATCAGTATTGTAATTTTACAATGCAATATGAAATTAGTCAAAATTAGGCAATTTTATCTGATAAAATGTATTATTATTCGTTATTTGTTTTTGTTTATTAGATTTTTTCTTTAAGATTGTGCAGCCCTAGTTCATTGTTTGTTTCTATACAATTATTTTTAGTTCTGTATTCATTAGTAGTATTTTCTCGTTTATTGTAACCGAGCCCTTTCATTTCCTATGCCAACAATAAACCAGCTGCTGCAATGCCAGATATTGAAAGCCAGAAATCTTTCAGGATTTGATATAACATGGATGATGTCATATTGCTGAAGGTTAGAGATTGTGTATGTTGAAGATAAAGTGCCTTCTAGTAATTCTGTGAAGTGTTAGCTTTGGGAGGGGTGAAGCTAATCTGATTTGGCGCAGATCCAGTGGGTATTTCTCACAGGAAAGACACAGCCTTTAAGGGACTGTTATTTTAAGATGTTTCTCATTTCCGTTTCTTGGTTTATTTTGTGCTTTTGTGTTCTGGACACTGTGGTGGTGTTTACGCATGACTTGTGGCCAGCTCAGTTGTTGATGATAATATTCTGGTCTGATTTGTGAGTCAAGTTGTTAATTAGTGATTGCTGCTGAATAAGTAATATTTAGATTTGGCCTTTTTGAGATTTATTTGGCCATGTCAACTGGCTTGGAATGACTTATGAACAGAAGTGTGTCTATTTTACAAATCTACAAGCAGTTTTGTCTATAAAAGTATTCTGAATACACACCATCTTTGTAAAGTTTGGGGTCGATAAGATTTTTTTTAATGCTTTTGAAATAAGTCTGTTATGTTCACGGAGGCTTTGATCTTTGATTTGATCAAAAATACAGTAAAACCGTAATATTGTGAAATATTATTGAGATTCAAATTCAAAATAACTTTTTTCTATTAAAATGTAATTTATTCCTGTGAGCAAATCTGGATTTTCCACATCATTACTCCAGTCTTTAGTGTCACATGATCCTTCAGAAGAAGCATTTCTTATTATGATTGTGCTGTGTAATATTTTTGAGATTTTTTTTTTCAAAGACAGGCGAATCATTGTCATTTAGGAAAGAGATTGCGTGGGTGTTTGAATCAAGAACGCGATCTTTTATCAGAATCATGCAGCTCTAGTATATCCTCGTGACAGCTGAGGATGGCAGTGCCACACTTTGGGCTCATGTTTATGGAATAATTTCAGAATCAGAATGAGATTTATTGCCAGTCTTTAAACCCTGTTCTAAATGTCAATGAACTGGGGATTCAATCAGAATCACGTGTGTATTGTACATGTTGCTAATAAATGTGCCATATGTGTAATTTTTAAACCTACAATAAAGTGTATTTTTATGATGGCAATAAACTATAAAGTGTCCATTGTAATGGAGTAATCAAATGTAGGCTAATAAAATTACTACGCTCAGATGAGTGTGTTCCTCAGAATGTGTGTTCCTTTTACTGGTTAACATTAAGTCCATGCTTTTTGTTTTTATATATTTTCATTTTTAGTTTAGTCAATTTAACTTCTGCTTTAAAAATCGTTAATTTTGTTTTTTAGATTGTAATGTTGTTGTTACAATGTTAGAATGTAATGTGATTTTGATCCTTTTTTTGCACTTAATAGTTCATATAGTGTTCTGATGTTTATTAAAGCGTTCTTCAGTTTGTTTAGCAGTGTGTTTGAGAGCGTTATCCCAGAGCAGGGATTCCCAAAATCTCAATATAAATAAATATTTTAAGTTAATATTTAATTTAACTACACATTTGCACATTCTTGGTTCTCTGATAATGGTCACATGAAATATTGAAGTTATATTTTGATTTTGTTTTCTTTTAAAATTATTTATTTTGATTTTACATTTTTAGAATTTAAGTGATTAAAACGGTTCACTTTTCGTCATGTTCAACCCTCCTCTAGTTCCCTTCAGGTGTTCACAAATCATTTTTGTTTTTATGCATTCCATTTATGCAAGTATTGAATGTAATGTGAATCACTTATAGTTCTGTTTGCTTAATTGTAACATCTTTAACTTTTAGTTTATGCCAAAACATCTCACACCAACCAGCTACCTCATTCATTCATTTAAAGCTTTTTAACTTTCTTCATCTTTAGCCAAGATTAAATGTGATTTTTGTTTCAACAAAGACTTTCTTGCAGCAGAAGTCAGATTTATTGAGCTAGACAGGTTTGTGCGCAGTTGTCATCTTGTCAACTCTTTCTTCCATTTCTTTAATGGAGGATTGTAACTCCTGTAAAGTTGCCCTAGGCCTCTTTTGTGCCTCTTTTCCCTTACTGCAACACCAGGTTTGAAAGGTCGGGCGATTTTGGGCAGGTGCAAAACTCCCATTTGTCACCTGTAATTATAGCCTTAGAGAGCTTTAAAAGTATATTCATTGCTATGTGAGTTCATAACAGTTCATAACATTCCATCGGTTTGGAATGTTCCCGTGTCTTTCAAATTCAAATTGTGATTTATTTATTTTCTTCCTGTATTTTTATTTATTTATTTATTTTCAGTGCATGTGCTAAATTGGCATAGATTCATTCTGGATTATTATAATTTTTTACTACTGACATTATCAGAAGATAAAACTCAAATCAAGCAGCTCAAATCAACAGGTTATATCTAGGGATGCACCAATATGAAAGTTTTGGCCGATGACCGATAATTCTTTATATTTGATAGCTGATAAATCTAAATCAGACTTGCGCTGCACATGTTGCACTCAACTTAATTTTCATTTTTGAAGTGATTCCAATCATATTTCAAGCAATTCAAAACCATCATGGTGAACAGTGTGCTCCTAAAGCGTCTCAGCTGAAGGAAATAATCCATTAGTTATCAGCTATAATATACCGGCCTAATTTTCTTACTGGGCCGATAACGCTGAAATTAAAGAAGAACATATATCGGCCGATACTGATATGGTGGCCGATATATCATGCATCCCTAGTTATATCACATGTGACAATTTTATGTAGCATTTGAAAATCTTATATCAGAATTTACATGTTTTTTTTCCCTCTCCTCAGTTCAAGTTACTCGTCCGCAGCCCTCGAGTTTGAGAAGGAGCACAAAATCAATCCTGTGTACGACTCGCCCAGAATGTCACGGCGTAGTTTGAGACTACAGACAAGCAGTGGTTTCTATGGTGACAACAGCTTCACTGAGCTCACGGGGAATCACAATGTCAGCTCCCACAAGCGGACCAGCACCACCACCACCAGCAGCAGCAGCAGCAACGTCAACAGGTCAGATGTTCATCTCTCTGTCAGTTTGAGATAACAACCCGAGTGTAAAACATTACTTCTTATCGGTAAACCCGCACAGCCTCATACCAGCACAAATACGTGAGGACAAAATGATCCTTGTTCTGTTTTTGCCAAATGAATCATGTGGCAATAAGAATCTCTTAAAGCCATTAAATGTATCCTTTTATCTTATTACTGTGGACACCTTTTCTTCAAGGAAAGGAGGTTCATCTTAAAATGTATTATTATATGCATTGAATTTTGCTATTCCGCAACTATAGATTTAAGAATTATACAAGTAGTGACAGTTAGCATTACAACTTGCACTAGTACGAGAGGTTGTCCTGCAATTACTGACATGTTAGTGCTTGAGTTAAATGAATGAAGAAAAATGAATGACATAGTGAAAATACCATCTTTTCAACCTTACAGAAATCCCCCCCAAAAGATATGTTTGTGCGATCAGCCTGGCAGCACATATTTGAGATGACTTGCAGCAAGTTCGTACAACTTACCCGCCAGTACTTTAATTTTGTGTCAGTTTAATGACCCATAAAAGAAGTTTAAGCATGCACATTTATTGAATTGTTTTAATATGTTCTATTAGGTTTACTTACGTTAACAACGTTTTTTATATATATATATTATGTGGAAAAAAACGATGTTTCAACCTTCAAGGCAAATTTGATATCTTATGTCATGTCCCCTTTAAATTCATCAAAAGTGACTGCAATAGCATTAAAGGTGTTACAAAATGAATTTATTTCAAATAAATTCTGGACTTCAGACACTGTCTTTCCATTAATCAAAGAACCCTGAAAGAAATGCATCACAATTTCCACAAAAACATTAAGCATCACAACTTTTTCCTACGTTAATAATAAGAAATGTTTCTTGAGCAGCAAATAATCATATCACAATGATTTCTGAAGGATCATGTGACACTGAAGACTGGAGTAATGATGCTGAAAATACAGAGTTCATCAGGAATAAATAACGTTTTACTGTATATTAGATCTTTTTTTTTACTTAGTAATAATATTTCACATTGTATATTGTATTTTTATTCAAATAAATTCAGCCTGGGTGAGCATAAGAGATCTTCCAACAACAATATATATATATATATATATATATATATATATATATATATATATATATATATATATATATATAAACATACAGATTAACTGAATTCCTTCCACTAGCAAAAATGAACAGTGACTTTTGCCATTAATGATCATACGATCTTCCCTCATGATCCTCACTATCAGAGGAAAATATTCTTTACATATTTCCATATGCCACATGAGACAAAATTGTGGCAGCAACAAATGACTTTGTTTAGGGTGTAATAGAAGTGCATAGTGATCCTCACTTTGAAATGTAATGGCCCAGTGTATTTTGTCCCGTAGGTCTGTGCGGAGCAGGAGGCAGCAGCAGGGGTCGTCCATGTACGAGTCTCAGAGCGTGACTCAGACTCCACAGAACGATCAGAGCACATCAGACCTGAGCTTCAACAGTACCGCCAGTGATGCGTCTCTGATCTCCAGCCTGCTGGACAAGTCCACGCTCAGACAGAGCTCCACCACACATATGTACTCTGGTCAGTGGCCTTTCACGAGTACACACAGCCAACATGAAGTCAAAACACATTTACATTTTAAATTCTGCACGATTAATTAGTGCGTATAATTCATGAAGTTTGTGAAAACTGTAATTGTTGTTATTTTAGGCAAATGTCACGCTGTAGCTATTGCTTATATAAGCCTGACTATATACACTATGCATAAACAACAAGATTTTGTTTAAGTTAGCAGAGTAAATAACTCTAGGCCAGGAACTCATCATCGTCATCATCAGCTTTCCTCTGTTTCACATCAGTTGAAAAAATGACCTTTTTTTTACATTTTCAACTTTCTTTAGTGTGTAATGTTGCTGTTTGAGCATGAAAAAGCTCTGCAAAGTTACAAAGCACAAAGTCACTCCGAAGGGAGTTATTCTCTACATCAGTAAACACTGTTTCTGAAATCCCTGAAAGCCTCAATTGTAGTCTTGATTTCTTTCTAGGGACAAACATGACACAATATTCCTCATTTAAATAATTCCCACTTAAGGCAAATGCAAATGTGCCAGGCCTGGTTGAGTTAGTAGTGTGATGAAACTTGCGTTTATGGTAAGGGCCTTTACATTCCTTAACCAATCACAACACACTGGTCCAACCAATCACAGTTCATTGCATATTCTAGTAGACCCAGGAACAAAATCAAGACTTTGTAAACGGGCATAAACTGGTTTCTTTAACAGTGTGCTTTGAGTCTTGTTATTAATTTAGTTGTTATTTTTCCTAATGTTGTGTTCAGCACAGAGACGAAGAACGGCTCACAGCTCTCTGTTGGAGAATGGAGACGCCAGTAAAACGGAGGCGCACGCTAATCTGGCTAACGGCTACATCTGTAAGGACTGCTCGTTCCACGCAGACGGGAAGGAGGATGAAACGGTGTTTACTTTACCGTACTCCGTGTCTTCACCGCATCAGACAGCTGTAGATGCCACTGTGACCACCTCTCTGAACAGTGTTGACAATGACAGGACAGGTGAGGAGGACATCCATCTAGTCGATTCGCAAACATCGCTACTGTTTTTATGCTTCTCCATAATTTAAAAAACTTAATGTAATTTCTGGTTCACTATGAATATTTGAAGTAGACCAATAAGCAAGTCACCTTACATGTATGAGTGCATTGTGTAATTCTGTTTTAGTGCTATGCTTTTATATATATATATATGTATATGTAAATTCATGCTTGCTCTTTTGAATGAAGTGAAATGCATGCTGGGATTTTAGGTGAGCAGGGGTTGATTTTTGTGGTACGTGTGTTTCAGCTCATGACAGCTACTGTGGCAGTGTGAACGTGCGAGATCTGGTGACCGCAGACAGACATCTCAATCTTAACGGCTCCCTCTGTAAGTACACACAGTCCTTCAGCGCACAAGCAGCTTCAGCAGCAGACATTTACAAAATGCTCAAAAACTACTGCTAATGAACTATCAAAACATATGATGTGGACATTTTTCAGTAGTGAAAGGGCATCAACAGGATTTTTGTGGGGTTATTTGTTTTTGAATGGCTACTTTAAGGACTGAACCTAAGCCTGACGGTCAACAGAGCTTGTGATGGTCCTTTCTGAAGGAGATAAAGGATGACAAATTGTCCTCTCAATGTTGTCAAACAGAGTGTCATCGGGACAATAAATGTATCTACACCTTTGAGTTATCAGACACTTCCTGCCTTTACAGCTTAGTGTTTTTTTATTTTTTATTAATTACATGCATGTTATGTTTTCAGTCATTTTTAATGTATTATTTTTATAGATTGATATTTTAACATACACTACCATTTTAATAGTTTAGGGTCAGTAAGATGTTTTTTTTTTAAATGTTTTGTAAAAAAAAAAAAAAAGTCATTTATTTGATCTCAAATACAATAAAAACAGTAATATTGTGAAATAATATTACAATTTAAAAGAACTATTTAATATATACACATGATCCTGCAAAACCATTTCTTATTATAATCTATGTTGAAAACAGCTGTTCTACTTAATATTTTTGTGGAAACCATGATGCATTTTTGATCAATTTAATGTATCGCTCCTGAAGAACAGTATTAATTTCTTTCCAAAAGTATATATTTTACTGACCCAAAATGGTAGTGTACCATTTTGAGTATATGATTTTAATAAATGTATATTCTAATTCATATAAGTTGTATTCCTTTCCATGAGTTGTGATGCTGATGTTGATGTCGTCACTGCTGACTTACAGGCGATGACTGCAAAGGGAAGCAGCACATGGAAACACACATGGAGCATAAACACTATTCCTTCACCCGCCACGTATTCACAGCCTTGTGGGCCCTTGTTTCTTACACAGGTTATACACCTTTAGATCTTTACACACCTTCCTAGTAGACATCGCTTCAGGAGAGACGTTTTTGTGTTTTTCTTTTTGTAAGCTTTCACGACATTACTTGTGTTTTCTATCCATTTGTTCACTGAAAGTCTTCGCTAAGGTGTAATACACTAGAATGAAATTTGGGGGAAAGATGTGTTGGAAAGCAGGATGTTGTCTGAATGTCTTCTGGTTGACTCAGGTTACGGTCTTCTGAGGGTTTGCCGAAGCTTCGGCTCTGCCGGTGCGTTTGTGACTCGGAAGCTGAAGTCCGTGCTGTGGTTGGCACTGTGTTCTCCAGGTCGATATGATTCAGACTCCAGCATGCACGCCTTTCTCTCTCACTTCCTCCTCTTTCTCACATCATTTAGTTTTTGGCACAGTGAGCCCCCATTTGACTTCTTTCTGAAGACTGAAATCATTTTAACCTGCACTTCCTTCCTTAACTTTTCAGCTCTGGTGATTCGAGTGCATCCATCTCTGTATCTGATTCTTTGACTAATAATTCTCTTCCCTCAATCATTTAAACCTGTCAATGTGTAACATGGACTAACTATCACTCCATTATAACTTCCTCTTCTGCTCTGAACAGGGAAAGCAGCGACTGGCGCCTTCTGGTGGCTGGGAACAGGATGGTATCAGCTGGTGGCGCTCATGTCTCTGATCAACGTCTTTCTTCTCACCAGGTAAAAGTTAAAAGTGTTTGGGCCTTTATGTAAATATTGGGCTTTTGCTTTTTTTTTTTTTTTACACACTCTAGTCAGGTCAAGTCATCTTTATTTTAAAGCGCTTTATACAATAGAAATTATTAAGTAGCTTCACAGTAATAAACTTGAAAATAACAATCACTGATACAAACTTTATCAAATTTGAGACAAGCTCTAAAAAGATAATAGTATCCTTATTCAGCTCAATACAGTTCAGTGTTGATTCAGTTCACTAACTGTCAAATTAATTTATTATGTAACAAGTTCAATTCAGCTTTGAGCAGCTCTACTAAAGACAATAGTGTCGTTATTCAGCCCAGTCGGTTCAGTGTTGACAGTTTAGTTCAATAACAGGGTTGATGATGATGCAAAATCCATACATTTAAAAAAAAAAATGATTCAGCTATAAAGTGGAAGAAAACAGTGTCATTATTCAGCTCAATTCAGTTCAACTTTCTTCTCATCTGATCATTGTAAAGTGCAGTCAAATCCATAATATTGCTGGATATTACTCTTTGGTCAGGATGCAAATATTATATATATATATATATATATATATATATATATATATATATATATATATATCTTTTTGACAGTATTTTTCTCTCTGTCTGTCAGGTGTCTGCCCAAACTACTGAAGCTTCTTCTGTTTCTGCTACCCTTCCTGCTGCTGTTCGGTGAGATTTGAATTGGATTGATTTGTAATATTGTCATTAGAGGAATATTAGTACTTAATGTTAAAGGAATAATACAATTTCTTTAATTTCAGCATCTGTGAGATGCTGTATAAACTTATGGAAAACACTTTTACAGTGATGTACCCAAGCGTGTATTTTTGTTACATGCACTTAATGTAAAAAATCCGAAACTTTTTTTTAAAATATTTTAATGTTAAAAAAAGTCTAAACTGTCCTTTTGAGGCGGGACTACTTTTCCAGGTGGAAGACCTTTTGCTTATATTACATACTAACATGAAAATAGTATTTCTGATCAAATAAATGCCATGCATATGTTTAGCATAAGAGGTTTCTTTCAGAAACAGAAAAATCTGTATATTTGCACAGAAACGGTTTAGTGATTCTGTTTCACTAGACTCATTTTAGTACATACAATGTTTGCAAATGTTGTTTTACTACTTTGACAGTGTATTTGCATATTTCAAATGTATATGGACCTTGCTGCACACCTGTTTGCTAGGCTTCCATTGTAAGTGCTTTCGTGGTAATCAAAAGCATGTCACAGAGCATAACGTTGACGTGCGTAGCATTTTTATATGGTAAAATACCTTCTCCTATTTGAATCTAATATACATAGACAAGTTATATTAAAGACAGTCATTGTTGTTGCAATTCATTTTTGTGAGTCTAATGGCACAGAAACCATTGTAATGATCCAGACATTCCTTCACAAAACCACTGGCACTAATAAACAGCCACACTTGTGCAATCATATGTACTTCTACCCAGATGGTTTTGCTTATTCTACTTTCACACTTATCCAAAATTGCACAAACACACACATTCTCTTTTTATTTATTTCTCTCTCCCTCCTCAAAACGCTGTTGTGAAGTTGAAGTTGTTGCCCTGAAATGCATAGTAACTTAAATTGAATATCATTATCACAGAAGTGCCTTTAAAAGCTATTACGATTGTGTTTTTAGTACCAAAAAGTCCATAAACTCCATGTACGAGCTTTTGAACAAAGACGGTGTTATTTAGAGATCCTGTCTCCAAGGTTTCCCTCCTCTCTCTCTTGTTTTTAGGATTATGGTATCTCGGTCCAACCATCGCTCTGTCCTTCCTGCCAGCTGTAAACCTCACAGAGTGGAAAACAGCGGTCACCTCTATCGCATCATTTCCTTCCCTCCCTTCTCTGCCATCTCTTCCCTCTTTACCTGCACTACCTTCTTTTATAAAAGAACCACTATTTGAAGAACAACGCATCCCACCTTCAGCGATCTCTCAGGTAACGAACCAGGACCAATCACTAGAGTCAAATCTGATATTTATAAAGTACATGAATTTGAATCTAATTCTAATCTGAACTCTTGTCAGGCTGCATCGGAGTCCATTGACAGCGAGCGTTTGGCTCGACTCGAGCAGCGCGTTGCGTCACTGTGGGAAAGCGTCCAGCAGGGGGAGCTGATAGCCAGGCAGCAGCATGAGGAGGCCGTGGGATTCGTTCAGGCCCTTCAGGACCAGATAAACACACAAACAGACAGAGAGAGTCTCGGCCTGTGGGTCTCGCAGCTCCTCGAGCCCAAATTCAGCGCACTCGAGGGAGAGATGGAGAGAGAGACGGTCAGCAGGACAGAGGTGAGGATTATCAAGCTTCTGTGTTAAGGTCGTTTCCTCTGTTTTGATCATTAGTTACAAAAATACAGGGTTTGAAAATGATCATTTAAAGGTGGATATTTGGAAACTTCTTTATGGGACTGTCCTGCTTTTAATGTTATTCTCCACTGATTTTATTCAGAAATGTCATTATTATATGTTTTTCTTTTAAAATAATTCCTGCCGGCTTTTTTTTATTTATTTTTTTACAATAACTATCAAATATTAGATTGTATACAATGGTTGTTGTTTAAGAAGTTTAAAAGCCCTGATATACTTCAAGCGAAATCAAAGAACAAACTGATGTGACGTAATTTTGAACAAAATAAGGCCGAATCAAAGTTCATTTGGAGTTCGTTTTGGGTGTTCGAAACAGCTTGCCAAAAGGAACTGAGGGAGTGGCGTTATTTTACCCACAACTGTCTTTTTAATGTGTAGTTGTTTCTCTCTCACTGTGTGTTCCAGACGGAGGAACAGCGTGTGCAGCATCAGACGAGTCTCGAAACTCGACTAGCCGAGCTGGAACTTCTGCTTCAGAACCTGAACTCTAGAACTGAGGTAGAACACACACACAAACACACACTCTTTTGAGGCCTTCATGTCTGGTCAGAATTACTCCAATTACAATTTAGAGATTGTTTTAGGACTCAGAAATTATTTCTTGCCATTGCAACGTTCATCACTGTATTTTGTAAGAGAATATAGAGTCAGTAAAAGTCCCAACTGATAATATACAATAATAAAAAAGGCATAAACTACTAGGGCTGTAGACAACCAAAGAAATCCTTAGTCGACCAAAGTCTTGTCCTGCGCAACGATTAGTCGACTAAAAAAAAAAAAAAAAGTGATGTTTTGATTGAACATTTTTTTAACAACTGTCATAGAGCATTTATAAAATAACAACGAAAAAACATCGAAAATACATAAAACTATAATAATATATAACAATAACAATTCTTTGAGATAAAGATCGAGATAAAAACATAGTGTATAAAAACCGAAACAAGTAGCGTTCTAACTGAATGAGTACAGCTAAACTACCTATATCGCTTACTGAGCACGAAGCAGCAGCGCAGCCAGCCACCGGCGCGAACCGGGTGTTCTATACCGAACCGAACCGAGTGTTTTACCGAGCGCTAAAAAGCTGTTACAAAATAGCCTAAATTAAAGCATTTAAAGTTGGGGATAAACCATAGGCTAATTATATTTATAATACAGTAATATGTAACTGCTTATAAAGGATCAAGGAGTAAATCATTGAAAATTTCTTTCTATTGGTAAAAAAAAAAAAAATGCAACTGGTCGACCAATAAGAATGTCAGTCGACCAAGACGGCATCGACCGATTAGTCGACTAAACGACTAAAGTTGACAGCCCTATAAACTACTATTCAGAAGTTTGGGGTCTATTCGATTTTTTTTTACGTTTTTTTAAAGAAGTCTCTTCTGCTCACCGAGGTTGCATTTATTTGATAAAAAATATAGTAAAAACAGTGATATAGTGAAATATTACTATTTAAAATAACTGTTTTCTATTTGAATACATGTTAAAATGAAATTTATTCCTGTGAGCAAAGCTGTATTTTCAGAATCATTACTTCAGTCTTCAGTGTCACATGATCCTAATGATACTAATATGGGGTGATTTGATGCTCAAGAAACATTTCTGATGAATGTTACCTCTATTAATTTCTTTTAAAAATTACTCGCCACAAACTTTTCAATTTCACAATTTGTGTTCATTCTAGCTCTTGTAACAAAATCTTTGTATTAATGGATTACACTCATTCATCTAATTCTGTCTCAATTCTCTTCTCATTCAAAGGAAATCCATGTAACACGGCAGACTCCAGTACAGGCCTCTGTCAGGTAGACATGCTTAAAAATCACCAGCAGATGTAGTTGTTCTGGGCACTTCCTTTCTCAGTATTAATGTCCGCTCTTGGCTTTTGCTCTGCAGTGTTGGAGTGTCTCAGGAGAACCATGATGCTTTGCTCTCTGAGGTTCAGAGGTTGGAAGCGGAGCTGGGCCGGATCAGAGGAGACCTGCAAGGGGTGATGGGATGTCGAGGGAAATGCGACCGGCTCGACACCATACATGAAACGGTGTGTAGTGTTTATACGGTATATAATACGCTTATCCTGTTGCGGTTTTTACTTATATATAGATATATACTCTGATTTATTCCCCAGGTGTCAGCACAGGTGAAAAAAGAGTTGTACGCTCTGTTGTACGGCCGAAACGGGGGTGAAATGGAGATTCCCGAGCCCTTGTTGCCGTGGCTGGCATCTCAGTACACACGCTCCTCTGACCTCACCGCGACCCTCATGACCCTGGAGCGCAGCATTCTGGGAAACCTGTCTCTTCAGATGCAGGAGAGCAAACAGCAGCAGTCCTCCGCTGAAACAATTACTCAGACTGTCGCCCACACCGCTGGGGCTGCTGGGATGTCAGAGGAGGTACAAAACTAAACAAAATAACGTTGGCTTGATAAAAAAAAAATGAATGCAACACTTTGCATCAGTTTTTTTAGTTATTACAACTTCTAATTAAATTGTGTTCAACCAACAAACTACATTATATTATAAATTAAGTTCCTCTAAGTCAAATGCACATTTTTAAGTTGATTTCTCAAAAAAATTGCTTGAGCTGTAGCCCTGAAACCAATTAATGTTATCTATTTTACCTAAAATCTGCAGCTAGAATAGCATATGCTAAATATAACTTATTTAGATTGTAATTTTAATGAACAAGTAAGAAATTACTTTTCACTGGCATCAGCGATGTCATTGCTTATAGAGTCAATGTAGTGTTTGCCTTCAAGTCGTCTAACTTTTAAGTCAACATAACTCAACAAAATAACTGTTGAAACTTAAACGGATCAACAAATTAGAATTTTTAAACTTGGAAGTTGTGGTAACAAGTCTGCTGAATTACTTTTTAGAGTGAATTATGCATTATCGTTCAAAAGTTTGTGGTCAGTATGAATTTTTTTTTTTTTTAAAGAAATGATTACTTATTTTCAGCAAGGTCAAAGGTGACAGTAAAGACATTTATAATGTTACGAAAGATTTATATTTCAAATGAATGCTTGTCTTTTGAACTATTTAAGAATCCTGAATGTATGTATCACGGTTTCCACAAAAATATTAAGCAGCACACAGTTCAAAATTGATGATGATAATAGTGTTTCTGAAGCAGCAAATCATCATATCACAATGATTTTTGAAGGGTCATATGACACTGAAGACTGGAGTAATGATGCTGAAAATACAGATTTGATCACAGGAATAAAATACATTTTATAATATATTAATATAGAAAAGTTATAAATTGTAATAATATTTCACAATATTAACGGTTCTACTGTATTTTTGCTGAGCATAAGAGACTTCTTTCAAAAAAGAGACATTACAACATATCCTACCCAACTCCAAACTTTTGAGCAGTTGTGTTATGTATCTTGCTCTTTCAAAGTAGACTCCACCCTCATATCTTAACAACAGATGTAAAGTTTATTACACATCAAATGACACCCAGTCTGTTAGAATGTGTATGACTTGATCATGTTAAGAGGAAAGAACGTTTATGGCAGTTGTTCGCACAAATTGAAGTTAATTTAAGTGGCCATATTTGAGGAAACTCAAACTATTTTTTTCTCGTTCAATTGTATGTTTACATACCCCTTTTAAGATGCCTTTAAAATCTCTGAAATAATACCAACTGTGTTTCCCCGCAATCTCAGCAGGTCCAGTTGATTGTCCAGCGTGCGTTAAGGCTGTACTCCCAGGATCGCACCGGACAGGTGGACTACGCTCTGGAGTCTGGAGGTAAGCACATCTACAAAACACGTACATTCGAACACCACTGGCCCTTTAAAGACATTTTTACACAAGACTGATGTGTGTTGGCAGGTGGCAGCATTCTCAGCACGCGCTGCTCCGAGACGTACGAGACAAAGACGGCACTGATGAGCCTGTTTGGTATCCCACTGTGGTACTTCTCACAGTCTCCACGTGCTGTCATCCAGGTACAGACCTAAAGTACACAACTTGTACTGTACTTGAAGTGATAGATAACCTGAACCAGCATCACGCATATCAATATATGCAACTATTCTGTAGCTTAAACAGTAGAGAATGTCACTAGCAATGTCAAGGTCAGGGGTTCGATTCCCAAATTAAATGTATTCTTTGAATACAATCTTAGTTGATTCGAATATCAGCATGAACTAAGTGCATAAATATGAATGTAAGAGTATCAGCAGACACCTATCCTTTATCATTTGTAATGTATCTTTATATTGTAATAAATAAGGATAAGGATAAGGATTTTTTTATTGTCATTCCAAACCATGGTACATGAGCTGGAACGAAATTAGAAATAATTTTACATTGAATCTCCAAATTAATGTAGAAACAACTCAAAGATTTGTTTAATGGCATCTTTATACTAATTACAATTTCTGGGGATGAAATGAGTAATTATAGCCATTCAACATTACAGTATAAATGAAAGGCATCATTTTTAACATTTAGGCTTTAGAAAATATAACAACATTTAATGTAAGTTAACTTAAAAAAAATCTTCACATAAACCCATTATAATAAATATTATATTTAGCTGTGCTTTTAGTTAGAGTTGGTCCGATTCCGATACTAGTATCGGAAATGCCGCCGATACCAATAAAAATGCTGGCATCGGTATCGGCGAGTACTTCTACCCATGTACCGATCCGATACCATTTTCTTAAACAATATCTAGTTATGTACGCTAGCTTTGCATAACGCTGCAAATCGGAGATCAATTCTTCTTCGCTGCTCTAAACAGTGGTTGCTTGTGGCGACACAGGAAGTTGTGCTGTTGCCACAAGCAACCACTGTTTAGACCAGCGAAGAAGAAAACGCGCACGCGCGATAGCAGTATGTCCGCTGTTTAGCAGTGAGTATTTCAGACTGGACCAACCAGCCAGGAAAACGGCGACATGTCTCGTATGCCATACTGCAATTTCGAGGGGTGGAACAAGATTAGCAACTTCAACACGAGTAACTTAAAGCATTTGAAGACGCGTCACCCCGCAGAACACGATTACACAAAGGCAAGGGCAGAGAAGAATGAGCCGCGTCAGAATCAACAAATCTCTGGAAGCTTCATTCAAACAAAGAGAAAAGTTTTCAAAAGACAGCCAACGAGCGATAAATATAACCAACAACATGTATTGAGTTTATTGTTCTGGATGACCAGCCGCTGTCAAAACTGAAATGCCGTTTATTTAACAAAATTGTTTATGGACTTTAAATTATAAAGAGATTATTTTCTTATATTATTCATATATCATTTTTTAGATTCCTAGATTTATTTGTTGCACTTTTTTATGCAGTTATATAGTAAAACTAAAATACCTTTTTCAGTTTACAGTATTAGATGTGTGGTTGTATTTTAAGTTCTTTTTCACTTAAGAAAGATAAATAATATATTGCTGTGAAATGTATGTCAGATAATAAAAAATACTCTAGTTCACTGTATGTATTTGTTCATGTTTAATTAAGGGATAAGTCTGAAACACGCCATAAAATAATTCTATCAATTCATACAGTGCTAGTATGTATTGCAGCTGTATAGATACTGTACACACCCAGGTATCGGATCAGTACTCGCTATTGGCCGATACCCTGAGTCCAGGTATCGGAATCGGTATCGGAACATCTCTACCGCTTTAGTATAGCAGGGCTCAACGATAAGGATTTTTCCTGGCCTAGCCACCCAAAAAAAGTGATTGTTTTCGTTGTTGTAACCTTGTATTTTAATAAATAAGGTTATGACACCCAACATTTTTACGTACTAGTGAAATTTCTCAATTCACAAACTTAAATGTACGACACCAAAAAAAGATGAATGATGTGAATTTCTGTCTTCCTTGTAGCCGGACATGTACCCTGGAAACTGCTGGGCATTTAAAGGCTCCCAGGGTTATCTGGTGATCAGGCTGTCTTTAAGCGTGATCCCGACCTCCTTCTGCCTGGAGCATATTCCCAAAAGCCTCTCTCCCTCGGGAAACATCACCAGCGCACCTCGACGATTCTCTGTCTATGTAAGAATACATGCTTATGTCTGGTGTATGAGCATGTACTCACACATATTTCTAGCTGGATGCTTAAACAAATGTGTTTTTGCGTTAAGAAGTGGTGTATAGTCACGAGTGGTGTGCTGTAAGTCTTGTTGTCTGTATCTGCAGGGATTGGATGATGAATACCAGGAAGAAGGGAAACTGCTGGGTGATTACACCTATCAAGATGATGGAGAATCACTCCAGATCTTCCCAGTTATGGTAAAATATATACATACAGAATTTGCAGATGCATGATGTCCAGTGCTCCCCTACAGGGTTCAAGTTTTCCCTGGTGTCTGCGCAATATGCTAATGTTTCCTCTTGACGTCACAACGAAACGGCTTATGATTCGTTTGAAAAACAATTCATTTAATTTCCTCAGAGTCGACTCTTACTTATGAAAGACAATAACTTTGTATATGGTGCACTTTCAGATTTAAAACTTAAAACTGCAGGATGTTTTCATTCACTTAGAGCGATGTTACACACACTACATGAAAGGTCATTTTCAGAAATCCATAATAGGGGAGCATTAAGGCAACTTAGATGTGATGAGTTCCCATGCAGAGGTTAGAGTCCTGTGATTTCCACGATGCAGAAAATGTGGACAGAATTGCTTAATCCAGATATAAAAATGGAAAACACGGAATGTTACATAATTTGGTCAAATTTGGATCATTCAAATTAATAATAATAATAATAATTCGTTACATTTTATATAGCGCTTTTTCTGGGACCTCAAAGCGCTTCACATATGGTAGGGGGGGAATCTCCTCAACCACCATCAAAGGTAGGGCTAAACACTTAATCGAATCGGGATATAGACTTGTGTCTGTGAATATTAAACCACAAAAAAGACTGCTATTGAAATATGTGTCTTGGCCAGTATTTTATCATTTCATTTGATAAAACTAACGTCAGATACACACAGAAACTCAGGTCTTCACTACAACCCGAACACGGTTTGTTTTAACTTGAAGAAATTATTAAAGAAATACTGTATATTACTATTGTACAGTAGAATTTGCTTCTCAGTGTAATAACAATAATAATATAAGGCTATTAAAACATTTTCAAGGAATATCACAATTTTTCAACCATATTTAAAAGGCAAACCTCTACTGCGCAACACTTTTTTGACAAGAAATTAAATTATTTAAACAAAATTAAAAAAATGTATTACATTATTAATGTTTTATATATTCATTTGATTACCACTGTTTTTGGTAATACATTTGTATGAAACAGAATCAAGAAAAATCAAAACAGAATTTCTGAAAAAAATAAAACACATTTCAAAGGGTATAATTATTGTTCAAATTTTAATCAAAAATTAGTTAAATTAAGTTTTATGAATGCAATTGATTATACATCCTTTTTTTATGAATAAAATGTAATTAAGCCATTAAAACTAAATCCAGAAAAAATAAAATGGAAAACAAGGAATGTGTTTCCTAGTATCTTGTCGTTAGCTTAGCAACACTTTTCTTTTTTGGCCAAATTCAGCATGTCCCAGAATGCGTTCATAAAAAATCAAGTGTTATTAGCTTAGCAACATTCTTCTGTCAAACTCAACTGGAATAAATTGTAAATTGAGTTATGTACTAGTCATGTATGTAATTCTGTTTTAGTTAGCATGCTGCCTTTGTAGACAGCAGAGCAGCGTACTAGGGTTTGGCAGTGAGCAGAAATGCTGACCATGATTTATTTTGCCTTTTTGTCCCCAGGAGAAGAACGACAAGGCCTTTCAGATCATCGAGATGCGCGTGCTGTCGAACTGGGGTCATCCCGATTACACCTGCTTGTATCGCTTCAGAGTCCACGGCAAACCTCACACTCAATAAAGCCCCACTGTACTGTATCATATCACCCTTTATGTACATACACGAAACGCTTGGACTTTGATGCGGCTCGGGTTCGCAAGCTACGTTTTTAAGACTTTAAATACGAATGATGGCACAGCGGGAAAGAGCCATGCATTTCAAGCTAAGGATTTCCCACTTGTTCCCTTCCCACTTCCCTGCTCTTGCACTGATTCATGCCCTTTCGGCCGGGCCCCGTGTTACGCTCCTGCCCCGTAGAGGTATCTGTGCCTTCAGACAGAACACGCTTCTCTCATTTTACTTTTGTTTTCTGAATGTACAGAGAGGTGTGAAGTTCAGGACACACTAATGTAAGTATCCGAGTATCCGGCTTCAGCCTCGTCCACTGGTCACTGCCGCTTTGACTAGTCTGGAAGAGGGACGTTTTTAAAACCTTTACCACCACTTACCCTGATGAGAGAATATGTCTGGGTCATATTTCCCCCTTGAAAAGTTATTTTTACTAAATCAATCTTATATTAGGGCTAAGTTGTTTGTTGTTGTTTTTTTCAGGTTTTTTTTTTTGCATTGTGATGTTATTTTCGGATTTAAGCAACAAAAAGAAAATCGCATTACTGTAATGCAAAAGTATATATTATTTTAAGTTTTTATTTTTTATATATTTATGATTGCCTTTGTTTTACTGCTTTTTCATTTGTACTGATTTAAATAATTAAATTGTAATACAGCTTGAAAAAATTTACTATTGAGTATCATTTTTCAATATTATTATTGACAATTTATTCCAGTTACATTTTTCTTTTGCATTATAATAATGTGGTCATTTTGTAGGGAAATGTTCTTAATTTTCCAATAATGTGGTGATGCAAAAAAAAAAAAACATCATAAAACAGTCCTTTTTTACTTTATAATGCTGACTGAAGCTACCAATCACAGTTGTGTTATTTGTATGTGCCATTTAGGGCTGATATAATTTTCAGTGTGAAATATGACCCAGACAGTATTTTATTTTTTGTACAAAAGAAGAGAAAAAAAAATGATAACAGCCATAAATTGTAAGAGACACTAGCTTGAGCTCAGATGGAAATCTCCACAGACGGGGAACGGATGTTTATGGATGAGCATGTGGACTAATATGTGTACATTTGAACAAAACTGGACATAAAACACTCACTCACTCACTGTTTGTTTCTCTCGTCAGTAGTAATATCACAGCGCAGTCACGATACTCCGCAGGAATGTAACTAATTGTAATTAGTCCTTTTTAATCGACTTATATCAGTGTTTATTTTACATAAAGGGGTGCGCCCTGTCGTCTTCATCATCATCATTATTTTCCTTTTTATTGTGTTTTTGTCAAGCTTTTGAGTTAAAGTAGACAGCGCACTGTTCTGTTTTTATAAAGGAAATGTAAGTTGCACAAGTCCTATGGGATTCATTGGATACGTTTAAAAAGTCAGGGGTTCATTTGCAGAACAGTGTCGTCAACACTATGTTGACCTCTAAGAGTCCGTTTGTAAAAATACTATTGATTTGTTCGTGACTATTTATTTTACAGAATTTTAGCTGAGAAATAGGACTTTGTGCGGTGTGTTTTGTAAAATGCTTTTCAGTGCAAATTGGTCTGTTTATATTTAGTTTTGTTTTTGTTTGTTTCTCGGTCGTTATAAAATGGCTACAGTACTATGACTTGTACCAGTAAAGAACTTTAATTTTGAGGATATTTGTATTTTTTGTTTAAGTGGTTAAAATAAGTTCACAGAAAAATCGAAATTGTTTATATTTTTATAGTCGTTCCATTGTTATATAAGAAAAAGTCATACAAGTTTGAAACCACATGAGGGGGTGAGTATTATGAATGATTAATTTTCATTTGTACTTTAACCTGATTTGCGTTCCTTCAGAACTGCTTTTTTGGCACACTGAAACACTGCAATTTCAGTATGACCCCAGCGATATTGCAGTCTTTGGTTGAACTGTTCAAATCTGTCAAAACTTGCTGAAAGACATGGGTGAGTGTTGGTAATCTCCTCTGTTTGCCAGCCGTCTAACACATGCATGTAGCGAATGATGGCCCTCATTTTGCATTTTGCTCTTTTCTAAATTATATTTCAATGTATCTCAATTGCTACGCTGACCTGTTATTATATAAGGCCAGGGAGGAGTAAGAAGCAACATCTCAGAACATTACATGAACATTAACTGGGTAGCCCTTTATAACAGAGACATAGTGTACCCTTATTAAATAATAAATTGGGAGAACCTACAGAAAAGTCAAGGATAGAAACTTTTATAGAGCTTCACTTAGTTGGAGTTTCAGAAATGTGCTTCTTTTTTTTTTGCATTTTTAATCCACACAGATAGATAGATAGATAGTAGTTCCCTTTTTCGCCAGCAGAGTGCAGCACATCCAGGTTGCTATTCTCCTCAATGTGCGCGCGCTTGTCCTATATGTGGGTTGTGTGATCCGAAATGTTCTCAAATTCATGATTTATTTATATTTTATGAGAAGTTGCACATGAGACGGTGTTATCAACACTAATACTTTCTCTCTTCTGGTCATTCACCTCTCTTCTCCGTCCATGTGCTGATGAGTAGGACTTTGAGTAGGAGCAAGTCGTTAATGCCAGATAGGATTGCTGGTTTGCAGGGTGCGAGTTATGGGGTTATGACCAGGGCCTGAAATTAACACCCGACCACCTGCCAAATGCGGGTGAATTTTGCTATTGGCGGGTAACACTGTCAATCTACCTGCCACATTGGCAGGTAGCCAATGAGAATTGAGTGATTCATTAGGGTTTTTTTTTACGTTTTCATTTTCATTGCGTTGGACCTTAGCTATAATGTGGCGGCACATTACTGGGGTAAAAAGGCCAGCTGAAACAAACAACCAACAAAAAGATGGGGATGAGTCAAAGAAAAGTAAAAGAAGTCATTTTAATACAAAGTGGGCAATTGGCGACAACGGCAAGGTTCGTGAGCGGCTGATTTATGGCAACGACTGTTGTTTTGTAACGTTCATGCGATCAGAAAGAAGATGAGGCCCTTTTCTGACTACGTTTGGATGTGCGAGTATTAAACTGTTGGTGAGATGGGATGAGATAATGTAACGCTGACGTAGGCTCCAGAACAATGACAGTTGCACAGATGTGTGCGTGTGCAACTGTAGTACATGTTGGGAGTTGGGAACCGGTGAGAAAATGTCCGGTACCCGGTAACTTTACCAGTAATAATATTAATTTAGTTCTGCTTAACGGTTCCTGAACGCTGTAACTAAAAGCTGTCAGGACCTAGCTGTCTACGTGACTAAATCAGCCATCAACACAGCCGCGGGTGATTTGTTTACATACGAGCTGCGGTAGGTCTATAGATCTGTTGTGCGTGTGTGTGTCAAAATCAATGAATAAAAATATTTTTTTAAATGTATATTCTAAGAGTTATTATTACTTATATTGATTTCGTTAATAACTTGACAGCACTTAAATGTGTACAAGTTAAAGAACAATATTGTGAAATTCCCGTTTTTTCACCTTTAGGCTATGAGGCAACAAAAAAAAAAAGGCTGGTAAAAAGTCTCTGTGGCAGGTGAATTTTGATATCCACCTGCCACAGTGGCTGGTGGCAAAAAAAGTTAACTTCAGGCCCTGGTTATGACCCAATAATAAAGGCTTTAATCTCTCCCCAAAAGAAGTCTGTGAGAGGTGTATAACAGAATTCCTCGAGAAAGTGTGTATTCAAACATTTCATTTTCACCAACAAATAAACGAAAACGAATAGAAATCGCGTTCGCTCAAGAACAATCATAACAGAACGCTGACATTATTGCAACTGCTAGCGATAAACCATGACTAAATGAAGTGTCAATTATGTATCTAACACTTTCATTTGTTATATATATATATATATATATATAGTGGAGAGAGAGAGAGACACACCATCAGGTAGGCCTACATCACACACACACCTGTGCTGATCCTGCATATTCCGCTCTCATAGCACTTAACATATATAACGTTAGCCTATGTAACAATTTAAATCGTTGCCCAAGACAAAAACAAATACTCGACTTTTCCTGTGCGTTGACCTATCAGAACTACAATTCCCTTTACAATCGATAATTGTATAATTCACGGCAGACCGCGTTTTGTTTAACTTTTAGGCTACCGTGTGCAAAAAAACAAGTATCCACTTTTATTGTTAAAGTGACTGTACCTCTTCTTTGTGTAAGGACCCAAAAGCACTGATGCAAAGGCTCTTTCGCTACTTTCCTCTGCGCGTTTCTGCTGTGTCTGTGAATGGGCGGTCTTATTCACAGCACACCACACACACCGTGTCTCAGTGTGCAGCAGCACCACACAGATGCGTTTCTTTCTCCGAGGGCACAATGTCTCACACAGGAGTTTTGCATCCGTCTAGGAACATCCACAGGTAGTTACAGTCACCACTTTTGCATTCTCTTTGGAAACGCATTTGATCGATTTGGACACTTTTTTATTTTTCTTGCTTTTTGTCTATTATATTATTATTGTCTTGCAGTTGCATGCATATTTTTGTAGATACACTGCGGACTATGCACTACTTGACCATATAGAACCGACAACGATGCTTGCTTGTAAACATTTGCAGATGCTTTTGCCGTAAGTTTTCGGGTTTTTTTTTTTTTTTTTTTTTTTGTTTTTTGGAATATAACGCTTGGATTTTATTACAAGTTTGGATGTGAAGACATAAGCGGAATACAATGGCTAGTGATTTGAAGCCTCGGTTGTGTGTGATGAAGAAAGGAGAGAGCGGATACGGGTTTCATCTGCACGGAGAGAAAGGAAAAACCGGACAGTACATACGGAAAGTGGAGCGCGCGTCCCCGGCTGAGGCATCGGGACTGCGCGCGGGTGACCGTGTGGTGGAGGTGAACGGCGAGAACGTGGAGAGAGACACACACCATCAGGTACATCACTCACACACACACACACACACCTGTGCTGATCCTACATATTCCGCCTTCATAACACTTCACATTACACTGGCCATGATGCTGCTTTGTGAGGTAGTTACGTGATATAGGCTATGCAGTTTATTAGTTTTACACTACAGTAACGTTCAAAAGTTTAAGGTCAGTAAGATTTTTTTATTTAGCAAGGATGCATTCAATTGATCAAAAATGACAGTAAAGACGTTTATAATGTTCGAAAAGATTTAAATTTCAAATCAGCATATTAGAATGATTTATAAAGGGTCACGTGACGCTTTAAGACTGGAGTAATGATGCTGAAAAGTGAAAATGCAATATAAAACAGTCATTTTAAATTGTGATGATATTTGAAACTATTACTGTTTCACTGTATTTATTAATTTATTTTAAAAACCATAAAAAATATTACTGTCTCCAGTCCAAACTTTTAATCGTTTGTGTATGTTTGTCATGTCATGATCTTAACTTTTTGATTTTATCATGTGTAATGCTTGAAATGAGATTTGTATACAAATATAAATTGTATGAATGCCCTTATAAAACAAAAATTTTATGAAACGCATTAGTTTAAGTGGATATTGAAGGGAGGAAAAATATGCTTCAATAAAATATCCTTATATAGTGTTTAAAAGCATCAAGATGAAGTTGTATATGCAGAATGAGCAGAGCAAAGAAACTTAAAGACAGACAATGAGACTCAAATATAAGAGGGTTGGTCACAACATCAATCCCATTTACGTTACGTCATAGTTTCAATGACTTTTACTGTTGTTGTTCTAAATGTGCAAACAATCATGAGAATGTGTCAGTGTGTCCAAACCTTTGACTGGTATGTTTGTATAAACGGCAGAGAGTGAAATCCATTTATTTGAGCTTAAAAGGTTTGCCCTTTGGAAACAACTTTGCATGGACAATAAAGAGCCTTGCGTATCAGAAACCTGTGGACTTGTGAATGCACAATGAAATTCCACGCATTTCTTGAGTTGCACCGACTCAGTGGTGTGTTGACTTTGACAGCAGCTGGAGGCTTTACAGCATTACTGCCGTAGACTATGACTAGATATTTCTTTGTGTTTAGAGTCGTGCATGTACTGCACGGTGCACATGTTAAAGTCTTGGAATTTTTAATATGTATGCATTTCCAGTTATGACAGGAGGATCGCATAGCACCGTGTGAATGGTAGCGTGAAAGCACGTCTTCAAAAGTTTGTGCCCAGTAAGATTTTTTTTTTTTAAGTAATTAATACTTTTATTCAGCAAGGATGCATTAAATTGATCAAAAGTGACAGTAAACACATTTATAATGTTAATAAATGCTGTTCTTTTGAACTTCCTATTCATCAAAGAACCCTGATGCATCAAAAATAGCAGCACAAATGTGTTCATGAGCAGTTTTGCCGTCTCTTCCGCTGCTCAGGTGGTGCAGCGCATCAAAGCCGTGGATCATGAGACCCGACTGCTGGTGGTTGACCGGGAGACCGACGAGTACTTCCGAAGCATGCGTCTCACCTGCACCGAGGACATGGCTATCCCGACCAGCCCTGCAGCCGCGACCCCCTCACGCTCTCCGTCCACCAGTAAACAGGGCAATGGATCCGTGTCCAAACGAAGCGAGATCTCCAAACCCATCAGGAAACCTCCGTCACGAGCTCCTAAGAAGGTGTGTGGGTCTATTCACTATCTGACTACACTCTTTCAGTGAACCGTTCCTAAAAAAGCCACATAAAGAACATTTTAATAATCTATTTCCACTATTAAGAACCTTTTTTCCAGTGGAAAAGATTCCATGGATGTTTTTTTAAGGTTCTTCATGGAACCATCGATGCCAATAAAGAACCTTTGTTTTTAAAGGCCAATTCACACTGCACCAACGAACGGCGACAGACAGGTTTGGTCTGGAGATGCACCGATACTACATTTCTCTGCTAATACCGATAGCCGATTATTCAGAATGTTATCAACCGATAGTTTGAGTTTCTTAAAGGGTTAGTTCACTCAAAAATGAAAATGATGTCATTAATGACTCACCCTCATGTCGTTCCAAGCCCGTAAGACCTCCGTTCATCTTCGGAACACAGTTTAAGATATTTTAGATTTAGTCAGCGAGCTTTCTGTCCCTCCATTGAAAATGTATGTACGGTATACTGTCCTTGTCCAGAAAGGAAATCAAGACATCATCAAAGTAGTCCATGTGACATCAGTGGGTTAGTTAGAATGTTTTGAAGCATCGAAAATACATTTTGGTCCAAAAATAACAAAAACTACGACTTTATTCAGCATTGTATTCTCTTCCGGTTCTGTTGTGGATCCGCGTTCAGTGACGCTGCTGACGTAAGACGCTGCTGACGTGTTATCTGGTGCGCCCGAGCTTCGTTTACAGTCTGAGGGAGACGCACGCTGTAAACAAAACAATCTTCGCAAACATGTCTTTCGACACAAAGGAAGACTTGCATTTTTTTGCCAAGCCATATTTATTTGAACCCGAATACACGGACGCACCGGATAACACGTCATCAGCGTCACTGCGGACTCACAAACGCGGATCCAGAACCGGAAGACAATACATTGCTGAATAAAGTCGTAGTTTTTGTTATTTTTGGACCAAAATGTATTTTCGATGCTTCAAAACATTCTAACTAACCCACTGATGTCACATGGACTACTTTGATGATGTCTTTATTTCCTTTCTGGACAAGGACAGTATACCGTACATACATTTTCAATGGAGGGACAGAAAGCTCTCGGACTAAATCTAAATTATCTTAAACTGTGTTCTGAAGATGAACGGAGGTCTTACGGGCTTGGAACGACATGAGGGCGAGTCATTAATGACATAATTTTCATTTTTGGGTGAACTAACCCTTTAAGGGAAACAAAATCTCTTTGAAATAATGCTGCAATCTATACAGGAAACCCTCTCATTTGGGACATTTCTATAATATTAGAGGTTTGATTTTAACTACAGAGCTATTACATTCAACTGGTATTTATTTTCAGATATAATATAATTATACTCCGATAAAAATCTAAATGTTTCAAAGTAGTTTTCATAAACACTTGTCTTCATGACAGATTCATTCAAGCATACATATAGAATTAACAGTAAATAAGCTCTTCTCTAGTTTTTTATAGCTAACTAACCAACTGTGAACATTCGATAACTTTCCTGAGGTAGATGCAATGATAACACAAGCTGTTTTATTGACGTCTTCCCTCGGTTGAAACGCTGATTAAGCGAGACATGATTAATTTCGGTAAGTTGTACTGTATCTTTCAACATATCTTCTGATGTTAATGCATGTTTTTTCTTGCTATAACTTGTACTAAAGTGGAAGAAAAGACTTCCGCTTGAACTGAGGCACATTTAAGAGCGTCAAAACGGCATTTATTGTTTGAAATCCGTGATAAAATGGACATCATTTGAAAGCTGAGACTTTGTTTCTTAACAGAAGTAACAAAGCACAGCGTTTTTTGCGATTGTTGGATGGCAGGCGCTACAAATAATGTTTGGTGTAGGGAAAACCGCAGACCTGGCAACCCTGACTTGAACTACGGGTGATTCATAGGGTCAAAAAGAAGAGTCTGCTTTAACATCGCTATTTTTTCATTGTTAAATGTTCGTTAACTTGCCCTAAATTCATAGTTACAGTCTGAACATGTTTTTCCGTCCCCTTTTGATTGACAGGATAAATCGTCCCTGATCATGGGATGTTTTTAAACAATCGGCCAATCTCTAGTTTTGTCGGATCAGTGTTAACCCTCGTCGGCATCTGTTGCCGTTGGTGGGCGCTTGTTTTTGCCGATTAAACATGTTGAATCTGTGTTTGCCAGGTCATGGCCTTAAGATTGTTCAACCTTTCGATTAATCCACAATGATATGTTGGCCCTTTTCCCTGGTCTAAAATGTAAACAAGGTCATTGCATCATAAGATAGGCTGAACATCTGGACTGAGTGACATCCCCAGAGTTGGATCCAGTTCTCATGGATCCAGTTTATTTAGAGCTAATCAGTTAGTTTTTCCTAGTGTGTCAGAGAAAATGTGCTTGGCGGATATAATATATACTGCTATAATTATGGATTAATGGGTTAATTCATTGAGTATTATTATTAAATAATGAGTTCAATGACTGTTTGTGGCTCAGATATTATCTTGTGGGCTCTGTCATGGTTGGTCGGTGTAACCAAGATGTGACGCTGTAATAGTTTTGCAGTAAGTGTGCATGTGAGACAAGCTTCTCCAGGACATTGATCGTGTTTCCCACGGCTTATATATTCTGGAAAATTGCTCTTGGATTTTGGCCTTTTAAAAGCATAAAAGATTCTGTCCATGTGTGATTATTCCACTCATGCTTTCCAAGACTGTCTTATTCCTGATGCATCAACACCACATACTGTGTGCAGATACTAATTTTACTTGAAGCGAATCTTAGAGTCAAATATTTGTACCTATTGTATTGTTTTATTGCTCAGTTTTATCACGTAAAGATGTAGGCTTGCTAGCACATCTCTCCTCCACACACCACATGATTTGATGTATCATTCATGTCCGTAGCTCAAACATTGCTGGACAAGGTAATTGCTGAAGTGTAATGCTTGTTCAGAGTCTGCTTATTGAACATGTGCACCTAACAAGGAAGACAAGCAAGTGTAGATCATGTTTGAAGATATCACATGGCAAAAATGACCATCGTTTTTCTGTTAATGCAATATTTGTGTAGGATCTCAAATATATTTGTCTTTTCCTCAGCCTAATGCATACATCCAACATCTGCTCTCACTTACAGCCCACTTCCCAAATGGGTTTACATAATCCAGTGCTGTTTCAAAACGATGTTGCCGAGTGGGAAAGACAGAGCGTGTGAGAGGGTGGGTGTGTAACAGCCACATGTGTGTGTGATAATACTGACTGTGACAGTAAAATTGTTAACATCGGAGAAGCCAACTAGGTCCAAACAGAGAGATGTGTTGAAGCTGTTTCTGAAACCCATCAGTAGAGCTTGTCATCATAAGCCCTTCACACTTGATTTTACTCACATATACACATTGCCCGGCCACAAAAAAAAAGTCGCTCTTTGGATTTAAATAGGCAAAGGCTTAAAGGGATAGTGCACTTTGGCATTAATCTTTGGTATGTTTTAGCTTACCTCAAGGGCATCCAAGATGTAGGTGTCTTTGTTTCCGCAGTAGTTTCAATTTTGATGTTTTTAGGTCAAACCATTCTTGTCTGTCAGTCATATAATGCAGGTCTATGGTCACCTCAAAGAGCATGCACAGAGAAGTCCAAATTAAACATGATTTAATGACTCATAAATGTAAGTACACATTGATGGCCTAAGACACGAAACGAGCGGTTTGTGTGATAAAACGAACAGTATTTATATCATTTTTACCTCTTGTAACCACAGCCACGTCCAAGTGATCTGACGGCGCGGGCGCTTCGGTCTGCGAAAGCGCCGGAAGTGATCTCTCGCGCGTGTACGTCACTCATTGTTTACACCATAGACATCATATCCACCTGTTTCCGGGGGGCGCTACTGTAAAAAATAAAGTGGGCGCAACTTCCGGTCAGGCGGCGGAAGTAGCATACCAATGGTATTTTGTGTGCTATTTAGCGAAGAGGCTAGGTGTTTTCTTTTTTTTTTTTGGATTTTTTTTTACTATTTAAACTAAGTCGAAAACATTTATGAGAGATGTCGTTACGAAGCTCATGGACAACATGTGCTAATTCAGTGGCCGATTTTACTATAGCCTAATTATCCCATTATATAAACATCTCCATGTTTTCGGTGCTGATGCAGACTTGTTCATGTAACATGTGTGGCGCTGCCAATAAAACACCTAAAAGCTGTCACAAAGAACCGGCAAAAGTAATGATTATGAATATGTAAAATATACCAAATGATACATTTTAATTAGGCTATTTATTAATAAACAATTGTTTTCTGTGTCGATGCTGACTCGCGATCTTCACAGTAGTGAACGCGCCGGAGAAACATGCACATTTCATACGGATTACATAGTTTTCTTTCGTTTTGAATTATTCCGTTTAAGACATTTCAAGCGTTCTGTAGATAGTATATTTCTCAGGTCTGTAAGGCAAGTAGCCTAGACTATGCTGAGTTTCGGTTCATTTATGAGACGAGCTGCAGTTCAGGCGCCGGCTCCGTGTGGGGATATTATTGTCTGCTATATTTACTTATTATTTATAAAATCTAGGTAATTTGTTGATGAAACATTGATTAAAATTAAGATACAATTAATACAAAACAAAATTAACTCCAAAGAAAGGCTTAGTGCTTTCTGTTTGAGGTCTGTAAAAGTTTTTAGTCTTTTAGTAGGCTAACGCTTTCAGGGAACTGTCACGTCCGTAACATTGTTTTTTCCTCATAAATGCGAACACGAAAAATAAAATGAATATTTTATTTTATGTGGAGAGCAAACCCTTCTTCATCTGGTGGGTAGTATTACTTTAGGTTTGGGCAGTGTAATTCACACATAAAAAAAATGCGCCACCTAAAAATTTTATATTTTTTTGTGTCACGTCTGTTAGGCTACAGACGTGACACTGGGTGGCAATTTTTTTTTTAGTAATTCTGTTAAATGTGTGAATGTGTGTTTGTATTTCCCTCATATTAAATATAAAATGCATGCGTTATATTTTTCTAATCTGGACTCTTAATAATGGAGTATGATATAAAAACAGAAGTTTTAATATATTAAATATATTAAATGCATTTTTTGTGTTGTAGGTCAGTAAGTATTGTATAATGCTAACTTCAAATAATAGGTTACTAATAATTTAAAGATATGCTATAACCTAGTGGATCTGGACGGGAAGGATAACTCTGGGAGTTGAAATTCTGCCTTCCCACACCGCAACACAGGTTCGTGGATCGATTTCGGTTTTATATTGCGTATGTTACAGCCCTATTTAACATTATTCTTTTATTATTATTATTTAGGAACAAACGAGGGTCTCTGTTTAAGAAACGCCGGCTCGCAGCAGCAGGTTCCAGAGCACCGCAGCGCATCTTCAAGTTTAGCCTAACCGAACGTCCAGTTTAACTGCCACATCTTCAAGTAATAAAGAATTCATCGTGGAAAAACACGCTGTATTTTTGTATTTTTATTGCATTTTTAATTTATAAAAAGTTAAATAATAATAAAATTTAATATAAATGTTAGGGTAACACTTTACAATAATAGTACATGAATAATCATGTAGCTGAATTAATAATTACTTTACTATGAACTAATGATGAGTTAAGACATGTACTAATGAGGAACTAACCTTAACTACGACATGAGTCATATGAATTCCTGAATGTACCATCTTAACTACACGTTAGTACATGCTTGTTAATTAATGCATTAATTAACATTTAAACTAAATCAAACATGTTCTAGATCAGAAGAAAGATGTACTAAAAGGGCACAATGTAAAATTGTTAATAAATTTGACACCAGCAACTGTCACAAACATCAGTGAATGACACTAGATGTCTTGCAATGTTTACATTTAACCTTACTCATTGAACACACAATGATGCATTCATCATTAAAAACAATTTAATCTCATTCTGTTTTAAGTGATTCCACTGCTGCCATCAAGAGAGAAATACCTACACTAACATATTCATTAACAGATTCAAAATTAAAATCAGTGTTAGCGCAGATGATGGTTATTTATGTGGTTATTTTATGGATTGGTTTTATATCATAATGCAGTTGGATGTTAGTTGGGGTTCTTGCTCTTCTTTTGGGCTACAAAATGTGTCCATTTTCTAGAGCAAGTTTGATTTAGTTTACCCCGAAATGTTAATTAATACATTAATTAACAAGTATGTACTAACGTGTAGTTAATATAGTATATTCATGCAGGAATTCATATGACTCATGTCGTAGGTTAGTTCCTCATTAGTACATGTATTAACTCATAATTAGTTCATAGTAAAGTAATTATTAATTCAGGTATTAGTACATGATTATTCATGTACTATTATTGTAAAGTGTTACCAATATTAGTTTAGCCTATAACTTTAGTCGATCGTTAATTCTCCCGACGATCGACTAAGAAAATGTAATAGAATGCCCATCCCTAGTAGCCTAAATTACTGCTATTTCACCCTTTTTTAATTTCGTTGAAGTTATGTTCCCACATCGTTAGCAAGTTTGGATCGCTAACGTTACATCTTGAATGACTGTCAACTGTTGAATGAATGAACGAGTGTCACGTCTCGCTTGTTTACTTCGAACCGGAAGACGCGCCCACTTTTGACGCAAGGCCTCATGGGACGTAGGAAACTTGTGGATAGAGGGAATGCATTAACGTCACTTCCCCGCCGGAACACGCCCCCCTCAGCGGGACTGAGTGGCAGAAGAGCTGCTGCGTGGCTGGAGTTAATAGGGGAGACTGCGAAAACGCGAGTAAAACAAACTATTATCAGTTTAAACTAAAAGTTGGACTCGATATAGTGTTCCTTACAACTTATCAAAGATCCAGTGATCCATGGATATTGACATGTAGCCAGGAATCGTGCTTCCTGACATTTATATGTGCCTGATTTCGACGCCGGGGAAATAAATGAAGAAAATTTGCCTGTAAACGTTTTATATAAATACAATATAGATAGGTCTAAATCCGAGTGATCACTTACATTAATGTTATACTGTATATCATCATATCGTCCCCGTATAGTTTTTGGTCAGTGTTTATTTAAAAACATCCAATTATGCAGAATATAGTCTGTTTTGTAGCTTTTTGCAGTCTGTAAAAATATACAGTACCTCAGATTTCTGGTCAAATCTAGTTGTACAGTCAATCGCAAAGCTCTTTCCCGTTTTAGATGTGTTTTGTGTGTTTTTCACGGCATTCACGCTGAAAACAAATGCCGCCGCTCAGTCTTTTTGCCACTTGTGGGCGTGACCGCATTCACTCCGGCCGACGGTGACGTCATCCGCATACCCTCTGATGAATCATTGTCATCCTGGAATATGGCCATGATGTGTCTTCCTACATGAGGGAGGGGAAGGATTATAAGAACTGATGCCAAACATATAACATGCCAGAAACATAATAATCACTGCATTGATTTATTTTTCAATCCGAGCCAATGAAGATGAGTAAAATACGAAGAGAAACCTTGGGAAATGAAGGTAGAACATAGTAAAAATGCCCAATTTCTTGTACCATAAAGCAACTCAAGAACCGCAAGTGATTCAAACACTGTCAAGAACATTTCAGTCATAATTCACCCCAAAATCAAAAGAAAAAAGGTGTGAGTGAATTATGACATTGAGATGTTCTTGATGGTGTTTAAATTACTCACGTGGTTCTCTAATTGCTTCATGTTGTAGATAAAAAAATGCTCAATTGGTTCTTTAGGTCAATATTTTGGATTCTATGTTCTTTAAAGTACAGAACTAGAGAATAACGAGTTCTTTGGAACTTCATCATGTTCTAATTAAGCTATAAAACCTGTTTCGGTTCTAATTCCAAGATTAGTTTGCGTAATAAACATTCGGATGAACGATAGAGTTGAATTGTGGATATTGCCCAGTTCTTTGAAGGCCATGGAAATGTTCTGCTCCGAGATGTACAGTTTTTGGATTTGGTGATTGGAAAAGCCATATGCTGTTGTTCAAAAACCACTCTAGACTGTGTTTAGCTATGTATATGTGGGATAGTCACGGTCCAGTGGCCTCATATTGGCTGATATTGTTGCCCATACAGACCTATCATTGGACTTGAGGGTTCGTCTCAGTGTTTAACAGTTGTTCCAACCATCCATTGACTTTCTCCAGACGACGGTAGACTGTAGGAAAGTGATGACTCATGAAACCAAACTCCCATCAGACCGTTGCTCAGGGTTCCAGGTTTAGTGCCTCTAACGTAAATTATCCGTCTTTGTGTGTTGCTCTTGGCTACTAGAGGTTTTTGAATTGTCGCCCTGCCATAATTTTTGTCTTCTGAAACTCACTTTACAGCACTGAGTCATGCGTGATTTGGATCTGCATGGGGTCATATTTGAGATCTGCTCTTTTGTGATATTTAGTTACTGTCATCTTTTATCATTTATAATTGCTGTCGGTTAGCCACTTTAATAATTCAGTTTGTTCTTTATTTTTGAGATATTTAAATTCAAAGTAATTGTACCATTTTGTGCATCACCTACACTACCGTTCAGTTTGGGGTTGGTAAGGTTTTTTAATGTTTTTGAAAGAAGTCTCCATATTATTACAATTTAAAAGAACATTTTTCTATTTGAATATATAGTAAAATGTAAATTATTCCTGTGATCAAAGCTGAATAACTCCAGTCTTCAGTGTCACATTGATCCTTCAGAAATCATTCTAATATGATTTGATGATCAAAAAAAGTTTATTATTAAACAGTTGTGCTGCTTAACAGTATTGTGGAAATTATACATTATTTCAGGAATTTGATTAATATAAAAAAATTTTTCAAATATAAATATTTTGTAACCTTATAAAAGTCACTTTTGATCAATTTAATGCATCCTTGCTGAATAAAAGTATCAATTGCTCTAAATAAAATAAAATAAAATCTTACTGACTCAAACTTTTGAACAGTGGTGTACAATTTGGATTTAATTGGCATGTTTTCAATCTGTTAGGCATGATGATAAATTGTATAAAATGACAACATATCAAATTTGTGACATCTTACCCCAACATAAATGTGATCACCAACAATTTATGAAAAGTATCTTATTGTCTTAAAAAACAGGTTCCATGTTTTTCTGATTTCCACTTTTCCGTGTGACAACTAGCCCCGGGGTCACATAACCTAATGCAGCATCTTCAGGTCAGTCATTATCACTGGCGTCAGAAATTAGCGCGTTCAAAAGCGTAAAGACTTTATAAAACTCCTCGGGCAGGAAACTGAATCTGTCTTTGGACGCAGAGGAGTCGTGTGTGTGTGTGTGTGTTTGAGCTGATATGGGAGTCCTGAGCCATAAAGGAAGGGGTCCTAGGAAGGGGTAGAAACCTTAAACTCGCAGCGTTTGAAGAGGGTTTGTGTGAATCACACTGACTGCTGGTCCACACAGAGGGAAATATAGACTTTATCAAAATCTGTGTCTGTCCAAAAATAACAAGTACGGAATATTCACAGATATCATTCACAAAATAGCATAATATAAGTTCGGCACATGAAGATCATGCTAAGCACTGCATACAACACTCTGGGTATATCAAAGTTTTGATAATCTGGAAAACGTATTTAATTCCTTATTTTGTTTGTTTGTTTTTATTTAGTGTTTAGTTTAGTGTTTTACGGTTTATTCTCATTCACAAAATAGCATAATATAAGTTCGGCACATGAAGATCATGCTAAGCACCGCATACAACACTCTGGGTATATCAAAGTTGTGATAATCTGGAAAACTTATTTAATTCCTTATTTTGTTTGTTTGTTTTTATTTAGTGTTTAGTTTAGTGTTTTACGGTTTATTCTCTTTATTTATTGTTTTAGTTTTTACTCGTTTGTTTATATATTGTTTTTTATTTGTTGTTTATTGTTTGTTTCTTTTATTTATTGTTTTAGTGTTTTATTTAGTGTTTTAATGTTTATGCTTTTGTTTCTTTTATTTATTGTTTTAGTTTTTGTGTTAACGGTTTTGTTTTTTTATTGTTTTACTGTTATGTTTATTCTTTTGTTTGTTTATTATTTGTTTAATTTACTTATTGTTTACCGTTTTTGTTATATTTTTTGTTTTAATTTATTGTTTATTTGTAACTTTATTTATTGTTTTAGTGTTTTACTGTTTATTCTTTTGTTTGTTTATTATTTGTTTGTTTTATTTTGTTTTAGTGTTTACTGTTAGTTTTGTTTATTGTTTGTATTTAGTGTTTTGCTGTTTATTCTTTTGTTAATTTGTTATTTGTGTCTTTTATTTGTTGTTTGAGATAAACATTGCGAAGCTTGTTAAGAATGCTGTTCTGAAATATATATTTAAATCCCCACCAGAGTGTGCCTGCTTATTTTTATTGGCCATGACTTTTTTTTTTTTTTTTTTTTATACTCAGCAAATCGTCATATTCAGCAACCCGAGAAGGATGTTTGGACTCTTTACATCTTTCCTGTTCACTTTCATTTTTTCCTTCAAGGAGCTGTCGGAAAAGTTACATGGAAACGATACCGATCCAGAAGCTCCATTGTAGAGATCTTCCATAGCGCTTTATAAATATTTGAAGATTTTAGCGTGGTTATTTCTCCCTGTTTTTCCAGAGTTGCTCTTTCTCCAGCTGTTACTCTTATGGAGGAGTTACATGATCATCTGAAGCTGTTCTCAAGATGTCCGGGGATTTCACAATCTACTAATGTTCAGAAAACAGCAAACTGAACAAGCAGTCAGAAAGTTAGAAACAGACCCGTGCCCATCCTTAGCTGATTGATGCTGGCTTTGATTTGTGTCGCTTAAACTCTGTTGAAGTGTTTAAATCACAGTCGCATGCAAGACAACAGCCTGAACCTGTTGCACAACACTTCAGCTCAATGACAGAACTGTGTCTTTACTGTATTTTCACATTTTCTGAAGAAAATATCTTAACTCACCACCACAATGCAAGTGTTGCTAGTGCATTCTATGGGATTTGACTGATTGGGTGAGTCTTAAAGAGACGGTACACCCATAAATGAAAAATTCTGTCATCATCATTTACTCATGCCATTTCAAACCATATGACTTTCCCTTTTTGTGGAACACACAAAAAAGGTGTTTTTAAATATGACCATACAATTGAAGTCAATGGGGTGCAGTTCTTTCTTTTGGACCCCATTGACTTTCATTGAACAGACAAAATCACTTAAAAACATCATCATCTTCTTTTTTGGATTCCACAGGAAAAAAGGAAGTCATACAGATTTGTAATGACACGAGGGCGAGTAAATTATTACATCATTTTCATTCTGGGGTTATATATCCCTTTAACGTGGATTTGAGAATCATGTCCACTTTTGTTCAAGCAAAGTTCATGCAGTTGAACGAGGCTGTGTAAGAAAGTTAAGCACACTTAGCCCGTCCTGAGGTGTTGACAGGCATCTGGGTCAGAGAACGTGAGATCTGGAGCGCTGCTGGACTGACCTACTTCCACACAAGCTTGTGATGTTTTGAACTCGAGATCGAAACAGATCCCAATGTCTCCGGTTCTCAAATCTTTTTTCCCCTGCCTGTTTTTTTTTTTTTCGCTGGCATAAATAAAACCATCTGCTTCTGCATCACACATCTGTCTAAACAAAGACGATAAGAATGAATGTCTGAGTGCTTGATTTTGAGTTGAGGATAAACTGTGGCCTAGACAGTAATGGCATACAGATCACCTGTATATACTAACGTCCATGAGACGAGAGGCTGATTTTCGTTTGGTGTGTTGAAACACAAGCATCATGAGAAAGGCAAATCTGTACGTCTGAACTCAGACATGCAGGTAAAGGTTCCAATGACAGTCAGTCCACAATGTGTGTGTGTTTGCATGTCTGCGTAAGTGATGTCTCTGCATACTTGAACTTCACTTGTTGTGGTTGGTTCATTATTGGACTTTTGAATCACTAAAATCCCTGTGGGCATGTACCAGCCAAACCTGCTCTTAAAGGCAATTTTGGCTCCATATTTCCATGGAAACTAACAGAAAGTTATATGCTTTTAATTTCAACACACTGGTAGGCAACTTCACCCTATAAAATGATTCCTGTGTGATCCAGTATTGTTTTCTGTGAGTGTTTGTGGTTCAATTCGTCACAGTTTGGCTGCTTCCTGCGGTTTTGATTCATTTGTCTTGGATGATTATGTTAGTTGTGATGCCTGAAGTGTAACAGTCTTACGAAACTAGACCTTTGTAAAGTTTAGCTGCTAAAAGTTTTACAATTAGTTTTATTGCACTACAGATAGGGGTGTTATTAAAGTCAACGTGAAATCTAAATTGACCCCATTTTTGTTTTCATTATTTATATTATTATATAAAATACATATTCTATGTAATAGACGGACGGATGGATGGATGGATGGATGGATGCACAGACAGATGGATAGATGGATGGATGCACAGACAAACAGATAGATAGATGGACAGACATAAGGATGGATGGATGGATGGATGCACAGACAGATGGATGGATGGATGGATGGATGCACAGACAGATGGATGGATGGATGGATGGATGGATGGATGCACAGACAGATGGATGGATGGATGCACAGACAGATGGATGGATGGATGGATGCACAGACAGATGGATGGATGGATGGATGGATGCACAGACAGATGGATGGATGGATGCACAGACAGATGGATGGATGGATGGATGCACAGACAGATGGATGGATGGATGGATGCACAGACAGATGGATGGATGGATGCGCAGACAGATGGATGGATGGATGCACAGACAGATGGATGGATGGATGCACAGACAGATGGATGGATGGATGCACAGACGGATGGATGGATGGATGCACAGACGGATGGATGGATGCACAGACAGATGGATGGATGGATGCACAGACAGATGGATGGATGGATGCACAGATGGATGGATGGATGGATGGATGGATGGATGCACAGACAGATGGATGGATGGATGCACAGACGGATGGATGGATGGATGGATGGATGGATGCACAGACAGATGGATGGATGGATGCACAGACAGATGGATGGATGGATGCACAGACAGATGGATGGATGGATGGATGGATGGATGCACAGACAGATGGATGGATGGATGGATGGATGCACAGACAAACAGATAGATAGATGCACAGACAGATGGATAGATGGATGGATGCACAGACAAACAGATAGATAGATGGACAGACATAAGGATGGATGGATGGATGGATGGATGGATGGATGCACAGACAGATGGATGGATGGATGCACAGACAAACAGATAGATAGATGGACAGACATAAGGATGGATGGATGGATGCACAGACAAACAGATAGATAGATGGACAGACATAAGGATGGATGGATGTATGCACAGACAGACAGATAGATGGATGGATGGATGCACAGACAGATAGATAGATGGATACACGGATGGATGGATGGGTACACGGATGGATGGATGGATGGATAGATGGGTACACAGATGGATGATGGATACACGGGTGGATGGATGGATGATACACAGACAGATAGATAGATGGATGGATGCACAGACAGACGGATGGATGGATGGATACACAGATGGATGGGTTGATGACTGGATGGATGGGTGGATGACTGGATGGATGGGTTGATGGATACACAGATGGATGCATGGATGGATGGATACACAGATGGATGGGTGGATGACTGGATGGATGGATACACGGATGGATGGATAGATACACGGATGGATGGATACACGGATGGATGGGTACATGGTTGGATGGGTACATGGATGGATGGATGGATACACGGATGGATGGATACACGGATGGATACACGGATGAATGGATGGATGAATGGATGGATGGATGGACGGATGGATGGATGGATACACAGATGGATACACGGATGAATGGATGGATGGATGGATGGATGGATACACGGATGGATGGATGGATGGATGGATGGATACACGGATGGATACACAGATGGATGGATGGATGGACGGATGGATGGATACACAGCCAGATAGATGAATATACCGACAGGCAAAAGAAAGTCATCCAGGTTTGGAACAACATGAGTGTGAGTAAATGTTCATTTTCGGTGCGCTATCCCTTTAAGTGGGCGTATACTTTTGGTACGACTATAGCATATATTTGGTTTGCAGACTCTCACACGGATGCTATGAACATCAGTTCTGGTTTGGTTGTGGTTTTTGTGTTGTTTCTGCTCACCGCTGTACCTCGCGGCCTCTTGCTCTCAGTCCTCATTACTCCCCCATGTTCCCGCTGTGAGGCGAGGGGCAGCCGTGTCCAGATGTGCGGATCTGTGGAACATTCTTGAGCGGGAGGGGGAGGGGGGCAGATTCCATTAAAGGGTCGGATGTGTGACACAACAGACATGCCTCATCCCACTTTACTGGGTTTGTTGGGTTCATTAATAACCAGAGTCACATTGTGTGTGTGTCTTCTTTGAGGACATTAACCAGGGCTGCGTTTCACAAAAGCCGTGTTGATTGGTGGCAGTGGTTCTACGATTGACTTAGACTTACGATGCTTTTGGGAAACGCAGCCCAGACCGGTTTCACATTGAACGTGTCAGTCATGTGACTGTAATGAAAGCCATGGTGGGACGCCCAACGTATCACTCATTGGCCTGACTGCAGTTTTTGCATTTAAAAAAAATGTAGTTTGTTTTCAGTTCTTGCTTTCTCTAGTCTATATCATTGTTAGTTTTAGCTTTTTAGAATTTTCAGTTTATATCATTTTAATTTTAATTTTAGTATTGATAAAGTTAATGCACTAACTTGTATTATTTAGAAATGTTTGACTTTTTTGCCATCTATTAATGGCATTCCCTTGTTTAGTTTGGTGCTGGGAGGTTGTAAAAGCTTCAAGTTTTATAATTCATCATGTATCAGAAACTAAAATGAAAAATGGCCATTTTTATTTTATGTTAGTTAGTTTTTGAATTTATTAAAATGCACATATATAAATAAATACATACTTTTCATACTTTTTAACTTTCTATTCATCAAAGAATCCTGTAAAAAAAAATGTATCACGGTTTCCAACAAAAAAATCAAGCAACTTTTTCAACATTGATAAATCATAAGAAATGTGTCATCAAATCATCATATTACAATGATTTCTGAAGGATCATGTGACACTGAAGACTGGAGTAATGATGCTGAAAATTCAGCTTTGATCGCATGAATAAATTACATTTCACAATATATTCACATAGAAAAGTTCATTTCAAATTGTAATAATATTCACAATATTTCTGTTTTACTGTATTTAAACATTTTTTTAAAAAATTTTAACAACGACCCTATACTTTTGTCTGTATATTAAGTTGGAGTAGGAGAAAATAATTTAACATCAAAAATAGATCTGTGACAGTTAGAAACCGTGACTCTCAATATCATAACAGACCACACAACTCTTCTGTGTTTAGTCTGATATTGCGCCTGTGTTTCTGATTTCCAGTGATTAAAAAAAGCCTGTTCTGAGGCTGAAGCGGAAGAGATTCTTGACACACTTAGTGATCGCACACAGAGGATATATGGAGCTTGTGAATGTAGAGCATTGATGTGATGTAACCCTGGATGTCACACTGCGTAGGTTGAGCAGCAGTTGAGTGTCTCTCTCTCTCTCTCTCTCACTCACTCACTCACTCACTCACTCACTCACTCACTCACTCACTCACTCACGCACACGCACACGCACATGCACACGCACACACACGCACACACACACACACACACAGCCGACGCAACAGAAGAGATGAGCGTAATGATGTCTTCTTCACAGATACGAGAGATTACATTATTTGTGTATCGCTGGTTTGTCATTAGGACAAGCGATTGCACAACCTCTAGTGTCACATCAGCTTATCTATATGCGTCTACTTTTTTTCAACGCTTTCTGAAGCTTATGTATGTATTATGCATCAAAAAGCTATTCTTATAATGCCTTTATAATCAGCCTTATGATCCTGTGAATAATTACCTCTTCATAGTTACAAGCTTAAAGAATATAATGCATTAAACACACATTATTAGTGTTAAGCACATGCTTTTTTCAGTGTATTATTTTGTGACCCTTTGATGCACAAATTATTAAATCAAAGGGAAAAAAATGTTTTTGAAACAAGTCTCAAATGCTCACCTATAGGCTGCATTTATTTGAGAGTAAAAAGAGTAATATTGTGAAATATTATTAGAACTTAAATTATGTTTTCTATCTGAATATTTCAGCATCATTACTCCAGTCTTCAGTGTCACATGATCCTTCAGAAATCATAATGCTGATTTGATGCTCAAGAAACATGTCTTATTATTGACGCAATTTGCAAAACTTTGGCATTTTTTTTATGCTTATTTTGCAGGAAAATCTCCGTATTGTGTGTGTTGGCTTTAAACATTAATGCAAGACTACTTACCGATAGCTGAAGTCATGATCAAATCAGACAAAATATTAAAATAAACAAACATGCAAAGGGTGGATGATGTGTAGAACTTTATAAATGACCAAATCTGAGCAAATTCACAGATTCCTTGTGAGTCTGATTGTGAGGAAAGGTCAAAGGTCATCGCCCCATGGCGGTTTGGGTGTAACATTTCGCCCTGAACGGTTAAACATACTTTTAAAAATGTAACCACCATAGATTTCCACCATCATTACAATAGTTACAGGTGTAACTATAGCTAGGCTAGTATTTTATATTGTACCTTGGGTTAAATTGTATTACAAGAACATATGTTGATTACATTATATATTGAAAGCGTTTAATTTATTGTAGTCCACATCCTCTCATGTTTGATCTTGACTTTGATGTGTACGACCCATACAGTGTGTTAAACCTGCATGTTACACTCTCTAAACATGTTTTTGGAGGGGGAAGTCGTGTCGCAAGTGCTCGGGAATTCGGTGTAATTGATTCAACATGCTGGCTAGGGGTCACACCGCTTCGAGGGGGGCGGCGTAACACGACACCGCGGTGTGTAGATGTTTTCTGCTCGGGAAACTGATTACTTGTGAATACTGCTAAAGGGAAACATGTTGCAGGATGGATGATTTTCATTCTTGAGAACTTAACACAAGTTTCTGGTTAACCTGAGTCATAGTTACGGTTGAGTCTCTGACCAAAAAAACACCGTTTCAGATCGTTTTTTGTATGTAGGAAAATCCATATGATGTGGGAAAATGAGATGATGTGTGTGTATGTTTCCAGTCTCCTCCCTGCTCTGATCTGTGTGACTCCCTCCTGTGTTTCATGGGTGGCATTTGAGGCATGGGTCGCTCGCGTGACAACGGCTGTCGTGTGGAGTGTGTCTGTGCTGGACTGATAACATGGGTGTGGAGCATCAGCAACATACACAAACACACCACAAACGTGAGAAGAACAGCTAGACGGTGAAGACACGTGAAGTAACGCTCACTAGTCGGGATGAGAATTGGAAACGGTTCTAGCTAGGGCCATTAACGTTTAGTACTTTAAAGGAATAAATATTTGGGGGGAAAAGAAATGCAATTCCAAAAAGTGTTTACATAGCCTTTTAATTCATTTTTGGCCTTTTTTTCACAGTCTAATTGGCATGAAATATACATTAAACAACAATACTTATATATTTTATTCATTTAATTTGATAAAATACTCCTGGCAAAAGTCATGTTTTTGATTCACTTTAAGAACCGGCTCATTAGAGTCATTTGTCTGGGAATCGGTCTACAAACTGTTCTGAATGTTTTTGATTCATTTTAAGAACCGGCTCAATGGAGTCATTTGATTGAGATTTGGACTTCACTAGTTAAACTGTTCTGAATGTTTTTGATTCACTTTAAGAACCGGCTCATTAGAGTCATTTGATTGAGATTTGGACTTCATTAGTTAAACTGTTCTGAATGTTTTTGATTCACTTTACGAACTGGCTCATTAGAGTCATTTGAATGGGAATCGGATTACGCCGTTTGCGCTGTATATTGTTCTATTATCTGTATGTTGTTGATTTATTATCAAGAGAAGCAATTCATTCGAGTAATTTGTTCTGTAATCAGAATATAAAAAAGGCTCTTGGTTCTCAATCCTACTTTTTATTGATTCAGTAGTTTTAAGAAAACAACCGCAGCTTCAAAACTCATGTTTGAGGTATGACTGTGTAATAATTGATGTTGTGTTTTGCAATGGAAGCCCCAGCAGAGAAAGGGTTAATGGTAGTCACGTGAGAGAAATCCCAGAGGTCCTAGTGTCAATAATTCAGAAGCATCTGTATCATTTTACAAGCCATGCTTTGAAACACACAGGCTGCGTCTTATTGTGACAGGAAGTTTGAGGAATGCTTTGTGCCGCATCTGCCGGTCTCCCGAGTGTTTCCCCATACTTATCCCACACATCTCCGCGTTCAAGCCAGGAACAGAAACCTCAGGACCCGGAGTGACAGGAAGTGGGTGTAATCCGAGGGGTGTGACGATGGAAATATTCTAATGCTGGGAGGTTTATTTGTGGCCCAGAATCATAATGCCAATCATAATCACAATAGAGCGAAAGTGTCGGGAACAGAGAAATACTTGTTCCTCCCACCCGTCCCAAACTCCTCTGGTTTCTCACTAACAGTAGTTGTTCTCTCAGAGGTCAGCTGTGTTGAGTTGGTGGGACAGATGTGTGCTCCTGAATAAAGTGTTCCTGTTCGCCTGTCTGAAATGATCGTGCTTAACCCTATGAAGAATGCTGTATCATTTTTGACATGCCTCTAAATTATCAATATGATCAAAACTGCTTAAAATCATCTTGTACACAATCTACAACATGCCTTCTGTCATCTGATTGATAGTTTATACTTTTTAAGCAAGTAAAAGGCCTTTTAGTTTAATTATAAATCCCTTCGGGTCGTAGAACACATGACTTTCTGCTTTGAAATGTTTTCTTTTTTTTTTTTATGAAGTAAACAGAATAACTTTTTGTATTGTTTGTGATAATTCAAGATGAACACCTACTGGACTGAAGCAACTTAAGTTTACTTGACTATCCATACATCACTTTTGAGAAAAATCATGTTAAAATGAGTACACAAAATATTCTGGGGGCCATGACATTTTTGTGAATATGAACAGAAATGCTGGCGGTGGCTGGCAACTTAAAAAAAAAAAAAAAAAAAAAAAAAAAAAAAAACCCTGGCAGGGAAAGGGTTAGATTTCTTAAGAAGACATATTATTGGGAGATATAAAGTGACAACTGATACTTATATGCATTTTATGTGAGTAGTCTCTTTAAAATCTCAAGCTATCAGAATTTCATCTTACTTTTTGGCCTGATATTTATATGCAACTGCACCAATTTGCATATTTTTCCTCGATTTGGGGCTCAATTTTCCTCCTCGTGAGCTCCATATTTTCTATATCATAATATATGAGGCGTAAAAGCCTGGTGTATAAAATTGTGATACTCAACATAAAACGTATGCTAACTTTTTAAAGATTTAAAAATATATATGAATAATTATATATTGGTAATATTATAGGCTATAACATTAATATTACAGTTTTAATAAACTCTAAAATAAAATTTTCTGACTATGTCAGGCTTTACAGGGTTAATATTCCTATACTAGTGAAGAAGCTATTTTAAACCTTTTATACTTCCACAAAATACTCTTAATTTCCCTAGAATATAGAAACGTTTTAGTGTAAGGCACTTAAAAAGCTTTTAATTTTATTTTGCTTTCCACATATGGACATTAATTTAGTCAGACGCACGCTCTAAAATCTGAATCTTTTGGGGTGACGAAAGTACATCCGTCTGTCTATGTGTCTCGGAGGTGTTTCATTCTGGAAGTTCTGATATATGTATCATATATGCACCATATTCAGACAGTGTCAGTATCGGAAATGCTGTAATCTGTTCTTCCTCCGAACAATGTGCCTTTGGGGGTCTTCTGTCTGCAGTCAGCGAGATCCACTTACATACGCCTGTCAGTCAAATAACAAACAGACTGTGAGAACAACAACGTTCATCTGGAAGTTGATCTTCCAAGATCTTAAAACTTAGTTGTTGAGTAGTGGAGTAAAAACAGTGTCATTTGCAAGCATATAAATAGATCACATGCCATTTGTTAAATTAGCTTACCCTTAAAGAAAAAAATATGAATAATTATATGCATATATATATATATATATTATTTCTTACTGTGTGTGCAGAAATGCTCTGGTCTTCAATGGACATTTGGTGAGTAAATAACACTTAGTCCAGCAGTGCTTGTTTGTGTTTTTTGCCGTCTGGCACTCTTTAGGAAATGGCATAATGGATCATACACTCCTGTTCTTAATGGACTTGCCTAATGGACCTTGACCTTTGACCTTCACTGCCTCTTTTGAATCCCCATTAAAAACAACACCTCGTGGATGTTCCTTGGTTTTAAATGATGTTTTCCTATTTTGCATTCACACGAGTGCTGCATTTTTTTCTTCTTATTAAATAGAGCAAACTTCTTTTCTTTGCACACAAACTGGGACATTTCCCTTTCGATTTGGTCAGATGCTGACTTTCATCTGCCATCTGCTAAGAGTCTAAATTTTGAACCTCCATATTAAACTGAATTTTTACATTGAACAGTAAAAGTCATCCTGGGTTCCTCTGCAATGGCATATTTCATTGTGACTTTAAAAGATGCTTAAAACACACCATTAAAGATTCTTTCATTATATGGAGCGTTTGCCGGTTCAAAACTTCCTGCCACGAACCTGTGAAACGCACAAATTGATTATGACATGTTCATTATCACACTTTACTGTGGTTTCGATGGTGTCGTGATGATTATTCTTGCTCCCGTTTGAGAGTTCTCCTCTGGCCCGCTGTTATTCAGACATCCAGCGTCTTTCTGCTCTTCTGATGACCCCGTTTTCAGTTTCGCAGGCACTACATTGAAAGACAACGTCCTACGTGGCATTGTTGTGTATTTTTTCCACTCTCCGTCTTGGATTTGGATGAATTGCAGATTTCCCAGAATTCTTGTTATTGGTTGGTCGAAGCACATTTGTAACCCTCTATTGCACATTTTTATGAGGAAAACTCATAAATTCAAATCTAAATAGTGGAATTCTTTGTGAATTAACCCTGGATTTACAATACAAGACAAATATATTTTTTGTTTTAATTATCATGATTTCTGTGTTGTTTAAGCAGTGGACTGATGGTTGATGATGCACAGCCGTTGATAATAAAGATGTTCACAAAATGATTGCATTTAAATGAACACATTGTTCCAAATTCCAAAATTGTAACCGAAATTCATGCATTAACTTTCATTAATTATTGAAAACGATTCTCTTTGTTAATCAGCCATTAATCAAATTTATACATCACTATATTTGAGCATTTTGAATGTGATTTTGTTGTGGTTTACATTTTTTTTTTAAACTTATTTATTACAGGGAGAGTGCATATTAATAAACATTTCTGTCAATATGCTAGAATTAGCCAAAAGGCTATTTTTCATCTGCAGTCCCTAGACAGATGGTAAAAAGTCACCCTAAAAGAGAGTAAAATTACATATTTACATAACAATATAAATATCAATTTGACTGTAAACGGAGAGAGAATTTTCTGACATTGACTGAAACTGTGCATTTATAAAACTCAACATATCATCTAATATTTTCAAACTCAACTAAACAAAATAGACAAAGTGTTTTTCCGACCTAATATTTAACTTTAGGTTTCTTTGTATATAAGGGTGTGTTCACATTTGTAGTTTGGTTCGCTTGAGCCAGACCAAAAACACAAAAACATTTAGTCCTGGTCCGCTTAGCGTTCACATTGGCATTTTAACACCGAACCTAAAGGCATAAGGATATGCCACAACCTGATTGGTCGGCTTTTATTATGTATATTTCGAGATTGAACTTACCAAACATCCAAAACAATGCCGTGTGCTGGGCTAAATGCGCTTGCTGTTTGTGCGTAGCTACATATGATGATATTTTGACCAGCTGAGAACTCGTGAAGAGCTTATAAAATGTCAAAACAGCGGCAGGAATCCCTAAGTCACACACACAAACGAAGACCAGCTGCATGATTTTGAGTCGTTTACATGTCTGTGGTCCGTTTTGTGTTCATATTTCATTCTAACCGCACCAGAGTGTGTTTGGACGTGGACTTGAGTCCCGTCTCTTCAGCTGTTTCAGTCCACTTGTTTGGTGGCACCAGGGTTCAGAGGCAGCGTTCACACATGTTCAAGTGAAACGCACTAACAGAGCAATCGCACCAGAGTTCGTTTTAATCCAATTAAACCTGCCAAGTGTGAACACACACCCTAAGAGTGTTTATTTCCCCTGTCACAGGAGGTTCAGCCCTCACCGGAGTCCTCGACACGGGATCCATCTGAGCTTGTACCGAGACTGTGTTTCCTGGTTCGGACTGAGGCGGGTTACGGCTTTAATCTGCACAGTGAGAAGTCCAGGCCGGGTCAGTACATACGGGCTCTGGACCCCGGGTCGCCCGCTGACCGCGCTGGACTCAAACCGCAGGACAGACTCATAGAGGTGAGACATGAATCATTCTGATTCTGCTGAAGCCAATTGTTATAGTCCTCATGAAGTTAATCATTTTATCCTCTTTGATCACCAAAATGACATATTAAACGTTTTATCTTTGAGAAAAAATGCCTTCATGACTTAAAATAGAATGAGCCCCGCCTCCACTCACTCACACCAGCTCAGAGATCCACTCGTTGACGGTCACACGTTGACCTGATTGGTTACAAGATAGTTTGTGACGTCAGAAACACCAGCGATTTCAAACCGCGTTTTTGAGACTGTCTTTGGTTCACTGCAGTTTTAAGGAGAAAATACTCAGCAATGGTGTCGACTTATGAATTTACACATGGTTTGTCTGAAAGCATATTAAACATTATGACATCATCATATTAAATGATCATATTAAAAACATCATATTAAATTATGATTTTCACCACAGGGGGACTTCAAGCAGCTTGAAGCTCTTTCATTATAACATGGCTCTATCATATTTCTATAATTTACACACATGCATCAATATACATCTTTATGATGCCAGATATACACCCACATTTTCTAAATTCACTTCTACATTCACACTCGCACACAGACCAACCATCACGTTCAGATGCATGTGGGCGGCATGTGATATGATGACTCGCACAAAAATATTTCTGTTCTTGAAAGACTGAGTCAAGCAAAATAACAGTGTTGAAACTTACATTCGAGATCGATCGGCAGAGCTGAAAACATCCTTTATTGTCACAGAAGTAAATGCAGTGTTCTCATAAGCTCCATTAACTAGTGATTTCGATGGATTTAGTGCTGATTAAACATTAGCTACTTCTATTCATTGCTGTGTGCAAATGATGAACCATTATGAAATAAGAACGTGCTAGTTTGTATTTAAGGAAAACCTTTATATACTGATGATGAAAATAAAAAAACAACGCTCATTGTTTTACAGACATTTCACTTGTTATTGCAATCATCAATAGGTGAATCTCATGAAACCCTAATGTATGATTTTATCAGCAAAATGCCTCAAGATAATGCTGCAAAATAATTGTACGTTTTAACATATTTATTTGACATTTCAGCACATCAATGTGAAAAAATATATGTAGCATATTTAGAAAAAAATAGGTAGCAAAAAGTTAGAGAACAGCATTTATTCAAAATAGAAATCTTTTCTAACAATATAAATCTTTACTATCACTTTTTATAAATTTCACACATCCTTGCTGAATAAAAATATTAATTTCTTTCAAAAAGAAAAAAAAAATTACTGACCCCAAACTTTTAAACAGTTGAGTATATTGTTACAAAAGGTATATTGTTTACATAATAAATGCTGTTCTTTTTTAACATTTTATACATCTGAAAATCATAGGTTATAAAAAATATATATATTTATTTCCAACATTGATAATAAATCATCATATTCGTATGATTCCTGAAGGATCATGTGACACTGAAGACTGGAGTAATGTGCATATATAACATTGGAAAATATATATATAACATGACAATAGTTACTTAGAATAAAGTAAACATGCAGATGCATTATACTATAAATTGATAATTTGACACCAAAGTGTAACAAATGCAAAAAGTCTTAATTTCAGCAGTTCAGACAAAGTTTCTCTCCATCTTGCAGTTGTTTGCAGCCTCAGTAAAAGAGTGCGAGTCCTGCCCCCTTCAGTTTTGAGAAGTGCACCTCTCTGTGCGTCCCTCAGGACACTGATACCTGAAACCCACACGGCCACAGCAACACGCTTCAATATTTGATGGTGTTCAGTTGAATAAAGCACACGGTCCATCTGTCCTCAGGACAAACACTCAGATTAAATCACCTTCAGCAGAAGGAGAGCGCGCTCGCGGGCCGCTCTCGTGCCCTTGTTTTTGTTTTGATTGATTTGGTTGTAATTTCGGTAAAATGTCTTCGCCGTCTCTCCTCTGTTCGACTGGTTGGGAACCTAATTCTACCACAAAACATGTTGCTAAGCAACCAGTAGCAGGGCGCTATAAGGCAAAAATGAGTGAACGGGTTTATCATGGGATAAATAAAGCTTTTACATGTGATTAAAGTCACTGAGGCAGAAGTGAAGATTCACCCCAGAATAATCTATTGATTAAAGGTTTTTAGGTCATCACTGTAACTCTTCTCTCTTTTAAAAGAGTAAAAAATAATGCACCACGAAATTACCATTAAAATGTTCCATGGAAAATGATATTTAGTTTTTATATACCATGATGAAGTACTTTAAGGTACCATTCATATCATTTGTTTATAAATGTGGTAATCAAATATTACATGAAATCAGTACAAAAGTAACATGATCGTACAATGTGTTTTATTTATTTATTAATCATTTATTTAAAATAATTGAGACATTTAAAATAGAGCGAGTTAAAATATAAATGACAAAAACATATAAATATATATATATAATATAAATGCTTGTGTGTGTATATGTATATAATTATCTAACAAAAAGTATATATATATATGTGTGTGTGTGTATATATATATATATATATATATATATATATATATATACAAACTTTTAATTTATGACTATAAACTATATATGATAAACTATATATTTATATAACTATACAGTTATAACTATATATATATACTTATAACTTTATAGTATATATATGCAGTTATATATATATATATATATATACTTATAACTTTATAGTATATATATGCAGTTATATATATATATATACAAATCAATTTAAAAGTTGTTTTGGACATGATACCATAGTAATACCATAGTTTTTGGATGCTACCATGAACCTAATATCATTGTATTGTTTGAAGTTCATTGTAGTACAAAATAACTATTGTATATGAATATGGTAAAACATATGGTAAAAGAAAAAGGGTCAATGCAATGTTTATGTTGTTGTACAAAAAGTTTCTAGCTGTTCTGTTTTGAAGTCCTAACTCTTGCTGTATTAAAACTGCAGGTGAATGGAGTGAACATTGAAAACATGAGACATGCTGAAGTTGTGGCCTTCATCAAGAACGGTGGTAACGAGACGCGTTTGCTAGTGGTGGATCCAGATACAGATGAGCATTTCAAGAAGATGGACATCACCCCCACCACCATCCATGTCAAAGGTACGGTTGAAGAATTCACTGAGGATAGTTCACCCAGAAATGAACATTCATGAGCTGCGAAGGCAAGCAAAACGTGTCTGTACATCAGGGGCGTTTCCTCCGAGGAGGAAAGGGTGTCTCCTCAAAAATAAAATGGATGAGAAAATCCACATTAGAAAAATAAAACGCAAATATTACAAAATGTGACATTAAAAAGTGTAAAAGTCATAATAAAGTAACAGTGTCTAACAGTGACACCTGCAGGTAAAGTTACAGTGGGACGCTGCGTCTCTCTTGCCTCCCCTGATCCCGTTGACTTAAAACAGACCCACTAAAGCGTGCGGTGGGTTTAGTGGGGGGTAATGGAGAATGAATAGGGGAAAGTCACATGAGAGGAGGCAATGCCTCCATGATCAATATGATCAGTTATGATTGGTTCCTGCAATAAATTCTAGCTCTCGTTTTTGAATGAATGAATGAAGATAATGATGGCGTTAAAGTAAATACTAATTAAAAAGTAAGTAAACGGCTCGGTCACTTAAATATTACCACTTTGTCATGTCAAAATTAAACTTGAAATGGCCTGAAAACATGATGATTGTGGGGGTTTTAGTGAGCTTGGGGAAATTAAATGTTTTTTTGTCTTTGTTTCTGTGACCAGTGAGTATATATATATGGTTGGAAAGTTTGGAACAATTAGATTTTTTAAATGTTCAAGGTGTTTCTTATGCTCACCAAGATTGCATTCAGATTGTTCAAAAATATAATACAGTAAAAACTAATTTTATTTGAAATATTATTAAAATTGAAAATAACTGTGTATATATAGTAAACTGTAATTTATTCCTGTGATCAAAGCTGTATTTTCAGCATCATTACTCCAGTCTTCAGTGTCACATGATCCTTCAGAAATCAGTCTAATATGATGATCTGATGATCAAGTATTATTATTAATGGTGGTTCTTCATATTCAGTTTAGTAAGTGCAGCCTTGACTTCCTCTTCCTGGGATTTTGAGGGGGAGTTTGTTGTTTTTTTTGGTTTTGAGGTTGTTGTTTTTTTGGTTTTGAGGTTGTTGTTTTTTTGGTTTTGAGGTTGTTGTTTTTTTGGTTTTGAGGTTGTTGTTTTTTTGGTTTTTCCTCTCAAGGCTCTTCACTATAGAGGTCTGAACGGGCATCAAAATCTGGGCTGTAGGCCATTCTGGAAACTCTTGTCCATGTCTGTTAGCCAGCAGTCCCGCTTCTGACATGTGGCTCAGATTAAAGTTAAATTGAGTCGAACACTTTAAACAGGCTATTGACATCTCATGGATAATTGTTATTTGGCAGGATCCTGATTCGGCCCACTGGCAGGTTCCAGCCCAATCCACTTGCATTTCCAGTCACTGTTTTCTTTGTATCATTTTCATGCATTTCATCCTGGATCAGTAAATCTTCTGCGTCAGGTCTTTGAGCGTCAGGTGACCCAGATTAGCCCGAACAGGCCACGGGTGCGTGCTGTTTTTACACACAGCTCAGCTCAAGGTTTCCAGCTTTGGCAATTGTCTTCTCATCACAGCATCTCTCTCCCTCATGCACGATATATTGATAAACTGTATGTTTATGGCTGTTTTTCTGTTCAACGTCAGCCACGATGAACAGTGACCTGAGCTTTGGTTCTTCTTCTTAAAACAGATTTTGACGAGTCCATAACTAACGGCTCCTCCAGCCCACACGTGAACGGGACGTCTTCGCGATCCACATACTCAGACGGCAGCAGTCAGGACACAAACACACAGGTGACAATTTTCACGAGAAACAAAACCTGCATCTGCAATTAATGCACAAATGTGTTCACTCTTCAAAATAAAGGTTCTTTATTGGCATTGATGGTTCCATGAAAAACCTTTAAACATCCATGGAATTTAAAGTGTGTGCGTGTGTGTGTGTGTGTTTCATTTAATGCATTCAACAAAACATTCAAAAACACATTTTACATGTCAGCTAATTTTAAAAAAAGCTCCTTAAGATAACAACTGCACATTTTCACATATTACATTAGATATATAACATCTGTAAATATGTATTAATTGTACAAATTAAAATACTAAAGACTTGGCATGTTATGAAATAAATGGTTATAATTGCATTTGATCTCTCTCTCTCTCTCTCTCTCTCTCTCTCTCTCTCTCTCTCTCTCTCTCTCTCTCTGTGTGTGTGCATTCAGTGCACAAAAGTGCATTTTCTGGCTTTTTGCAGCTGTCTCCTTGTGTTAAGTGTGTATTTCTGCATTGTAGTTCTCGAGGGAGAGCAGCAGTCATCATCTCGACCCGTTTGAAGAAACAGGTCTGTGTTTGAGCCCCACGGCGGCGGAGGCTAAAGAGAAAGCGCACGCCAAGCGTGCCAGAAAGAGAGCGCCACAGATGGACTGGAACAAGAAGCACGAGATTTTCAGCAATTTCTGAATTTTCTGAAACCCCTGTAAACCCCCCCCCCCCCCAAAACCACAACCCTACGTGTGTTGCATTCAACGCCCTGGACACGTGACTGCTTTTAATGGGGAAAAAAAGAGGCACCTATTTTTGTAAAAAAAATTAAACTTGAACTACTCACCCGGAGGGGAGAATGTAAGTTACACAATCAGATTTCTGTCTTGTAAATGTCTTAGAAAGCCAGCAGAGGGAAAAGCGATGGTCAGGCTGTTCGTATAGAGAGATTTCTGCGTCATTTTGTTTTCATGCTGTTTATTCGCCTGCACTTCTACATACAGGTAGTATGTTAACAGTAATGTGTACAGTGGAATATCAAAAGCCAAACGAGACTGCATATGGATGGACTACCACAGCATACGGACTCGACGGAACAAAATCATCTCATCCCATGTAGAAGAACCAAAATAATGAAGCTCATTTTATGTCGTACATGTTTTATGTGAATCATCAGTGAATGAGAACTGTACTTTTGCCAAAGACACAACCTATAATCAACCAGATCAGCTGATGTCTTATGCTTTTGGATTGTTTTGAAGGGATGTGCCACTGTTGGAAATCAACTGAATGAACTTAGATTCTTAAAAGGAAGAAAGAAACCAGAAAGGGGAGTGTGAAAGGGAATTGCACTTCTCGTCTTCACCGCCAGAGGGCGGTGCACTCTTGGTCATTGTTAAAGAAGTCGGAATATATGTTCAACCACCAGAGGGAACATCCCAACACACGCCACTGTCTTACAGACTTGCAGGAGTGAAACTTTTGAATTGAACGTGCAAAGTTGCAATATATGCCACAAAGAGTCATTGCTTGATTTACAGTGTGTTGTCTACTGGTGCATTCTGGGACATGAATGGATACTGACAAGACAGATGGCATGCAAGAAACCGAATCGGTTTAGGAAGAAAAGTAATAAACCTCGTAAAACGATAAAAAGTAACGTACTTCTTATCTACACAGAGTTTGAGGAACAGATGTAACAGTATTGATGCTGAACTTTCTGCATAAAGACAGCTGGATATACACACCACTGACTCTCAAACTCATCTCAGACACGGCTGATTGGGATATATAGCATTTATTTAGGTAGTACCGTTAATAATGCAGACAATCTTAAAAGCTTTTAAGAGAGCGCTATATACATTTACTGCACACATATTGTGATATACAGCATCAACATTACTATTATTCATCATCTTAATAATTCATGATACATTCCATGTTTGCAATTTAGTATTAATGTAGTTAAGTAGATCCTGTTGTTTTCTTTCCTGTTGCTCCCCTATGCTGCCATTGAGCACTAATGGGAAATCATCTCCTATCAGAAATATTCATATTAGTATTATTTTTTTTCAATAAAGCGTGACGCTTACATTCCGAATAAGATTGCTGTGGTAATATTTTATAAAGCTTTTTTGTAAATGACACTTCTGTTAACTTAACACGTTCTGTTTCACGTCTCCTGGGTTCTGGGTTGGCAGCCGTTGTGTGAAAAACACCTTCGCAGGATTTACTGATAATGTAATATAACACAATATATAGCATTATTGATGTGTAAAAAAAAAAAGTTTAAAAATATGAAAAACGTTTCTAGATTTGCGATGTTGATAACTGTGGAAACATGACATCACAGTCTGTGAAAAGGCGAAGCAGATGCTGATAATCACAAAATGGCCAAATATCAGCCTAAATCTATCAGTTTATCACTCATTTGCCAGAATATACAGTGTTATTTCAAACAAATGGTCTTGGTCTAACTTATAATTAATGGCAACACTTGTAATATCACTAAAATAAATAGTAACTGAAAGTTTTTTTAATACCTTCCTTTAGGCTACTGAACCATATATATATATATATATATATATATATATATATATATATATATATATATATATATATATATATATATATATATATATATATAGTCAATCATAGTTATTTTACAAATATATTCAGAAATATAGGCTATATAACACATCTACATTACCTAACTGGATTCTGGATCGAGTGATGCGTGCTGCCATGATGCTTTATGCCGTTGCTAAGGTGTTCTGATGTTTTGTTGTGTTGCCGGGGTGTTGTGTGGGATTGCTAGGCGGTTACTTTTCAAAAGTAACCAACCAAATCTCTATCATATATTCAAGTATAATGCACAAGACATTTCAACTTTTTTTTTTTTTTTTTTAAATCTTGCTGAATCTGAAAAAATTAAGTTGAAATTGGTTGAATTGAGTTAAAGTGATGGAATGGAATAACATACGTTGTCATGACTTATTGATCATATAATTGTTTTTACAGTTCCTAGCCACAAGTATGAGCAATTGATGCTTGTATAACACCACTAATGATATAATCAACAATGATTCACATTAATTTTGTACTTTGTAGATTACATTACTCCCACAAACACTCCTCCATACACACAGGCTTTTCGTTCGCAGCTTTCTAGACGTTCACTTTGTCCGAGACGGGCACAAGCAAACGTGTCCAACATGATGACACCCTATGAGACATAAAGGATATTTGAGCGGATCTTTCAGTCTTTAGATTAGAGACAGGAGTGTCTGTTTGCACTGAAGAAGACAAGCTTCAAAAACCTGAGCAATCTGATAAAACAAGACCACAGGAATTACCCAACTCGTGTCACTTATAATGTTTTACAGTGTATATGATCAATAAGATATATGACAACGTGTTTTTACATTAGTTTAACTCATCAAAATAAGTTTTTTTAATAAGTTGTACATGATTAAACTTGGTTTTTAAAGTCAGTTTAATGTAATTTAAGTTGAAATTACTTAAACATTCAAGTTGGTTGTACATAAAAATTTAAGGCAGCAACTTTTTTTTACAGTGTAAATGGAGTTTTTGAACAATGAACCTTTTTGTTCTTTTTTAAATTTAGCATGCAATGAAAAGACGATCAACTTGCCCATTACAAGACAGCATGTGTGCCTAACAGGGATTTTATGTCTTTTGCTGAACAAAATAAATGCCTCATAATCCCTGAAAACGCTTTAGAATGGTGCAGAAAGTTGTAAAGTCTGCGTAACCAGAAGGACCGGCGGCAAGAACCGTAAAAACGCAGTTTACTGTCATGCTTGTCTGGAAGTGTAATGCATTACTGGAGGCTTTGACTGTATAGGGCAAAAACCTTCACAGCAACATTTGTTTGGACAAACACACAATCCATAAAGTAAACCCCAAGAGTATTTGACAGTTGAGTCAGACTTAAACGTCTGATGTTGGTGCATCAGATCAAGTGTCTATATCTCAAATGCTGCCTTCACTAACAGTGACTTTAGTTTTAACCAGCTGGTGTTTGTTAGTTGGTGCATGAGGTCCCCACGTTCACACAGGTGTAGTTCTTCATTATACAGACAAGATCCACAAAATGTCCAGATACTTCTTTATTTTATTTTTAAGTATTATTTTATTATTTTAAATGCTTTGCTTGAGAAGTGTTATGGTATCTTTCGTTTACAACTAAAATAATATAATTATAAATATATAAATTATATTTTAATTTTAAATTACATAATTCATTTAGTTAGTGAATATATAGAAAGTTAATGTTTTAGTTAAATTAAAATAATAATTTGTCAAATTTAAATAAGCCTTTAATTTTTTTTAATAAAAAACATTCTATTTTTGAAAGTAAACCATATATATATATATATATATATATACACATATATATATTTACAAATACAACCACGGTGTACATTAGGATAAGCAATAATAAAATCAAAAGATGGAAATAAAGCATGAGGTAAATAACAAAAAATGAAAGGGTTTGCATTAAAAAAAGTAACACATTTTACAGCTCTCTATTTTTTCCAACTTTAATATCGTTTTTATGGTATTGTTGAACTATTGTCTGCCTTGAAAATGAACAACAAAGGCTCATTTCCCACATATGTACATTTATGTAGGCCCACTAAATTTAGCAAACAGAAGTATGTAATATGTCTTATTAAAAAACATGTCCAAACTAAGTTGAACCATAATTAAACATTTTCAAAACGCAGTTGAAAGCGGGGCATGGTGGGATAAATAAACAAAAATGTGATTAAAACAAAAAACAAGCCAAATGAATAATGTTACAACTCCAAAATAAATAATAGCATGTTTCTGCATGTAAACCACAAAATGTGCCAAATATATCAATTTTACAATTTGGTTTGTTTTCACATGTGCTCTACGTTTATTTGTGCAGTTGCAATGTTGTATTTTGAGTTCAATCTACGCAGAGATGGGCATACATACATGGAAATGTATTTAAAATAAAAATACAAAATACTGTGAGGAAAAATTGATGTATTTAAAATGTATTTAAAATAAAAATACAAAATACTGTGAGGAAAAATTTATGTATTTAAAATGTATTTAAATACAAATACAGTATTTTGTAAAATACACAAAATACATGTGAAATTGGCCATCCAGTGCAGGTATAGGTGCATGAAGAAACTACATAGGCCTTGACTTTTAACCTCATCTCTGCCCTCTCTGTCATTCGTTCTTTCTTTCCTACGGAGCCCCCCTAGTCCCACTTTGTCAAAAAAAATTTTTATAACTATCGTGGCCTCAAGATAGTATCTCTATCTCGTGGCCTCAAGATACTATCTCGTGGCCTCAAGATAGAGATACTATCTTGAGGCCACGGGATACTATCTTGAGGCCACGAGATAGTTATAATAAATTTTTTTGGCAAAGTGGGACTAGGGGGGCTTCGTACTTTCCGTCTTTCTTTCTTGCTGGCAATTACAAATAAACGTATGCAAAATAGCAGCCATTTATATAGGCCTACTTATTTCTAACCAGGTTACAATTTAGTCTGTTACTTGTGGTGAACACTATTAAAAAATTCATACTGTATGTAAAACTGTGGGAACCTTTTCTGCTATTTAGCAAAGAATATGGATGGGCGATATGACCAAAATCTTAATTTTACTTCACAGTAAAAAAACAAATATATATATAATGGTTTCACAATTATATCAGGTTTCAAAATTGGAAAGTTTATCTAAAATTTTAAATTAGAATTAATTTAGAGTCATTTGACACTATTTACTTTTTTTTTTAAATCTATTTACCTAGATTTACTTCTTTTTTTTTTTTTACTATATTTACATTTACTATATACTCATTTTTTTATGAATAAAACTAAAAGCTGAAGATTTTTGTGGTGTATAATTCATCAGTGCTTCTTTTCCCACTCCAACGTTCCCATAATTCCTGCACACTATAAGGTGCACGGATTACCCCACAAATAGGTCCATCTACAATTTAGAAAATGTTCCATCGATTCACACTTTATATCATCGCTATAATATGTAGTGTCATATCACCCAGCCAGCCCTAACATGCAGTAATGCTTTAAACACATTTGACAAGCTAGTTGACAAATCAACAACCGATCTAGACTGATTGGCTAACGCTATTTTCACACTTGTCTGTGCTCTTTTATTATTTCATGTTAACTGAAGACAAATCTGAATTATGCACTATTTTAACTTTAATCAACAAGTAGAATTGATCATGACATCCTCACCTTATTCCAGAAAAATCGCTGATACAATGCTGCATGTTGGGGTTGGGGGGAGGGGGCGTGTCTGAACTAGTTGATGCACGAAATCAGTACATTGTTAAAGAGGTTGACTGGCAAAAAGTATTTTACGTATTTTGAAAATACAAAAATACTAATCTTAAATGTATTTAAATGACATTAGATTTTTTTCTTTACAATACTTTACAATACAGTATTTCAAATACGTTTTTAATTTAAATACCTGCATCTGAAACACTGACCAACCCTGAATCTACGTAGCTTAATAGTGTTATTACCACGGTATAATACTTCAATAACTTTATCTTTTGTACTCAGCGAAGGGCAGCTGCAGTGCAGACGGGCCGAGAGAGGGCGGCAGTCGCCGTCGCCATGGTTACGGAGTGTTTGTGTTAGCATGCGCGTGAGTCAGAGGAGCAGTGAGTCACAGTCAGGAGGAAATTCTCTGTTCTCGATTCACACACAACCACACACTCTCTAACCGACCGAGGCCAAATAAGGACAACAGCTCGGAGAGTGAGAGAGAGACGGGAAATCTCTCCTGTCAGTGGCCGGCTGTGGATTTGTGAGTGAGGGGAGGGGAACGGTCACACCCAGCGACTTCACACCTCAGTTTCCCGGCAAACGGTTGAGATTTCGCTATGATAAAGTAGCCTTCAAATTTTGTAGTACAACCCCAGCCTTTGTTGTTGTTGAATTAATTATCAGTTTGGTTTTTATATTATGAACAGTGATGTTATCTATCACATGCTAATACCCTGGCACTGCCTGATTAGCATATTACCATGGGTAGTTGCATGTTCGTTAACTTTTTGTTTTTTATTAAAAGGGACAATGTGTAGGAATTACTCCCATCTAGCGGTGAAAATGTATTTTGCATTCAAACGAATTGTGCTCTCCAGCGCTTCGCTTTTTCAAATGCGCGTTGCATCTACGGTAGCCATTATGTACCAGAAAGCTATGACAGGATGTCTTCTAATCATAGACAGTAAAAGAAATGGACACAGCGACCCCATTGATTTCAACGGAGAAGACTGAAGCCTGATTATTGCACTTCCTGCCTGATGTCTGAGCGACTGCGCAGGCTCAAACTGAGCTTGACGACAGTCTGACATTCGTAAATCTTCTAGTAGCTGTGCCAAGACAAATCTGTATCACCTAATTCCTCAAAAACGTTGTTGAAATATTTTGTCCCGTTGCTTTTATTGACTCTCTATCTATGGGCTTCTCCCTTGACTTTATGCCTCCATGTCCCCCCGATTGCCTCATAGACAGTAAAAGATTGCCTCGAGCTTCTCCTCCTGTTTATACGGTAATGTCTCTATTGTGCGACAGAAAGTTACGTGGTTATGACGAAATTGTTAGCCTATTTTTACAAAAACGGCTTCCGTAACGTAAGATACAAAGTAATGGATCCTTTTATACATTGTCGTGTTTCTTTAGAAATAAATAATGGACAAATGAAGTCTTTGGACGCCTCAGATGTAAAGTTATTCGCTGTCAAAGTGACGCCAAAATGAATGGGAGTCAATGGGATGCTAACAGCAGGTTAAGTTCTGCTACAATGGCGGCTCCCGCAAGGCTTCAACTTCCGGCTGATGGATTACCCCCTTGCTTCTAATACGCTGATTTCACGCAGCCGCCATTTTGAAATGGCTCCGGTGGGAAGAAAACCGGAAGTGTCGCCTTTAATCATAGGAGAGTCGCAAATGCGATGGCGTATTGTTTTGTTTAAAGGTGCTCTAAGCGATGCTGGGTGACGTCACTTCTTGTTGACGTTCAAAGTATTGTCAAACAAAACGGAGGCTAGCTGGACCTTCCCTCCTCCTCATCCCGTCCCCTCCCCCTGTAGTTTTACTGATACTTCTTTCAAGGTGTAATGTCGCCAAGTTAGATAAATGCTTTCATGTAATGCAAAAAAAAAATAGAAACATTACCAGAAAAACATGATAAAACGTTTCGCCACCTGAGGTTATAACTTTAGCTCCCATACCAGGACGCAATAATAGCAAGATAACGTTAGCTTCAAATTTAGTCAAAGTTGTCAATAGGCTATGAATGAACATTCAATTGCATAATAAATAGTTGGTGAAAACAATCATTCACACAAACTGTCGCCCTACTGTGAGTTTGTTTGATTATTTACAATAGAGATCGATAGCTAGCTGCTAGAAACCTATATGTTGTATTCACCAAAGTTAGCGCTGACTGCATTGTTCTAGCTAATTATATCCTTGTGTTTGTTAGGTGAACATGAAAGTCCATTTAGAAAAACCAAACTGGATTTACCCACCTGTCCAGCAAAAACAGAGCTAATGTTACCTGAATGTCGGATTGGAAGCCCTTCTGCCGGCGGAGTTCTCACCACCTTTCAAAGGCTTTTCCAGTGTAAATTCGGGCATGCGTTCCTTCTCCTTTTCCCTCTTCTTTGTATTTTTGCAATCTGTTCATCAGAACGTCGTCTCTTTGGTGTGTCGGCCATATCAAACTTAAAGAGTTAAAATTCTAACTTCCCTCTTCATGCTTCTCTCCTCCACACCCCCCATGTACGCTCACTAACCCCACCCCGGAACACTGTTTGTCTTGTTTCGTGGAGCGGGTCGCCCCAGTTTGTTTTTGTTGCTGTTTGTGGAGCCTGGGCTGTCTACATTTACATTTATTCATTTATTCAAAAGCTGACGCTTTTATCCAAAGCGACTTACAATTGCTATATATGTCAGAGGTCGCACGTCTCTGGAGCACCTAGGGGTTAAGTGTCTTGCTCAGGGACACATTGGTGTCTCACAGAGGATTCGAACCCGGGTCTCTCACACCAAAGGCATTTTTCTTATCCACTGCGCCATCACCACCCCAGAGACTGCTTTTTTTTTTACAGTGTGTTCAGGGGACAGGCAGCTAGCGGATAGTGAGGAGATGTTTGCTGTATGTGACAAAAAATGTTTTGGCCTAAAAAACACGTGACATCGCTTAGAGCACCTTTAATATAGAAATGAGTTATTATAAAAATGTACATTCATTTCTTTCATACTTCAGACTATATACAGTGAAATTCATTTATAAATTTTGATATATATATATATATCAAAATTTATAAATTGTAACGTTTCAACGTTTAACTTTTTTATATATATATATATATATATATATATATATATATATATATATATATATATATATATATATATATATATATATTTATAAATTCAGAACGTAAAAAAAGAAACCGGAACGAACTATAGACATATCCTATATTGGATATTGACATCCAATAGTGTAAATCGCGGCAGCAGCTTCAGGTTGGTAGTCCAAGGCATTGTTGTTTATCTGTACTTCCGGGGTTCTTCCCACCGGAGCCTCGCTTTCGATTTCAAAATGGCGGCTGCGTGAAATCAGCGTATAGCACTTCGTCGAGTGTACCTTCGGGTGAACAGGTTTGTTATTTCAAACAAACAGCAACTTGACACAACGAACAAACGAATGTTACAGTATGAATTACTGACTGTGAAAAACATGAACTATTGTAATAAGTAGTTATGCCTTCTTTATGCGTTATATTTTCTGAAGTACATGCATTGTTAGATATCATTATCAACTTTTAACTATAAATGTTGTTCTGTCTGAAAAAAAGCTTGTAATTAAGACTGTAACATTGACTTACCTGTTGAGAAGAAAGCAGGACTTCAGTTTCTCTAACTGACTTCAGCTCTATCCACCTGGAAAAAGCTATCCCGACATTAACTGGTGTTTTTTGTAACCTCCGGTCACGTTTCCTTTTACGATCTATTTTGGACTTTTCTGGCGACGAGGATTTGAAATGCAGCCTTTTAAACTTGCCGGGGCAGTGACAAGCGCCTCTCTCACTGCTCTACTCCTCCGTTTCTGCTGCTTTCAGTTACGTCACGCTGGCTCTGAACGGAAACGCGCTGGCCTAGTACTTTTTTTCCCTCTCTGCTATTATAGTTTTTCAAGATGGCGGAACTACATGGAAGCCTCCGTGGACCTACCCGTCCCATGTATATAAAGATAATACATTCTTCGTTTACGAGGATAGGTCAAATAATTGGCAGAGGTATTTGTACACCTTTGAGGACATATTTATGAATAAAACTATTGATTTTAAATAATAAAATACATAAAAAAGTACACATTGTCCCTTTAACATCAAGACTAGCTTAAAATGTACACATATTACAGGCCAGGAAATTTGTCCACATTTCAGTGAATTGTGGTTCACACCAAGAGAGATAACCTTTAAAAAAACAACCCGCGACAACAGTGTAGCCCAATTCCACAGAAAACCACGGACTTGGCAACACTGGTCATGTTGTTTGTTGCTTTAAATGCTCCAGCTCTTTAAAGTCAGGTGGATTCTGATTGGCTGTTTGTTTTTATTGTTCATCAGCTGAAAAAAATCGTTCACACCAAGGATGATAAATATAAGCCTATAAAGTTGTAATAATAACGATAACTACTGAGGAACAATATTGTTGAAATTACTTTCAGAGCATTTTTTTTTTCAGTTGATAAACAATAAAAATATTGGTCAGCCAATCAGAATCTACCGGACTTTAAAGAGCATTTAAAGTGACAGCACGCTCTTAAAGCCCATTCACACCACTTTTAACGTTTGCACATGACTTTTTAAGGCAATGTTGTAGTCTGACTGAAGTCAAACTTTTAAAGTGCATGTAACCATACTGACTGACTTCCAGAGTCCAGGGATGCTAGCCATTAAAAAATGGCTGGTCAACCTCAGCGCTGTGTGTTTTGGGAATACACTGGATTTCTCCATTGCAAACATTCTGCCAAAATGACCAAAATTCGCTCTATTCAACCAAAATCAGCACTGTGTTTTTTGGCAAAATCACTGCCAACTAGATGATGTCAGCAGGCCCTAATAATCACCTTTCATCTCTTGCAGTGAAAACAAATCGCTCATATTGATCGGTATACTTTTGGAGAAAAGTTCACATACCAGTACGTTCAGTATATTTGTAATTGTAGGCTAATGGTCACATGCATAAATCCAACATTGAGTTGGGTTTCACATGAGTTGTTAGCCAAATCCCATATTTATTATATTATGTCTCTGGACTTTCAGTATTGAACATAAAAAAGAGATTTCGTCACCACAATGGGTTGCTAAACTAAGTTGTTCGGAGTGTTTTTCCAGTAATCCAGAGTCTCCATTTTAAGCATAGCACATTCTTCATACCTTTACTGAAGTTTTAAATGTTGCTGCACAGATTTTAAAGCATGCATAATGTCCTGCTGTAGCGGCATAGCAATTATATGGACTGTTTGCGTGGTAATGGATTCAAGGGCTCACATTTATCACACTGTGGGTGTTGGGTGAGGTATAAGGACATTCCCATGAGAGAGTGGCGTTCGAAGGGCATCACGGTGAGAAAGAGACAGGGAAGGTGCATGTTGGGGGGTGTATTAAAGAAGGGAGTATATATTAGATGTGCATTTATTTATAGGGAGGTCTGAGAACGGCAGTGTGTCAGTGTGACAGTGAATGATCTCATTAAAATGAGCTCATGCGGAGGAAGTGCTGTGTCGCTTTCATTTCCTTATTTCTGAGATCATTTAGTCTCATTTCCCATTTACAATGTAAAACGAATTGAATTAATGTTAATGTCAATTTCATTAAGTTTTATTTAACAATGATAACTATAACTACTGTACTTTTTACATTTTGTGAAGAAAATGTAAATGCATGAGCAAAACTCTCCGTAATGATGCGAGGCTGCTGCTAGCTTTCTGTTGCAGTTCCTACAGTGGATGGTTGTTGCTTGTTAAAAATATCTATAGTTTTTTTTTTTTTTTTTGACTGATGTCAACTTCTAATGTTAGGAATGTTCCGAAAGTTGGTTACGTACGTTTGTGACAGGAAGTAAGACTGGAATTGCTGACCACTCGTTTCAGGCTGTTCAGAATCAATTATTTCTTTTACAATTATAACTATATTTGTCGTGCACTTTGAGCTTTAAAACTTTGCAGACTTTTACATTCACAAACAGCAGTATTACACACTGCATGAAATGTAATATTTAAAAAATATATATAATAGGGGCACTTTAAATCCAAAAGTATGAATCCAAAATGGAAATTATTTGTTGATAATATTGTTTATAATAATAATACAGTATGGCTGCTGGGCCACGGCTCAAATTAAAAAGCTTTTTTTGCCAGTTCATTCGGGTGCAACTGGAAAGCAGAAACTCTTATCAAACTATCTGAAAGATCTTTATCATTGGACATTACAATACTTGAATTTCCACCATTAAAGAAGAAATTAAAGGCATGTCAGTCAAAGAGAAGAGTGCAGAGGAGCAAATAGAGGCAGTGACAGTATAGTAGTTAATATCAAATTCTAGTAGGACAGCAGTCAGAGGCTTGATAAAATTGCTAATTTGTTTATATCCTTGAGTGCACGTGCATTGCAGAAACTCTCATTATCAAACCACCTGAAAGATCTTTATCAACAGAACGACGATACTTGAATAACCGCTATTAAACAAGGAAACAAAGACAGTCAAAGAGAAGAGTGCAGAGGAGGGAATCGAGTGAAAGGTGGTCTAAACGGAAGAGAGGGAGGTCCCATTGAGAGTTTTCAGCGGGGTATATTTAGACATGGCCATGAAAAAAGCAGAGGGGAAAAAGAGTGATGTATAAACAGTAGTATGAATCTGATGTAACATACTGCAATAGGCCCACTCGCACACAGAAACTCAAAAGAAAATCTGCTGCAAATTACTCTGAAGGACTAAGAGTACAGCGCACACTCTGATATTACACATAATGAGCGGCATAAAGAGCAATAGTGAGAGAGGCAGCTGGAAAATCGATACTATTAATGGCCGTGAGCGGCGTGCGTAACAGTAACGGATAATGTCATGAAGTCTACTGAGCAGTCCGAGGAGCGCTACACAGCAGCAGCCACAGTGACGCCATTGTGGTTCAAAACGCACTTCCTGTCTGCCGCCACAATGTTTGTGTTTCATGTTGCTACAGCAACCAGAGAGGGAAAAAAAGAAAAGAGAAAGAGAGGAGAAATCGAGGACAAACCCATATGACTAGCCGGAATGAAAAAAAAGAGCAAATGCATCCAGACTGTGTGTGTGTGTGTGTGTGTGTGTGTGTGTGTGTGTGTGTGTGTTGTGGATTGGCCCCTAAAGCAACATTTAAATACCTGCTATTGCCATAGGGTTTTACTGCCTGTCCCAACACATTCCAGTAAATATATTAAGCATTATGCAAATTTTTCATGCACATTCAAAAGTTGTTCTCTTCACCTTCAACATTTTGAAGGTAAAGAAAAATATATTGTAAAATTAATAAGCTTCACTTGTGCAAAACTACCCTGACCAAACCAAACAATATTATAATGAAGTAAACAAAGTCTAGCGTAGTATACTACACTACAGGACTGTATATCATTGTTATGAACATACATGCATTTTTACCTAAACATTTCCTTAACAAAACTTTTTTAAATGTAGTCAAACTTAATAAGAAACTACTTAAGTATTTAAATTGTATTTTAAGTCAGTTACGTGTTATGTGGTTGCTAGGGCACAGCTATGCAGTTGTTAAGGTATTGTGAGTGGTTGCTATGGTATTTTTATGTGTTACTAAGGTGTTTTCACTGGTTGTTAGTGTATTATGTGGTTGCTAGGGCACTGCTATGCAGTTGTTAAGGTGTTCTGAAACTTTTTTAATGCTTGTGTGTTTACTAGGGTGTTCTGGTAGGTTGCTAGGGTGTTGCTAGGTGGTTGTTTAGAACCACAAGTCTCAGGGTAAGTCAATGGAATAATTTTTTTAATATGAACATGTATTAATCAGAGCTGTTGTTGTTAAAAAAAAACCTATTAAAACTATTTGATTATTTAAAATAAATCTGATATATATAAGATTAAAAACTTAAATCTAAAACTAATCCAATAAATCACTTGTGTAAGTGTATAAGTGTATACTTATACAAGTGTATAAATAGAGATTAAATAAGTAAAAATGGCAGAAATTCATATTCTAATGTTAATTCTATCATACACTGTTTTTCTACATTAAGTGTTATTCTTGTATGTAGAATGTTGCGTTTCAGCTGATTTTTGACCAGTTGTCTTTTGCCCTGATTGTGCTAGTATGACTGTACTCCACTTCCTAACAGTCCCGGTGTTGTTTATTGTGTGTTTGTGTGTGAGTCAAAGAGCGTTTGTGCCTGGAAGAGGAGCTTGTGTTTCCTCCGAGGAATGCTTGTATAATTAGATCCCCGCTGTCATGACAACCAAACTTTATTTTTGAGGGGGCCGAGACTAGTTCAGTTATAGAAACCTGAGTCAGTGTCTGCGCTCTCTCTCTCTCTCTTCCTCTCTCAAACACACACACACATCTAGATAAGACACACAGAAACTACACACACATGCACCCTTATCACAGCATTCATGCGTGTATGTATGTACAGTATACAGCAGCCTTGGATTGTGAACTGTGAACTTTGAAACCACAGGTAGATTATGGTATTCTTGCATTAGAGGATAAAAATTAAATTAAATCATTTTTTAAAAATAAATCACATTGTGCACCAACACAGACAATGATGAATAGGAATTCAACCTTCTCAAGCTTATGTGCCAAAAGTAGTAATGGACAAATGGTTTGCAACCATCCGATTCAGCATATGACAAATTCAACCCCTCAGTGGGTTATTTGACACAACGATACTTTGTAAACTGTAAACACGCGAAAGAGTGATGTATATAAAAACTCAAGCCAAAAAATATGAAGACATGGGAAAATCCTGGACGGAAGCACGATGTGTATTTGGTGAGCTGAAGTCAAGGCAGTCACTGCATACAGGAGCGTTTATATGGGTGACTCGTGTACGAGTGCGTGAGGAATGTGTGTGATGTCCAGACAGTGCACAGTTGTTCGGACCCTGACAGTCACGAAGTGTGTACAGCTCAGAGTAAACAGGGTTTGTGTCTGTCCTGTAAACACTGCAGGTGTGACCCTCGCTGTGTCCTTCTGACCCAATACAACTGTTGACGTGCTGTAAACGCTGCAAGCCTTCAGATCGAGCACCAGCATCAATGAGAATGAACAACAGCTTTTTTTTTCATTTTTGTCATTCAACCTTTTTTATAACAATCTCCGTTTCTAATATCTTGCAAATCACTACCATTTTTTTAGTACAATGACAAATTATATATGTATAAGTAGTGGAAGATATTTACTTTTTTTTAAGGTATAATGTTAGTTATATGAAGTATTGCAAAGCAACATGACATCATGACTTTTGCGTAAACAGACACGCCACTTTTAAGTCAAGTGGCGTGTTATCTATACGCATTTTGAGATATCCGCGTGTATGCGTGTATGTCTACGCCATTAATGTCCAAGTGATTCCGCGTATATGTACACGCCATTAAATTTCCGAGCGAAACGAAGCAAAATGTAGATCTACATCTGGGGAGCGATATTTTTTTTTCCCTAGGATGGTAGGGGAAGACTCATAAATGCTATTAACCCCAGTGACGGGTAGGTTTAGGGACGGGGTGGAGGTAGGTCATATATTTATATATACAGTAATAACGTTAAGTCAACTGCGTTCATAAACACGCTGAAAAGCGATTGTGCGTGTTGATAGCACGCCAAAAATGGAAATACGAATTGGCGTGTCATACACACGCAATTTTACGAGATCAGTCTGTGCAAAGCACTACAATATATTATTGCAATAATTATAATATAACCACAATATAGAATGTTGTATATAATTTTATATAAAAATGTATTGCAGTATAATTTTTACGGAATATTTATTTCATTATTACTGTATATCTACTGTAAAATGTTTAGGGAAAAAATATAAAATGTAAAGGTACTATAGAGTGATACTGAGTAGTGGAATAATATAATATAATGAAAATATATAGTGAACTGAACAGTGTACAATCATGTTACACACTATGATGCTCAACTATACAGTATTGCATTGAATCCTATATTGTATACTATAGTACAGTAAAGTGGTTAGTATACAAGATATGATGTAAAATGTTTATATAGAATATAGGCTATTATGTATATCTAAATGCGTGATACATAAAATGTATGATATATTGCACTATAAGATGGTATGTTCTAGTGCGCTAGAAGGGCATATGGTGCAGTGTGGTGAAGTAGTGTGTGGTGTTGTATTCATAGTATTGCGTTGTGTATTAGAGTGCAATATGCCTTGATGTAATATGGTATACACTAGAGTATACAGTAAGTACAGTACAGTTCATTTTATAGGTAAATGTATTGGTTTACAATGTGCTGTTGTTTATTGTATAGTACAGTGAAACATCGGGACGTGTTTAATGATGCAGTGGAGAATGCTGAAGTACAGTACAGACAGTAAAAGATGCAGAAAGAGAGCGATCACATGCTTCTGTGGTGGATGAAGCCCAACAGATACAGGTGAGACTCGTCCGATGAAACCTGAATAAAGGGTTTGAGGCGTGTGTGTGTGTGTGTGAGGGCAACAGTCTCTCTCTCTTTTATGAGCTCTTCTGCTGTATAATTGCTCCCTGCCTCTTCCTGTGTTCACGCTGATGGAGGGGAGGGCTCAGCTTCTGACGTTATACAAATAGGAATTCCCTTCACTGGTCTCTCTCACTGCGCTCTCATTCACTTTCAGCCTGCCTGGCCCCCAGACGAACTCACTCACTCTCTCTCTCTCTCGCTCTCTCTCTCTCTCTCTCTCTCTCTCTCTCTCTCTCTCTCTCTCTCTCTCTCTCTCTCTTATATAAACACTCATAGCGTCTATACTGGAGTCGGACACTCCCTCTGAAACACAAGTGCTATAAGGTTCCTCTCACGCTCTGAACAGAGGAGATACAGAGAGAGAGAGAGAGAGAGAGAGAGAGAGCAGTCAGATCATCCAGGTAAGAGGCCGGCGTCACACTTCTGAACTGTGAATAACATCTGCATGTGCTTTCTACACTATTCGTTATTGCGCTTTAAGTTTTTTTAAGCCGTTTTCCTCTCTAAGACAACTCTTGTTAAGCGTTCTGGAGGTTTGTGGTGTGGCTGGTGATGGTAGGACTGACTTTTTGAGTTTAGCCAGACGAGTGCTCCACTTGAGCGTCCAGAGTAAAGGTCATCCGTAAATAGTTTCATTGAACGGGGCCGTCTGAGCGAGTGCGGGACATCTGTCAGCCAGACTTGAGGCTTCGGGGTCGGCGTGAAAGCGGAGGTCATAAAAACGCTCTCAAAACAAGGAGTGCGATGATGAGGCCGTGGAGAAAAAGCTCTAACATTCTTCTCATTGTTCTCAAGTCTCGGAAGACCGTGCCAGACGCTGCACAGCCAAAACAACTTTCAGAGGAAGGTGGAGGAGAGGGAGAGGGGGGGGGAGTGTGACAAAATTAGAAAGGCCAAGCCAGGAGTGTTAGACGAGGTGTCCGAACTCGAACGATAGATCAGCAAAGCGAAAGCAACCCGAGGTGATTATTCATCTTGTGCCCATTGAGCGTAAGAATGAGAAAACTTACTTGAGAATTTTAGTCAAATAGATATAATGTCATACTGAAGGTTTTAATATAACATAGGACAGTACACATAGTAGAAAAGTTAAGTGTAATATTGAATAATATATGTATTTTTAGTATAATATTCTGCATAGCACAGTATAAAGTGTGTAGTCGGTATACTATAATAAAAAGATGTGTATATAGTGAAGTGTTCACTGTAGTAGCTTATATAGTATAGTAAATTGTGTAGTATTGAAGTGTATGGTGTTACATTATATACTCGAGGTAAATGTGCTTGTACAGCGCTTCTCACAATGTACATTGTTTCAGAGTAGCTTTACAGAAAATCATGATGTTGAAGTTTATAATATCTTCATGCATTTAGCAGGCCATAATATAGTTTACATTTTTGCGTTGATACAAGCGGTGATATGCTATAGTATACAGTATATATCGCCCTACGCAAGTATACTGTATGCATGCGGATGAAGTTGGACATACTTACATATCCATCTTTATATAAGGAGCTGGGCAGTAATATAGTTACATAGTATAGTGTATAATACGGTCAAGAAAGCCATTATCTCATAATGTGCTCATTAAGCCTAAAACAATAGAGATACGGGGAAGGTTCAAGGTTTTGGAACAGGCCCGTCCCACTTTTTCAAGGAGCTCAGGAGTTCTCAGGACTGGTACAGAGATTAGGAAACTGTGTGCAAGTGGAACAAGTGTGATGGATTCCTGTATTTGCTGCTGAGTGTTTTCTATGCTGGAGTTAATGGCTGCTGCTGAGGATTGGGTGTAATAGTATCTGGAGTAAAGTTACAGATACATTAGCGAGAGAACGATGAGCTGGGAATTCGTGCTTTTTTTTTCTCCAAGGGAGCGAGCAGCTTTGTGCTCATGCTAGTGAGTTTTCTCTGCAGTAAATGCTAACGCAAAAGTTGTTTTTGATGTCATTCAATTCGGTTTTGAGTTAAAAGAATGAAGCTTACAGCAATCGAGACGCACGTATTCCCACGGGCAGGGTGGAGTACTGTACGCCTTTAGAGCTGAATGCCATCAGAAGCCATCTGTCAGGAGTCATAAATTACATTTAATCACCTACTGTTCAACATTTCACTTAAAACCATTTGTTTCACTAAGATGTGATGTGCGAAATTTGAAAGTGTTGTTTATCTCATAAGGTGCGACAAGATTAAATATGCAAAACTGATCAAATAAATAAATACATTTTATAGTTCAGTGTAAAATTTTGGTTCTCGTTTAATGAATACATATTTAGGTATTGTTACAATATTATACATTTATATAAAATGTAGTTAAATTTAGTTTTTTTTTAGCTATTAAATTAATACATTTAGTTAGTTCTATTAGATTCTAATTTAATTTAATTCTATTACAAGCTTGAGGCAAATCAAAAGTCATGTGTACACATGCTGTGTTTGTGTGAAAATATTATATATAAAAACATTATTACAATTATTAATGATAATATTTATTAATTATGTATAATTAATGTCAGAACAGCAGAAAATTGTCATTTGTAACATTTTACTGGTGTTGGATTATTCTAAATCTGTTTGTATTACTTTAATTTGTAAGTCACTTTGGATAAAAGCATTTGCTACATGAATAAATCTAAAAGTGTGTGTGTGTGTGTGTGTGCGTGAGAGAGAGTTCTTGTATATATGATTTATAATGACTCAAATGTGTATAATGACATTGGTATTACAAGGTAAACATGTTTTATGACCACACTTCCCGTGCCCTCATAAACCAGATGACTTACTAAACTGGTTTTTGGAAGAAAAAAAATGCAGCAAGTTTTCTATGATGGTTGGGTTTAGGGGTAGAGTTAGTGTAGGGGGATAGAAGATACAGTTTGTACAGTATAAAAAACCATTACGCCTATGGAAAGTCCCCGTAAACCACATATACGCGTGTGTGTTTATCTGTAAAATATACTGTGTGAGCATGTGTGATGCATCCAACCCCATGTCCATTTTTTAAAAGGCCCAGTATCAGATTACCTACCGCAGCTAAATGAAAAATCAAATTTGCTGGCAACTACGGATCTCGTGTCCAGCAGACCAAATGGGATATTATTGGTATTTTTTTTCCTCAATCCCTAAAATTAGCTGCAACACTGCAGGATGAAAGTGTGACTTCTCATCATGAGGACAGCCGTAAAAAGTCGTTCCTGCTCTTTTCCTCTGTGAGGTGTAACCGCATCGACTGCATCACGCCAGACGCCATCATTAGTGAGAGGAAAGACTGAGATCACTGGCATAAAGAACAACTGCGCCTTCAATTTAGTCGGAAAAAAGCTGAAATGAAAGATCTGATGGAAAATATTAATGGACAGAGAGATCTTCCCGTTTGCAAGGCATCACTTCATCAAGTCTAGATTGAGCTGGGTGGATGATTTCAAGCATTCGAGAATCGGGAAACACATCACAGCTCTTCAGATAGTTCAAATGCCCTTCAAAAGCAATATTCAGTCCTAATGCATCATTTCCGCTGCAGTCTCACTTGGAAAGGCACGTTTGTGTGTGTGTGTGTGTGTGTGGAAAATACATAATGATGTTTCTAGGGGGAAAATATCACGCTTTAAACTCTTTTGCAGCTTTTTTGGAACTGGTCGTTTTAGCTCAATCCCGACTTGGGTGTAGAAGTGAGATAAAAAATGTCTGAATGTCATTGCATTTTATGAAGAAAAAATCAAAAAATCAAAAGTGCCATTTATTAAAAGAAAGCTTTTCAATCAAAACGCCTCACAAAAAGGAAGTTTTAAATGGTAAAACAATAGATATAATTTGGATATACTAACAAAATAAATATTTTGTGAAATGTTGAACGTCCATTGTTAATGTGATGAGAATTGACTTCATTCACAACTTAAAAAATTGCCAAAACACTAGTTGATTAAAAAGACATTATGCAAAACTGTTGAAGAATAGTGAACTTGGAGAAGAGAAAAGATTCTGCAGCATTTAAGGCGTAGTTTACAGACGCTTGCTTGCTTTGATATTTCGTTATCAAATAATAATCTGACGTTTTTAATTGTGGCAAACTGTCCAAACTCGTTTTGGGGCCTGTGCGTGTAAGACCGACGGGCCACATCCTCTACTCAGCATCTAAATGACTGTCAGTCACACTCAACTGCAAAGTCTCGTCTTGCAAAGGGAAAAACCTGAAGACTGCAGCACAAACATCAGTGCTCTATAAGCACTGGAGGTCTTTGTTTAGAGCCGGTGGGTTTACTCACAGCATTATCTGGGATATTTTATGCAAAGACATAAACATAATGCTCCAGGTTTACGTAAGCTAGGAGTTCCCCTCCGTCTGGACATAAGTCCTTTTTTTCCCCAAGACTGACATTTGCATTGACAACTGCGAGACGCTGTAAGGAACTGGAACGATTCTGTTGACTGGTTACGATGCTGTAAATGTTCCTTCATAAATGTTTAGAGGGCAAAGAGTTTGAAGAGAATGCAAAGTGACATGTTACAACTGGAAAATATGTTTCTGCTTTTAAAAGCTCCAAACCGATGAAGAGCTGTAGGAAAGATCGCCGTAATAGACTGCCATGAGGTGAAATGAAGAGTGAAATGAAATGAAGAGCTGATTTTTTGTTTGTAGAGAAACAGCGTATTCTCGGATGCGTCTCCACTAGAACGGATCTCAATAATGTCTCGAACGGAGTTTACATTTGCCAAGAATCTGAATTAAAAAGATCTTAAACATTTAAATTCTTTCAAGGCCAAATTATCCAAAATAAATGCAGACTACAACTCTTGCTCCGTGTCAATAAGTCAAATACATCATCTCAGATGTATTTTAGGAAAAACATCTGAGATGAAGCTTATATTGAAATAAAACTAGTTTTTAAATAGTTTTTCCTCTAAAAAATAAAGCAACCCCTTAAAACAGTAAGAATATCCAACTGGGCGAACGAGAGAAACTAGATCTCCACAGGTTCTGCCTGATTTTTGTCGCTCCTAAAATTTTACTCCAGATGAGACACAAGATTTTGAACAGAGCAACATACTTAGCTTTGGCACTCGGCGCATCTTTCTGACCTCATTTCAAGCTGTCATTGAAAAGCTATTTTTATAAGTCCACAGGAAGCCCAGTCACCCAGACGCTTGCAGAAGGAGGGGCCGTTGCACTGACCACGGACTTCATGACAAAATATTAGGTGCCCTTGGAAGAGATACACACACACACACACACACACACACACAAGCACTTAACATGTTAAGTTCAGTCAAAACTTGAAATGTCATCATTTACTCACTTTCAAGCCTGCTTGACTTTCTCTCTTCGTTGGAAAGCCAAAGAATAACTTTATAAGATTCAAAAAGAACAACAAAGTCTCTGTAGTTTCCAGCTGAAATTACCGCTAGTGGCAGTAAAACACCAGCAACTTCCATTCCTTTTCGCACAAATTATGCATAGGCCTACACAAGCAGATAATTGATTAATAAAGACCTATTTTCTTGCAGTTCCTTGCATAATAGCTACTGTTATGACCTCAAAACACTTTTACCATAGATTTGTAAACTAATACATTTTAATGTTTCAATCACATAACTAGATCCATATGTAGGCTATGTCTTTTTAGATAATAAACTTGTTCGGTAGCTTACCTGATAGGCTACAGCATTTCACTTCTAAACGGCTCAAAGACTTGTAGCAGCAAGCTAAAATGGCACTGTTGCTTCGGCAAATGTGTTATTTAAACCGATGTTTGCGTTTGATAATACTTCCGGTTAGATTTAGGATAGGTTAGTCAAGATGGTATGTTATTTTCAAACTCAAAGCATAACAGTTAAGCGCCACTCAGCAGACATTTGATTTAACTGACGTGACGTAGGCTACAACAAACGTAACGTTACGTTGCACGATTCACGTTCATCTGTTTTGGATAATTCTTAACTTGCTTTTAGCGCCACTCACTGGAAATTTCAACAAACAACGTGGCAAAGCATTGCACGATTCAGCTACATCGGTTTCGGATGAATTTAACGAGTTTTTAGCGACACTCACTGACCATTTCACTTTTAAAGCCGCGAAACGTGCGAGAAGCAATGTAGACTAATATCATTTTGCAGAAGTGTCGCCACATGCATGTGTTTGGCTTCAGGACGCTTGTCGCTTGTGCTTTTCTGTTCTTTTGAGAGTTTAGCATCATGTAACGTTACAATGCGTTCACTGTGGAAAAGAACAGCGCTGACATTCTCCTAAAAGTTCCACAGAAGAAGAAAAAGAAAGTCCTAAGGGTCTGGATTGAACAACATAGGGGTGAGTAGGTAAAATGATGAGAAAAGTTTCATTTTTGGCCGAACTCTCCCTCTTTTCTTTTCTTTTTTTTTTTTTTGCCCTGGCTGTTTGCAATCTGTCTGCTGTGTTGTTTGCCGTTCTCACATAGCCCGGCTCGTGCATGATGTGTTAGGACAGATATAGAAGCGTAGGACCCAACCTCAGACAGAATGACATAATCCCGGACCCTCCTCTTCTGCCGGCCAGGGGAATTCCTGGCAGGGTGATTTTTAAACTTAATGACTGAATCACATTGCCAGGGATTTCCAATGGCTCGTGTGAGGGACTCGACTGGGAGACTGCAGGCACGCCAGATATATATATATATATATATATATATATATATATATATATATATATATATATATATATATATATATATATATATATATGCAACGCAAACACACACACACACACACACACACACCTGAACACATGAGAGGCTAATCCTGAAGGAATGTGGACTTCTCACACAGACACACACATGCTCATGGTTTAGAGGTGACAAAAGTGCACATTCACGTGCATTTCTATGCAGGTTGAGTGGTGTCAGGACTTAACTCACTTGTGAACACTGCATTGAACTTCTATGTTCACAGTGGTTAAGTTCTGCCATCCTGGAACCGACATCAGCAAGGAACGACGAGACCTTGAGTGCTGGCAATGCCTTGGTTTATAGTGTCATCAAACTAAATGTATTCACCCTGAGTATTGTGACATCTCATTCACTGCATGTATATAATGTCCCTTAAAGAACTGCATTAAAGATGCACTTAGACTTGATCTTATGAGGTTCATCCCAGAATTACCTGCAACCAGAGTGCCTGTGAATGATAGGCCAATCCCACACTGTTGTGACCTGACGGACGGGATGTTTTTATCATGTTGGTTGGTATCTTAATCTCAGATGTTGAGCACAATGTAGCAAACGAGCCATAGCCTGAAAATAAAAATACTTGGATAAACATCTTTGTTTGTCTTGGAACAAACTCCCATAAAACTGTTTTTTTTCCCCTTATTTTCATGTGTCGGACCAGCAACGCAACCTATCAAAGCATACAAATGTTCACATTATATCCCATATTTTACACTTTTTTTATTTTTACCTATCCATACTTTTTCAAAGTGCTTTTTTGTTCATATTTTGTTCAAATTAACTAGATTTCTTTATTTTAAAAAATATATATTTTATATACTAACAGGCCTGTGAAGCTTTTTTACCTTTATTTATTTATTTATTTATTTATTTATTTATTATTTTACAAAGACACAAATAATTTATTAATTATTTAATAAAGACGTAAATTATCAAATAAATGTATTTATTAAATAAAATATGTTAAATAAATTAAAATAATTCTGATAAATTTAATGTTGGTGCTTTTTGACAGTTATTATTATGTTATTTATTTAGGTCCTTTTTTTAAATCAGCCAGTCAACTTGTGGACCACCAGTGGTGAACCACTGTCCTCTTAGCCTTAACCATTAACTACCCTTCAGAAAGAAAAGGTACAACGCTATCACTGGGGCAGTACCATACCTAAGGTACAAAAGCAACATTTTTGTACCTTATTCACCCCTAAATTACATAATAGTGCCTTAAAGATACATATTAGTACTTTAAAAGCACATATTAGTACTTTAAGTGTGCATACCTTTTAGTTGTTGTACCTTAGGGTACTGCCCCAGTGACGGCTTTGTACCTTTTCTTCTGAGGGGTAGTTAATGGTTAAGAAAATGTTCTGAGAGTGATAAAGTGAAAAGATTGGCTGAAATGAACATTGTTCCTGGAGGACTATTAAAAGATATTGACCCATGACACGTCTTAATAAAATGACTTTTTTTTATCGGTGTAGGTGTTTTTATTTTATTTTATGTGTTTTGTAAGTTTGCAACTGTCAATCCTGTTAGCGGAGCTGAAAAATGTGTGCATTAAATAAAATAACTCTGAAAATCATCTCTTCAGTATGTGGGTTTTCAAAGCGAAATGGGGCAACTTGTTGCAAGACCCCACATTATTGGCACCAGAATTCGAACTGTCTCATAAATAACACAAGGAATAAACAGCAAAGACATGCTTAATGTGAATGTTTACCAACAGGGATGTTTAGGGCAGTTGCTAAGTGACCACACATGTCCGAACTGAATCTGAACTCCGGAGGCCCAGTTTCAACTCTTCAAATGTGGCAGAGCAGCCATTTGGAAACTGTTTGTATCCAAGGCCTGAGCGATGCATTAAACGCAAAACAATGGGAAAGAACGGTACAGTGAGTCAACTGTTACCGTATTTCCCGCATCCAGGCCAAAGGATGCCTGCAGCTGTGAAACATGGTGGGGGATCTGTAATCGTCTCACAGAAATCCTTGAGGAATATTCCTGTAGCGACCAATGTTCATGAACGCCATCCTCTCATAATGTTCCCACACACAGCTAGAACTCAAGAGTGATTTGAAGAGCTAGTATGAAAGCAAAGTGTGCATGGTATCCTTGATATCATTATATGTTTTAGATATTTCCATAATTGTATCCACCTCATGTTGAAGCAGATCAATGAGACTGGTTTCATACAATTTCTGTCTGTGTGCTTGTTTTTCTCCACAGTAAATAATATTGTTGGCACCTTTATGCTAAAATGTCTTTGCTTTTTATAATGTTTTCCCTCATTTGTAAGCCGCTTTGAATAAATGCATCTGCTAAATTATCTCATTACCAATTAAAATACCATAATTACCATAATATGAAAGAATCTTAGTGTGTGTGTGTGTATGTATATATAAATGTACAAGTATATACATATTATATATAAACACAAGTAGTACATATAAATATAAGTATATATTTATGATTGTACATTTATATATACACACACACACTAAGATTTTTTCATATTATGGTATTTTAATTGGTGATATATATATATATATATATATATATATATATATATATATATATATATATATATATATATATATATATATATATATATATGGGGCAACTTGTTGCAAGACCCCACATTATTGGCACCAGAATTCGAACTGTCTCATAAATAACACAAGGAATATATACATATATATATATATATGGAAAGAGAAACACAAGAACTACATGTAATTATGAATCTATATTTACGATTATACATTAGGCCTATATATATATATGAACTATATAAATAATCATATATAGATATTTATATTTACATGTAGTTCTTGTGTGTCTCTTTCCTTCAGTGATTTTCTGCTCATCATCAGGTGTCTTCAATAATGCTCAATCATCACTCATAAATATTATCTTTAATTTATTTTGTTTTATTATATTTAATATTATTTCATACATACAATTATTAACATAAATGTACATCATGAAAATAGTCTTATACAACATTTTACTTGCGTTTATTTAAATACACAACGGTATAACATTACTGAATTACAGTACTGAGAATCTAATGGGACTCAAAAGTCAAATGTTTGGATACATTATAGTAATGGGAATTTGGGGGTAAAATGTGGTTAATTGTCATTCAAATAGTTTATGTAATATCATTTGTCTCGATGCAAAATGCAAAATATAATTTTTATTCTTATTTTGGGGTAATATGACGTGTTGTCGCGCCCTTCATCCTGCATGAGACATAAATACTAGTATTAATAAAGTTGTTGTGAAGGTTTCATTCTTCATTTCTTTATCTTAGTTTCGAATGATGTGTGTGCGCTGGTCTCTCTCTCTCTCTCTCTCTCTCTCTTCTCTCTCTCTCTCTCTTTCTCTCTCTCTCTCTCTCTCTCTTCTCTCTCTCTCTCTCTCTCTCTCTCTCTTCTCTCTCTCTCTCTCTCTCTCTCTCTCTCTCTCTCTCTCTCTCTCTCTCTCTCTCTCTCTTCTCTCTCTCTCTCTCTCTCTCTCTCTCTCTCTCTCTCTCTCTCAGTATCTGTCCGTCAGTGGTCTGGTCTCCTGTGCCTGCTGTGCTGATAATCAGTGTATGGCTGCAGCTGGCTCAGTTCAGCAGGAACAGGAGCCTGGTCTTCTCTCTGTGGCCTTCTCCAACACACACACACACACACACACACACACAGAGAGAGAGAGAGAGGACTGTTCTTCACAGCACAAGCTACAGGTATGACCATGCAAAATACATATCTACACAAATTCACTGTTCATAGTGATAAAAACATTTAATATCCATATTTTACCTAGCCGGGTAAATAATTAAATAATGTTAAACAATACATTCATTCATTGATGATTTGTACTGTATTGTCTATTTCAACACTATAAATAAAATACTTTTCAAAAATCTGTCTAGTACGTGTCTTTTTTGCTGAAATAAGAAATTGTAATTTATATTTTATAATATTAAAATAATTATTAGAAAAGATTGATTTGTTACAAATATAATATATAAAAATGTATTTAAATAGGCTAGTCATTTATGTAAAATATTTCAAATATGAGAAAAAATGTGTCTCCATGGTTCAACTTGATTTTTTTGTGAAATAAGAAATTATAATAAAGTTATTAATTATAATAAAAAAATATGCATTTATATTTGATCAGGTAAAAATAATTCAAATGTAGCCTATTATATTAGCTATACATAAGCATAATAGGAAACTTTCATTTTTTCAACGTTAAAATAAAACAAATATTTTAACGTTGAAAAAAATAACGTTTTATATATATATAATATATAAAATGTAAATATTGTTCAATATAATTATTGCACAACCAATTACGAGGTTACTTTTTTTAAATAACTAAGAAATTAACAGTTAATAATATAGGCCTGATTAAATTATTGAATTGGAAATACATTTGTATTGAATCTGATGTTAACAAAAGGGTCTGAGTTAATTAGGCTAACGCAAATATATATATATATATACCATAAAGAGAAAATGAACACCTTTGATGCTCCAGGTGGATAGTCCCTGCATAGTTAAGGGTACTAGAAGTGATCTTGGACAAAAATATCAGCTAAGAGACTTAGCATTAGCAAGCCGAATATAAACACAGCTCAGGGACACAGCTTGTGATCACGTGATCTTCCAGAATATCCCATAACGGCTCTATGGATGTACAATAACTGTGGCTCTGTCCCAACACCAAGTGGCGGTATTTTAAGGCATCATAAGTGCACTCCCGACATGAATATTGTTCCACAAATCAACATATGTCGTGCAAAGGCAAACGGCTGCATCATAGGCTATTTCCTTCATGGAAAAGCTAAATCCATTTTTTTTTTCAGAGGACTGAAGAAAAAACCCAGACAACTGTTTGTGAAACTAGTTTTGGCAGGCTATTTGCATTGCAGGGTATGTCATGTTTCCTTTTAGTCTATACTTAGAAGAGAATGTCGTAAGTGTTATTTTTCAGATAACTTGGTTCTCAGCACCTGTCCCTTTCGTTTGCTCATCATTTATCTTCTCCTTCTGTCATGTTATGATTTACTGTCAAAACCCCCAAACGGTAAACAGTGAAATAATGTCAACGACTTTCTTTCTTTTCTTTTTCTTTTTTCTAGCTGCGACCGAAGGGCAAAAACAATTGGAAAACTACAGCAAGTGACCATGGAAACCAAAATACATCCCATACAATACAAATATACAGACATTTCAATGTTTGATCGCCAAACCACAAGAGGAACTTGGTCTGAGTTGGTTTAGAAATCAATTCTGAGAATAATCCTTATAGAGAGCAGATGCAGAGATGACGTTACCGGACAGTACCTGATGTGTCTTCCTTTTATACAGTACAAACAAAAAAGCTGTTACAACCATTAATTTATTGAATACAATATTGAATCCTTGACGCTAGGGGTCTAACAACTAAAAATCAAGTCAGGAATCTTGGTGTGTCTCTAGAGTCAGACCTTAGTTTCAGTAGTCATGTCAAAGCAATAACTAAATCAGCATACTATCATCTGAAAAATATTTCAAGAATTAGATGCTTTGTTTCAAGTCAAGACTTAGAGAAACTTGTGCATGCTTTCATCACCAGCAGGGTGGATTACTGTAATGGACTCCTCACTGGCCTTCCTAAAAACACCATAAGACAGTTGCAGCTCATACAGAACGCTGCTGCCAGGATTCTGAGCAGAACCAGAAAATATTAACATATCACACCAGTCCTCAGGTCTTTACACTGGCTCCCAGTTACATTTAGGATTGATTTTAAAGTATTATTACTGGTATATAAATCATTCAATGGGTTAGGACCTCAATATATTGCAGATATGCTCACTGAATATAAACCCAACAGATCACTCAGATCATTAGGATCACATCAGCTAGAAATACCAAGGGTTCACTCTAAGCACGGAGAGTCTGCTTTTAGCTATTATGCTGGAACCAGCTTCCAGAGGAGATCAGATGTGCTCCTACTGTAGTTACATTCAAATCCAGACTCAAAACACATCTGTTTAGCTGTGCATTTACTGAATGAGCACTGTGCCACTGTTCGTCCGACTGTTTTTACTGTACTTTATTTTATTTTTTAATCTAAACAGTTTTAATTATTCTTATTTGTTTTGATGATTTTAATTTCTTTATTCTAAACTGTTTTAATTATTGTTATTTCTTTTTATTTTTTATTTTTATTTCTTCTATGTAAAGCACTTTGAATTACCATTGTGTATGAAATGTGCTATATAAATAAACTTGCCTTGCCTTGCCTTGCCTACATCTAAGATTTTGTGAAATTAATCAAAATTAATAAAAAAAAATCAAATAAAAAACCCATTCGTAATATATGAATAGCTTATATATATATATATATATATATATATATATATATATATATATATATATTATAGTTATATATATTAAGTATATATATTATACTTATTATATATATTTTTTGCTATATTATTTAATAAAAATAAATAAAAAAACAATAAATTGTAATTACATAGATACATTACATACAAAAATATATTTTTACATATATATATATAGGCTATATATATATAAATATATATATATATATATATATATATATATATATATATATCATCTTTTTAATGAATACATTAAGTTTTATAAATTGTAACGCATTATATATTGTTTATATATATAGAGAGAGATAGATAGATAGATAGATAGATGGATAGATGGATAGATGGATAGATGGATAGATAGATAGATAGATAGATAGATAGATAGATAGATAGATGGATAGATGGATAGATAGATAGATAGATAGATAGATGGATAGATGGATAGATGGATAGATAGATAGATAGATAGATAGATAGATAGATAGATAGATAGATAGATAGATAGATTGATAGATAGATAGATAGATAGATAGATAGATAGATAGATAGATAGATAGAAAGGTTAGATAGATGGATGGATGGATATGTGTATATAATTACAGTGACAATATACTTATATTTTTTTAAATAATTAAAACAATGATATGTACCCCAAAACCATATATTTATATTTTTCATCTTTTTAATGAATACATTTTTATATGTGTTAAAATACACACCACTGATAGATCAGTGATACACACATATATTTTTAAGAATACTTAACTTGTTTGTTTTTATTTAAAAAAAATTATATTTAAATAATATTTTACCTTTTTGCAGGTGGTAATAAATAAAAGGAAAAATAATATTGTTTTCTATTATGCATTCTGTTATACATTCAAATAGGTTGTATAGGGCCATATGGTGTTTTCATGTTTTCCTTTAAGTTTAGTGTTTGTGCATGTAGGCTATAAGATCTGCAAAGTTACAAAGCTCAAAGTCACCCACAAAAATATATAATTTCTAAAAGAGAAGATCCAGATCTAAAACGCCTCGATTTAATTCTCCAACACCGACCTACGTCACTCGGGGGAAATATTAGCATAAAAACAGAATGACGCCCAAATATGCAAAGCAAGAAGGCGTGGCTTCCGCTGTAGTGTTGTTATTGAGCTGTGTTTCTATGCGGAAGCAAAAGCACTTTATTTGGCCTCCCAAATGTGGACAATTAGGAATCTGATGTTAAAATTTATTTACAACACTGTTCCAGAACAATAGGTACAAGTAGGCTACAACCCAAATGTTAAAATGTTTTGCGGAGGACAGTTTCCTGAACCTGGGAGAGTAGGCCTACATCGTATCTGAAAGGTATGAGTATCAAATTAAAAACTTACAACACTGTGAAACATTCTGCTGAAGTAAGGCTTGAAAAGTTTCGATCATCAGCATTTTCAGAATCTGACTCGGGTTTGAACTGATATGGTAAAACTGATGACATTATTAACTGTCTTTATAATTGCTTTGGAAGCTGAAGCTCGCGATTATAGTAAGAGTTGTTACATGTGTTTGTCCAATCACAACGCACCGGGTCTGCTGGCCAATCAAAGCACACTGCGCTTTCCGGAAGGAGGAGCTTTGTAAAACCGGTGTCTTGAGCGCGCGCAGCGTGTTAAAGCTGTATCGCCCGTTCTCATTCTCTTTACGAATACAGTTGCTTTTATGTGGATCTAACAGACATAACGTGCAAATAAACATCAGCTTATGTCTATGGTAATAGCACTCACCTGTAAAGGGCCAATACAACCATTATAATGTGATGTGATTGAAGCCTCTACTTATTGATTAAAAGGTTATTTCTGCCCTGAAATGTGTTGATCATATTCATGAGGTTTAAATCTGACTGATTATAACTTACCTACTACTTTTTACCTTTTAAAATACATGTAAAGGGCCAATACAACCATTATAATGCAGTATTTCACCTGCCAAAAAGTGATTGAAGCCTCTACTTATTGATTAAAAGGTTATTTCTGCCCTGAAATTAGTTTATTATATTCATGAGGGTTAAATCTTACTGATTAACTCACCTACTACTTTTTACCTCTTAAAATACATGTAAAGGGCCAATACAACCATTATAATGCGACATTTCACCTGCCAAAAAGTGATTGAAGCCTCTACTTATTGATTGAAAGGTTATTTCTGCCCTGCAATTTGTTGATTAAATTCATGAGGGTTAAATCTGACTGATTATTACTCACCTACTACTTTTTACCTCTTAAAATACATGTAAAGTACTACTTTTCACGTTTTAGAAAGACTGGGAATAGAGGAGCTGCAATAATGTATAGTAAGTGACTTTTTGAACATTATGTTAATTCTATTACACCCAACACACAAAATAATACTCTTTGAAAATATCATTATGATCATATTATCATCATAATATGACCCCTTTACCTATTCCATTAGGCGTTGTTTAGTGATCAAATATAGCTGAATAAGCGAGGCCACGCATTCACGAGAGTCTGTAGTCCAGGTGTGGACACAGTTCTGATGGATGGAAGTCATGTAACGTTAGATCTGCTGCTGCTCATGTGGAGAACAAGAGCGCCGGATGTTTGCTCACACTAAAGCTGTCGCCATGGCTACGAAGATACCCGTCCGTCAGCGCCAGCGCGAGCAGATGCGCGTCATTGTTCGCACTGACATCATCGCACTTCCTGTTTCTAAGAGGACAACCAGGGGAACTTCTCTCGTTATTTGTAAGTTAACTAAAGTAGCCTCGCGGACTCTGCGCCACGCTTTCCCCTTGAACGCATTTCAGCAGCGTCTTTTTGCTCTCATATTAGACGAAATGACACCTTTGCAGGTTTGTGATGATGATGAAAGACATGAAGTAATGGTGGGCGGATCACCATGGGAACATAACAGGTAAACAGAGGAGCGTCAGATAAGAGAATGATCTTTGAGCAAACCAGCATATTCTCACACTTCATAAACCCACCTACTCATTGATAATAACCGTGCACTTTATACCTTCCTTCCGTTTATCTACTACACATTCAGAGTTCAGATAGAATTAGCTGGAAGTGCAGAAAAACGGGTGTCGATTGTTAAATTGGAAGAAATCAATCAATTGTGCTCTGAATGACATTTAATTAATTAACTATTACGTGTATTTATTAACTTTATTTATAATAATAATATGCACGTATTCATTCAATCTAAAAAAAAATGTAGGCCGTTCTGCTAAGATAAACTTCAAAAAGGCAAAAGAACTACTAAGGTGGACTTTATATTAAGACAGCTGGTTCACATACTTTTCCATTCAGCCTTTGTGTAAATTTCCTCCTGATAAATCCGTCCGCACTCATAATAAATTATATAGGGTTAGGAAAAAGCCATGTCTCTAGTGCAACACACAACTCATCTTCTGCTGGACTTTAATAAACACTCATCCAAGTAAAGCAAACACTTAGAGCAGGAGAGCATTTCCAAATGGGTCAATAATGGGGGGGGAAATGGAAATCCATAACATGAAGGAACGTTTTACTGGAATTTATTTAGCCTAATGCTGGATAAGATCAAATAAAATTCAGTGTCCTGGCTAGCATACTGAAACAAACAGGAACAAATGAAATATAGGCTGAATATATTGGATCAGTTTCGCATTTGGCGTGAGACTCACGCAGTTGACACTGTTCTCAGGCTCTCACGACACTATTTCAATAAAACAGCTTTTAAACAATGTCACGTAACGTTGTATTTGCCTCAAAAAAGCCATTCTGTGTCCATAAACTCTATATGTGATAGACGTAGGCCAGTAGAGCTGTGTGTGTGTAAACCTCACTCCCCTGGCCTCAAGAATGTATATACATGTATATATGGCCGACTGATGCTAGAGTTTGTGGTTTTTAGCATCCTTGTTAGCGCACCCGCCTCCCACGCCAGAGACACCGGTTCGAATCCTGCTCGGATTGGGTCAAGTAGGACCGGTGACACATACAGAGTTTGTACAAGGCGCTTGAAGTACTTGAATTTGACTTTTTAAAATTAAAGTCCTGGAAAACCCTTGAAAACAGCCATATATTTGAAAAGTGCTTGAGTTATTGAAAGACAATATAGGCTATGTGAAATTAGTGCTTCATTTTATTGATAAAATAATCTTTTCACGCAACATTGCTCATTTAAATATCCAAGTATATGTTAGAGCTTTCGTTCTTCAGGAGAAAAATTAATCATTGAGAAAAAAAAATCAGTTTGAATAAGAATATCTTTGACTAGTTGAAATTACCAGTCATTGCATTTGCTGCACTTTATTTTTTTTTACCATTTTTATTAGTGTTATTACCATTATTTTATTAGTGTATTTGTATCCGTTTAGCTTATTTAGACTTTGGAGGATAATAAAGATATTGTTTGTTAAGTGAGATCTCTGGTTGTAGTCCTTGAAAACCAAAAAAGTAGTGCTTGAAAAGTCCTTGAATTTCATTTTACAGTATCTGTACAAAACCTGCATATAGATAAATGAAATATGCTGTTTAGAGCATTTTGTAAAAAAAAAAAAAAAAAAAACTATTATTTATCTTTTTTTACTCTTGTATAATTAAAAAAATGGTCTTATATGCAGTTGTATACAAATCAGTTTTGATTTCAACCTTCATTAACAAGAGAACGATATTTTCACCTTCAGAAAAAGTAACATGTAGCCTACTAGGTTCATGCATATATCCAAATGAATCATGTTGAATTTCAAGCTTATGAATCATTATTCCCCTGCAGCAATAATTGTCACTCCAAGCTGAACTCAAGTTGGCAGACCTGTATTGAATTCTGTCTTGAAATTTGTCGCTTTGGAATAAAGCGTTTGCTAAATGCATAACTGTGAAAATGAAATGAAAACCATTCTGACAAACAATATAGATATTAAAACAAGTTTCAGTTTCATGTCGCATCTATTTAGGTACACCTATAAAATTAACTTCCATAGAAAACAAGAAACGAAAACATTTGAAAATTACAGGCTTTGCATGCAGGTTTCAGATAGGCACTATTTAGGTCAAGACACAGATTGCTTATCGCTGAAAGAACTAAACCAAGACATTCATTAGGTCATTGACATTTAGGTCAAAACACTTGATTTGCACTTACAACAGCCGACCAAAAACACGCCGTTAACATCACGACTACCGGTTTCCACAGCTAAAAACAGTATAAATCTCTACAGTTTCTCACTGTAATTACATAAACTGTTTATACACACCCGGCCAAGTGAAGTAAATCAAAAGATCCTCGTGGGAATAAAAATGTACAGTAGTGGATAGAGAGACAGTTGGACTACAGGTAGTGAATCACAACTGCCCTCTGGTGGCAGAACAATAAAGATGCATACATTTCTTAAAGAGATAAATACATGCACAGAATCTTTCTTAAATTATTTAATGTCTTTCAACTTCTCTTCATTCATGTCCATGCATTCTAGCAGCTACATTATAATAACATAATGTAGATTATGGAATAAATGTACTCTCCAAATCTGAAAATGGAGAGAGCATAAACTTCCAGATAAAATGCAGTACTCAAACAGCACACACAAATGTTGCATGCAAACAACAATGAGGGATGACATACAATAAAACGAACATTGTATCTAGCTACATAATTAAATAAAAAAACTCGAACTAAAAAAAAGAAACTGCATTTGAACATATTTTACCCTATGATTTAACCAGACACAAAAACTTGACAGAAAAGGAGAGAAAACCGGGACATATACAAAATAAACAATGATGTTGTGCTCGTTTAAATGGACAATTAGCCAAGATGTTATTATTTTAAATTGAGCATTCAATCTATCTGTACAGAAACACAAGCTAACAGAAGACGGTGATGAGGGGTATCGGGTTTAAATAGGGTTTTTAAGAGAACAGCACCATCAATCACGCTTCTTTTCCTTGATCAGCCTGTCGGCGTTTTGTGCAAAAGTTTCAGCCACTAAAAGTGGAAAGACTATAGAAGCATCAGCATAAACCTGCACAGAAACACAACAGCACAGTTAACCAGATCAGCATATGTGACGAGTTGTAATAGAGGGTATGCGCATGACGTCACCGTCGGCCGGAGTGAATGCGGTCACGCCCACTAAGTGGCAAAAAGACTGAGCGGCGGCATTTGTTTTCAGCGTGAATGCCGTGAAAAACACACAAAACACATCTAAAACGGGAAAGAGCTTTGCGATTGACTGTACAACTAGATTTGACCAGAAATCTGAGGTACTGTATATTTTTAGAGACTGCAAAAAGCTACAGAACAGACTATATTCTGCATAATTGGATGTTTTTAAATAAACACTGACAAAAAACTATACAAGTTTTAGGGCTGGACGATATGATGATATACAGTATAACATTAATGTAAGTGATCACTCGGATTTAGACCTATCTATATTGTATTTATATAAGACGTTTACAGGCAAATTTTCTTCATTTATTTCCCCGGCGTCGAAATCAGGCACATATAAATGTCAGGAAACACGATTCCTGGCTGCATGTCAATATCCATGGATCACTGGATCTTTGATAAGTTGTAAGGAACACTATATCGAGTCCAACTTTTAGTTTAAACTGATAATAGTTTGTTTTACTCGCGTTAACGCAGTTTCCCCTATTAAAGGGTTAGTTCACCCAAAAATGAAAATTAAGTCATTAATTACTCACCCCCATGCTGTACCAACCCCGTAAGACCTTCGTTCGTCTTCGGAACACATATGAAGATATTTATGATTAAATCTGAGAGGTGCATGACTCCTCCATAGGCTGCCTAAGGGAATGACACTTGACGACCCAGAGAGTCATTAAAGAAAATGTTTAAATATTCCATGTCACAACAGTGGCTCAACTATAAGTTTATCAAGCGACGAGAATACTTTTTGTGCGAAAAAACAAACAAAAATAACGACTTTATTCGACTATTCCTCAGTGTTGGGCAAGCTACTTAGAAAATGTAGTGAGCTAAGCTAGCAGTTACTCTACATTAAATGTAGCTTCACTACACTGAAGCTACCACCCTGGGAAATGTAGCAAGCTAAGCTACAGCGATATGGCAAAAGTAGTTTACTACATCTAAGCTATTTTTTTTTATACTTCATTCCAAGTCAATGTGTGATCTCAGTGATCAATAAAACTGTCAATCAAATATAGACAGGCATAATTTGTCAGTTCAATTGTTTATTCAACAACTGTTCTAAACCAATTTGGCACAAAAAAAAACAGCATAACATGACTATATAAAACCATATAACTATATAAAACTATTACAAAACCAGGTGTCAAGAGCATGTGCATCTTTTTCCATTAAGTACATTTCTCACCTGTCAGCCCAAGGATTGATATTGGTACGTGATGTCACACCACACGGAGCAGAAGGTGGTGGTAATGCACCAAAAAGCTGGTTTGTAGAACCCTATGAAATTTTCATTTATTTATTTATTTATTTATTTTTTTTTAAATAAAATACATTTTATTTTCCCCCACATTCCAAATTCAGTTTTATTTTGTTTTCATTTTTCTGGACTCCCATTTTAATGGTTAAGTAAAATTTTAGTAATCAAAAACATGTGTAATTAATTGAAATCATGAAACGTATACAATTTAATACTATTTTATTACAATTTTAAAATAAATTACATTTTAAGGGAACTATGAAATGGTTTTTTTTAATGGTTTAAATTGTAATGACCAATTTATTTAAAATGTAGGCCTAATGATTTAAGCAAAACTTTCTTCAAAGGTTAAACCAACCTTTTATTTTGACAGGTTGCCATGTAGAACTTCGAGTCTCTCTGTGTGTGTTTTTTATATGACGATAGTTTTTCTCAAATCAAGCTAAAATGCTTCTAAAGTGACTCTCAGAGCGGCTGTGTAGATGAAGTACATGCATTAATGTCCTCATATAGGCTGAAAACATCACAAGCGTGCTTCAGTGTGTGTGTGTGTGTGTGTGTGTGTGGAAAATGAATGCGCGCGTCTAAGCCATTCATTCACAGAGACACGCAGAACATGCATGATTCCTTTTTAAATCGTCTTTATGCATCAGTGATACTTAGCAGTTGTATTTGAGCTTGAGCTTTAGAAATGCTTAGGGAAATGTAGCTTGTGTGGACGCTACGGCGCTACTTAATCAAAAAAAGCGCTTCGCTACTGAAAAGCTATTTGATTCAGAAAACAGCGACGCTACCACCACGCTACTGAGAAATGTAGTTAAACTAGTAGGGCTACTGCCCAACACTATTCCTTTTCTTCCTTGTAGGCCTGAAACGAGACTTCAAGAGATTTCCACGACGCATGCGCGAGAATTGCGATCTCCTTCAACTACTTCAGTTCAGTTCTCGCGCGTGCGCGTCGTGGAAATCTTTTGAAGTCTCGTTTCAGGCCTACAAGGAAGAAAAGGAATAGTCGAATAAAGTCGTTATTTTTGTTTGTTTTTTCGCACAAAAGTATTCTCGTCGCTTGATAAACTTATAGTTGAGCCACTGTTGTGACATGGAATATTTAAACATTTTCTTTAATGACTTTCTGGTCCGTCAAGTTTCAATCCCTTAGGGAGCCTATGGAGCAGTCATGCACCTCTCAGATTTAATCATAAATATCTTCATTTGTGTTCCGAAGACGAACGAAGGTCTTACGGGGTTGGTACAGCATGGGGGTGAGTAATTAATGACTTAATTTTCATTTTTGGGTGAACTAACCCTTTAACTCCAGCCACGCAGCAGCTCTTTTGCCACTCAGTCCGGCTGAGGGGGCCGTGTTCCGGCGGGAAAGTGACGTTAATGCATTCCCTCTATAGCTGCATGTATGTGATATTTATAACAAGAGCATGCCAACATATGACTCTTACCTTTACAGGAGTGGCATCCATGCGGATCTTTCCCCAAGAGACGGCTTCATCGGGCCTGGCGCCGGAATCAGAGCCGTCAAACTCCTGCCCAGTGTTGACAAACACCGCAAAATCTGCTCCGTTCCTCTGAGAGACACCAAAAACAGATGAGCTATTTTTATTTTGAATGAGTCGAGATCATTGTGCTTTTTGAGGTTCATATGATTACCATGAGATTAGCGTTGGAGACGTGATGCTTGACGAGACCTCCTCCGAGAACGATCATCCCCGTGGTCTTGGCAAACACGGCCTTGCTGTTCAACCTCCGAATATCTGACGTACACAACATGAAAATGACAAGTGAGATTTGTAAAATAATCTCCAGATTGCCTTCGCATCACATCTTGGGCGACTCACCCTCCACAATGTCAAGCACTAGTCCGGGGTTCTTATAGGAGTGGAAGTAGATCATATCACCCAATGATCCGTCAGTGAGGGCGGGGCTAAACACTGGGATGTCATTCTGAAAAAACAATCGACCAATCAGTAAGATTGCCATTTGAGGAAGGACTGATACAGGTGACTGACGTGTCTGTAATTCAAACATTACCTTATAGGCCCAGTAGTACACCGATTCTGGGTTGTTGATTTCTTTGCCAAGTCTGTGGATCATTTTGGAGGGTGTCCAGTGTGTGCCCTGATGTAAAAACATTTAACAATATTGCACACTCTCACTTACAAAAAAAACTTCCAAGCCAAATGCAACTAAAATAAATGCATCACCTCTGTTATCAGATCTTTTCCAGCATCATTTCCAGCATCATTTGGTCAAAAATAGGCATTTTTACAAATATTTAACCACTCAATTAAATTAAATAAAGTAAAGGAACGTAAAAGTAAGGTAGGGTAAAATACAATTGTATTAAATTAAATTCACCTTTTGTTCCAGCATAATTTGGTCAAAAATAGGCATCTTTACAAATATTTAACCTCCCAATTTAATACTAATAAAAAAAGTAAAGTAATATAAAATAAAATAAAAAATAAAACTCTGTTTTTTATTCCAGCACCATTAGGTCAAAAATAGGTATTTTTACAAAAATGTAACCACCCAAATAAAATAAAATAAAATATTTTGTTCCAGCACCATTTGGTCCAAAATAGGCATCTGTACAAGTATTTTGATTATATTAAATTACATTCACCTTTTGGTCCAAAATAGGCTTTTTTTTTTTTTAACAAACATTGAACCACCCAATTTAATACTAATAAAAAAAAAAGTAAGATAAAATAAAAATAAAACTTCTCACCTCTGTTTTTTGTTCCAGCACCATTTGGTCCAGAATAGGTACCAGCCAGTCTTCAAACTTACAGTAATTATCATTTGGTACCAGGAGATTGCCTATTCTGTGACAAAGTATTATTAAATGTATTAATAATTACATATAAACACCACAATGATCTAATCAGGAGCCGTTTACTCACCTATTAATGCCTTGCTGTCGTAGCTCTTTGCCTTTTAGACTAAAGTCTCCAAGGTAAGTGGGTCCTAAACATTTTATAATGTCTTCTTCAATCCCTCCTGCTGTGCTCACGATCACATCAACCTACAAACACATCAAATAATTCAACATAAAATAGATTCTTTTCATTGCATAACAACAGAATAGATAGTGAATACTGAACGAGAAGCATAATAGTGCTTGTTCACTGGGGTGGTCGTACCATTCTGTGCTGTGCGAGGTAGCGAATGGTCTCTCGTACACCGGAGCTAATCAGGTTTGACGTGTAGCCCAAGAATATAGTGCATCCTGAACGAGTCTGATCCTCGTAGCCCTCGATCTCGTCCTCCACCGGCTCCAGTCTCTTCTCGATCTACTCCGACCACAGACATGAGAAAAAAAATCACACATGACTGCAAGTGTTTTTTCTAAGAGCTACAATATGAGATAACGGACACTGGTGGTATACGACATCACACGATCCTCCTTTCAATTACAAAAGCAAATTGTAATTGATAAAACAAGCCCACAATCAAATTGCATGTTTCTGTAATACTTCACACTTATTGAGTTATTAAATAATGTCATTTATACCACATTGATAAGCTATTAGTATTTGATGTACCTTCAAATATGAATATACAGTGGCCCCCGGAAAAGTATTTGGACACTCAGGCAAGTGTATTATTATTCTGAATGTCTTTGTGTAAGATAAACCATTTCACATAGGTTTGAAAAGTTTTAATAAATATTATTAAAACACATACAGTATGTTCTCTTATGCTCAATGCAGAAGTCTCTGATGCTCACCAAGGCTGCATTTATTTTATCAAAAATGCAGTGAAAACAGCAATATTGTGAAATATTATTGCAATTTAAAAATAGCTGAATTTGTTTTTATTTATTTATTCCTGTAATCAAATCTGAATTGTCAGCATCATTACTCCAGTCTTCAGTGTCACATGATCCTTCAGAAATCATTCTAATATGATGATTTGATGCTCAAGAAACATTTTAATATGTGCTTAATATTTGTGTTAAAACTGTGACACATTTTTTTCAGGATTCTTTGATAAATAGACAGTTCAAAAGAACAGCACTTATTTTATATTGAAATCGTTTGTAACATTATAAATGTACTCTCACTTTTGATCGATTCAATGCATCCTTTCTGACTAAAATTATTCATTTATTTCTTTCGTTTGAAAACAAACACCAAACTTCCGAATGGTAGTGCATCACAGTTTCCACAAAAACATTAAGCAGCAATAACGGTTTTCAAAATTGATGATAATAATAATAAGTAAAAACGCCAAATCAGCATATTAGATCTCGGTGTTGTTGGATAAAGTGTTTGAGAGGGGAGAGCAGAACTGAGCACTCACTCACCATCCTGTTGATCTCCTGCACGGCCTGACCGAAGCTGCTGGCCTGGAAGCCCGTGGTGAGGAAGGACTGCAGCAGGGCCTGATGGTCCACCCCCTGGTTGAAGTCATAGCCTTTAATCTGGAGCATGTCCTGCGGGAGAGGGATGCTCTCCTTCAACACTGCGTCCCTCGCCACGGAGGGAGCCAGGTGAGCCATGACGAGCAGCCTGGCTGGTAATGATACACAACCAGCTTATATTACTTATACACACTATTACATAACAACACAGTTTCACCAGGGTACAGCTAATAAAAGCATGTGGTACTGAATGACTACAATAATCATTTACTATGGTATTTATATGGCACTTCAAAGAATACCATGGTACAATTTATATTCTACCACAGAACTTTTCAACAACTCGTGCACATCTCATCTACTAAAACAGTTATACTAGACCCCTGCAGTGCTAGATCATTGATTTTAACCAATCAATGATTGATTGTGTTATATAACGCAAATATACATATTCTATTTGTTTCTGTTTATTTGTATGTCTAAAATAATGTTACACTCACCCCAGTGGTTAAGTGTGTAACACCCGGTATGCTAATGTAGTTTATCGCTGATCGCACTCACAGCACCGCACATTTGATCAGCCACATGTTCCAAACTACGGCGAGCGCAGCGGTACAAACTAAATGCAAAACGCGAAGTGACTCCATCGAAATCACATACTTCCCCACTAGTAGGCGAAAAACAGTATGTGACAAACGAAGTATTGCTGAATTTAATATAACTTTACTGTAATATATAACTAACATTTCAATTGAGACATTTGAAATATGCACTATTTTTGATACAATCTGTATTGTAAAAAAAAAGCGCTATATAAATAAAGGTGACTTGACTATTTTTAATTGATTACGTAAATGTGAAATTACAGAGTAATTGACAAAATGCAAATGATTGCTCTGCATAGGAGCACACTATTCTACAAACACAATTCACATTTAATATTCTCATCATACATATCAGGAGGATAAAGCTATGTGCACACAGTTACATTTAAGAGAGGTTTCATGACCACCAGAGTGAAATCAAATACTACTGAACTTTCGTGACATTTCTGGCACTGTTGATGTGACCTCAGAACTCAACCACATCACAGGACCTTTGAAGCTTCCAGCAGAGTGTGTGTGTGTGTGTGTGTGTGTGTGTGTGAGGATGGAGGGGTTCATCATCCCACTGAGATATAAATGCCTCCAAAAACTGGACACCGGCTCTTCCTCACTGAAACAAGAACATTTGAACTACACAACAAGCCAAATGGACTCTTGAGGTAAAATTACAGCTTCGGCCACGATCTATCAGACAGAATTAAACATTCATAGATAGTTCAAATAATATGTTATGTTATGCTCAGAGATTTGACATGCTTTCCAGCTGGTGCAAGTCTATGTTTGAGCTGCAGTGATGGACGTATACTGCAGTAATAACGTTCTTCAGGCCAGGAGAACCGTGGAGCAGCTGAGACTGGAGACAGAACTGCAGAGAGTCAAGGTGAGACGCATTCATCACTGATATAAACCACCACACTTACATTCTAGAGTCTATCTTTTATGGTATATGGTTGAAATTACAACATCTTCAAAGCACAATAATATAAAAATATTATATAATAAACACTTAAAAATAAATGTTCTTTATGGGCATCTGTGGTTTCATGAAGTTTTGCATTGCACCAAAGGTTCTTTACAGTGGAAAACGGTTATTCAGATTATAAAAATGTATTTAATTATTTACATTAGGAAAAAAATGGCTCTTCTAAGGCATCACTGTAAAACACCTCATTTGGAACTTTTAAGAGTGTATAACATAATGTAATATAATATAATAGTAACGTCTGTTCTGGGTTTGAGTTGTGATCTTGTTTGATTTCCACAGTTTTCTGTTAGTTCATGTTTCCTTTGTCATAGTTCATTAGTTGCCGTGGTTTTTGATTTGCCCTCATGTGTTACACCTGTGTCCAGTTAATTATCGTTTAGTGTCTGTGTATATATTTATCCTTAATTTTCAGTTCACATTTAGAGTGGTGGTTCTTTTGAGAGTGTATAATATAATCAGTGTTGGGTAAGTTACTCTAAAAAAGTAATTAATTACATTCCCAATTACGTCTTCAACAGTGTAACTGTAATTAGATTACTGTACTTATTACTCTCTCTAAAAAGGATTTGCATTGCTTATTAAATTAATAATAAATTCCTAAATCCCACATCAACCTTGACCAGTTGAACAACACGATAGACATGAAACGGTTCCTTTAATTTTTTCAAATATATATTTGCATAAATTATTCTTCTTCCTATTTAAAGGGGTTGCATTAAAAACATATGTTTTAAAATTCGACATTACATTTTGATGTTAAATCCACTAGTTTTATATAGTCTAGTATTCAATGCAATCACATCAAAAGAAATTATAATTAAATGACAGAACATAAGAGTAATCCATTAGGCTACTTTACTTTTTCAAGGGAAAGTAAGTAATTAATGACTTCGTAATGCATTAAACCAAACACGGAACATCACATGATGTAATATAACTCTCTGTGATATGTAACACATATGTTGGCATGTGTGTGTCAGATTTCGGCAGCAGCGGAGCAGATCGTCCAGTACTGTCAGGAACACAGGAGAGCCGATCCACTGCTCACCGGGATCGCAGCGTCCTCCAACCCGTTCAAAGACAAGAAGACATGCGTGCTGCTGTAATCAACAATCTTACTTTTTATTTGCAGTCTTGAAACGACACCTTGAAAAATCAAACTGAATTATACATTTATAAAGCTTTTGGGGAAAAAACAAGCAATCAAACAAAAAAGAGATTTTGATCACAGGACATTCAGTCAGTCACAGAGCAACTTATAAATCTGCAATTATAAATAATTCATTAATATGGACTTTCTTTTAAATTAAGTCTATTTATTAGTTTGTTATGGTGTTAAAAGTGTTTACTGACAGTGCATTCATTTTAAAGCACAGTGCCTCATTTTTAAGCTGTGCGCTGTATACTTGTATAAGTGCGTTGACAAGTTTACAAAGACAAATTGAATCCCATCCGGTTTTAATAACCGATTTCCTTGTTTGTGTATTACACATCTAGGGAGCTAAACTGATTTATAATGATTCTTGTTTGTACTAAATTAACCTCATTATTATACTATGTTGTTAACATCAATTTTGTTGAAATTTCAAGTAATGATCATCACACAAGCAAACTGGAAACAAATATAGTTGTAAGGAAAACAGAGGTGGTGTTCCTGAAAGGTTTAGTGTGCTAACGTAGTCCGACCTCTTCACAGAGAACCATGGACAGCTGGGAATGTCAAGTTTTTGTTGCTATAGACATGTATCAGACACCTAAAACATTGGTTTTCATCTTTTCCACAATAAAAGCAGCACATGAATGTTGTTCCCTGCATTGAAATGCTTTTTAAACTCTCAGTTTCTGAGCCTCCAAACCTCCACATTCATGTCACCAGAAGCGATAGCCAGCGTTCCTCCTTCAACACTTAACTGGGAAGAGAAAAATGATGAGCCTTTATTTATGCATGGAAGTGTAGACATCTGCTAGATAAGAGTAATCGTGGAATAATCCAACAGAAATATTTGACATAAAGGTTGAGATTCAACCTTGAGATCATTCAGCTCAGACATATAGAAATGAGTCAACCTTATTCTACAGTATATCTATGTTATAAAGTGGTATATCTATGAAAGTGGCTCATCCAATTAGATTTAAAATGCATTTGTGGTTTGAGTATTTTTAAAAAAATTCAAGTGTTACATAATGTGAAGGTTATTTCGCATTGATTCATTCGTATGTTTTGAATAATCACATTTTTGATGGTTTGCATCCATCAAATTTCAAATAATAACAATCTAATATAATGACATTAAGTATCACTCATTTGGTAAAAATACTTAATTCACTGGATTATCCAAAAATAGGCAAGATCACATCTACTGTGATGTAATAAATAATGACATCACAAAATCGGAAAATTGTGAAAAATGATGAAAATCTCAATATCGAGGTTCAAATTACTAACAAATTGTTTTAATGCAGAATAACTGCACAACTCAGGATAATACGCTTAGTGTCAACTAAGTACTGAAAACGTTTTTCCAATGCTTTTGTCACGTGTAGACGTTGTCAAAATGATCCTCGTTCACAAGGATCCGCGAGAACGATTAAAAACGCTGTATTATTCATGCCAGGCCACTAGTTGGCGATGTCACTTTGTAAAGAAACACTAAGCGCTGATAGACTGAACACGTGATACGCATGTGAAACCGTTTTCAAAAGTTTGTGTTTTCAGGCCCCCAAAACGTGTAAATAAACCGGCCAAAACGCATAAAAATGTTTATGATTTTGGTTGAAAACGGTGTAGCGTAAACAGCCCCTAATTTATGTTCTCTATTGGGAACTAAACGTGTGACCTGAATATCCACCAAAAATATGAACAGCATGTACAATAATGTAGAGATAAATAGCATTAAGTTTTTTTTTGTTTTTTTTTATGTATGCTTTTGAAAGAAGTCTCTTATTCTAACCAAGGCTGTAATTGTTTGATCAAAAATACAGTAAAAACAGTAATATTGTGAAATATTTTTGCAATTTACAATAACTGTTTTCTATGCGAGTATATTTTAAAATGTATCTTATTCCTGTGATCAAAGCTGTATTTTCAGCATCATTACTCCAGTCTTCAGTGTCACATGATCCTTCAGAAATCAGTCTAATATGATTTGATGAAAGATTTTTTTTTTTTTATTATCCATGTAACATTATAAAAAGTCTTCATTGTCACTTTTGCATAATTGTCATAATGCATCCTTGCTGGATAAAAGTATTAACAGTAGTGTATAAGATATACGTATAAGATATACGATTTTGGTCAAACTGCCCACCCATATGACCGCTTGAAATGAATACAAAAAAATACAAATAAAATGAATCAACATAGAGAAAAGTCATGGTTAAATTAGTCATCGTACCCCATTAACTCCTGCCTGATGGTGAAGTGTGCACAGCGTCTGTGGTGGAGCACATGGGAGGTGGATCTGCACAGAATAAGAGATGTGAGCTGCCGATAACCTCACATAAATGCCAACAAGACACATGTTGAGCTGTGGGATGCCTCACCTTGATAGTGCGGTCAGAGGAGCATGTGTAGAGAGTGCCAGGAGAAGAGTGGACACCTGTGACCAGTGACCGGTGGATGTTAAAGTGTGATATGGGCGTCAGGCAGCTGTTGCGCAGGGAGAATGTGTGCACGAGTCCACGGTTATCCCCGGCCCACACCTCACGGCCGCGGTGGCACAGCGACAACAGGTAGGTGCTCAGCTGTGGACATGCAAACCGGAACAAGACTGAAACAGCTGCTTGTAGGAGCACGTCATCTTTTATTATTTTATGTTTAGCTTGTGTGTGTGAATACCTAAGAAAGCTTGTTTCCACCACAGAATAAAAAATAAAAAAGGTAATTGCGACTGTTTTTCTCACAATTGGCTTTATGCCCAGCCGCACTACTTCCTGAACTTCAGCCAGCTCCTTGTTTTCTGTCTGCCATTATTGGACAAATTGATTAATTCAGGTGTGCCTGGCCTCAGTAGTCATGGCAACAATAATCAGGCACACCTGAATTAATCAAGTTTGCCCAATAATGGCAGACAGGAAACAAGGAGCTGGCTGAAGTTCAGGAAGTAGTGCAGCTGGGCATAAAGCCAATTGCATGTATAGATCTCGCATTTCTGACTTTATATCTCGCAGTTCAGAGAAAAAAAGTATAAATAGTCGAGATAAAAAGTCGCAATTATCTTTTATAATGTTTCATTCTGTGGCGGAAACAAGCTTCTATGCAATTGCGAGTTTTTATCTCACAGTTCTGAGAAAAGATGTCAGAACTGCGTGATATAAACTCGCAATTGCGAGAAAAAAGTTACAATTGTGAGTTTATTTCTCACAATTTTGACCTTATAACACGCAATTGCGACTTTATTTCAAGCAATTCTGACTTCATATCTAGCAATTCTGAGAAATAAAGTCAGAATTGCACGACGTAAACTCGTAATTGTGAGATAAAATGTCGCAATTATCTTTTAAAATGTTTTATTCTGTGGCGGAAACGAGTTTCCATAAATACCTGAACCTTCTGCAGGAGCTTGCCCGCCCTGCGGTCGAACAGAGCGACGGTTTTGTCTTTACTGCCTGATAAGATGTACTGGTCATCCGACACCAGGCACAACACAGCATCACTGTGGAGATGAAGACTCTGGACCAATGGATCTGCAGCTGTTACACATAAATGACAGTTGCCAACTAATACAGCTCCAACGGGCACGTGCCAATCACATCATAGTGATTTCACTGGCTTCACAGGAGTCTACGTTTTTTGATAAAGTTTCGTCGGAAACATTTATTACAATTATCAATGATGAAACTGGTTGTACTGCTTAAAGTATTTGTTGTAACCTTTTTTTCAGAATTCTTTAACCTGTTAACTGTCACCCCTCCCCTTTTTGAACATACATGTAAATGCACATTTCGAAGTTAAATGATTGTAATTCAAGAATGCTTTGGAATATAGACGTAAGATTGGTCTTGTTTTAAAGAAGACATTTGGCAGATTTTTGTAGAAGTGAAATAAATTAAGAAAGTCAAACAGAAAAAAGTTATAGAAGTTTGAGTTTATGGAAATGTACAATGTAAAAAAATAATTATTCATATTTTTTATAAAATATATATTTTTATACTCTAAAACGGCAGAAAAATCAAAGCCAAAAATTTTGAACAAGTTGTGTTTCAAATTTTAGGTTGATATCTCAAAAAATGAGCTTTCAGTAAGATTTTGTTTGGCCACAGTACCACACTTTTTCACTAGGTCACAACCAGACTCCATTACTGCCCATATAAGGGCGCCGCCATTTCCATATGTGTTTTGAGTGATCTGAACCATTATTTACACAATTTTCATACAATTTATGATGTAGAGATCCTATTCAGAAGTAGTATGGGAAGTTTGGCAGATTTTGATATGAATTCAACCTCTAAGAAACATACAAAGAACACGCATGTGCGTCATAGCTCGCTTCAAAAACATAGCTTGTTTTTTATAGCTCATAAGCAAATAAAAAACAATTTATTTGTTTTTCTTTATCTTTAATGAACAGAAAGTTGGAAAAACGTTTTTTTTTGTAACATTTATAAATGTCTTAAGTGTCACTTTTACTTGCTGACGCCAAACTTTTGAATGGCAGTTTGATTTTACAGGAAGTGGTTCTTGGAAACGTACCTACCAGTTCATTCTGGAGTTTTTATTCTGTCATATGCGAGTATAAAGCGCACAAGCTTTGATTTATTTTTTTAAAGAATGCAAATACATTTATACATTTCTAATTGTGGCTTAGTTGTCCAAACATTGCAGCAGTCATTTATCACTAAATTCAGGGTTTTAAGCATGAATAATAATTGACATAAATATTACAAATGTATTTACATCATGCAATGTTGTTATTGTTAGCTAAAACTATTCAAAATCATCTAAATATTAAATGAAAAACTTAAAATATAGAAATATTCCCATGTCAATTAATGAAGCTGAAAAAAATAAGTCGAAGAAGTACTACAATTACTAAAACTAATAAAAATAAGCTACTTAATATTCAAAATTTTTATCGATCTGACTTTACTGACGCTGTTGTATGAGAACTGAACTGAGCTGGATGATGACATCACTGTTTTCTCCAAAGCTGCTTTATAGATGAAATGAACTAATTTAATAATTGATCATCTTCACAACGGAACTGAATAAACGCTGAACAACAGCTGAAATGCCTGTTATCACTGTAAAAATGCTTTGAAACAATCTGTATTGTATAAAGCGCTATATAAATAAAGGTGACTTGACTTAATGAAAATATTAAAAATAAAAGCCAATTCAAAATATCATAAATACAAATAATTTATAAATAGTACTAAAATTCATAAGTGATAAATTCCCAGCTAATAAATCATTCACAATAAGACCGTGAATGTGCATTAAGAAAACAAAGGGGCTGAACTTTGACTCACCTCGGGTGTCAAAGATGTTCAGTCTCTGATCATGTGACCCGGCCAGCACCGTGTCCCTCTCGCAGGACAGACACAACACAGCCGCTTTGCACTGGATGAGTCCCCGTTCTGCTCCTCCGGCTTCAAGATCCCAGAGCCTCACGGTGCTGTCGAACGAGCCTGACGCCAGCAGAGGGCCGCTGGATGCCAGGCACCACACCCAGCCCCGGTGGGTGCTAATGGTACCCCGTCCCGCTAGAGTGTGCATTAAGGTGCCTCTGGAGCCGTCTCGAAGGTCCCAGAGGTTCACGTTTCGGTCCCGAGAGCCTGAGACGCACAACGCCCCTGTTCCACCCAGCAGGAGGACACAATTCACATCTGCAATGTGGCCAGACGGAAGAATGATGTGCTCCAATGGTGAAGAAGTGCTGGACGACTCAATCAGACTGAGACTATCAGGTGCATTCTGGGATTGAACTTGCATATTTTCATGTCCTGCTTCCGCTGCACCGTTTAAATCAACATCCAGCTGCATCTCTTCCAAGTTCCTCTCAGCTGACGGGACTTCGCCGTTCGCCCCGACAACCGCCTCTTCCTGTCTCTCTCCCTCTCCCCGATTCTCCAGCCCTGTCCAGCAGCCAATCAGCTGCTCCATTTCCAAGCAGGCCTGGGACCAATCAAAATCCTCCTTTGGCCCGACTGGGAAAAGTGCTTTGGGACCTGAGAGTTTTTGAGCCCTCAGCTGCCACATCAAGCGATCCTCGCCAACCTTTCCCAACGTCTGACATACCTGAACATAGAAAAAGAGGCATACGTGATAATGAGATGTACACTATCATTCAAAAAATATATATAAAAAATAAATACTTTTATTCAGCAAGGATGCATTAATTTGATCAAAAGTGGCAGTAAAGACAATTATAATGTTCAAAAAGATTTATACTTTTGAACTTTCTAGTCATTACAGAATCCTAGGGATTTTTTTATTTTTTTTATCACAGTTTCAACAAAAATACTAAGCAATGCTGTTTTCAACATTGATGATGATAATAATAAATGTTTCTTGAGCATCAAATCATCATTAGAGTGATTTCTGAAGGATCATGTGACACTGAAGACTGGAGTAATGATGCTGAAAAATCAGATTTGATCACAGGAATAAATTACATTTTACAATATATTCACATAAAGTATTATTAAATCGTAATAATATTGCACAATATTACTGTATTTTTGGTCAAATAAATGCAGCCTTGGTGAGAATAAGAGACTTATTTTAAAAACATTACTGATAAACCCAAAAGCTTTGGGATGTCTGAACACAAAAACAGGTATTTATCATACAAAAGTAAACAAAAAAATGTCACGTTGAAATGTACTAATATTATTATAAATATTTATAAATGCATTCATTATAGTAAAAACGAATAGGCCCAACATGCACGTGTACTGAGAGAAGCTTGAATAGGGAAAAAAACGTCAGTTTTGGTTTGTGGTTTGTGTCTTGAATGTGGAAAGGATTACCTGTGGCAGCACATCAATGACACACTGCGCTGGGAGATGTGAGGCGATCTGTGTAACGATCTCCCATGGCAACGACAGGAGGTTTGCCCCGTTGCTCGACGGGGAGGGGCTCGTCTCCAAAGCCATGACGGACGGCTCCAAATTCAGTCTGTGGGGCAAAATGTCACAATGCAAGAGTTTACAGCAAAAGGCTGGAATACACGGCGCGATTTACAGTCTGGACGAGCCGAAAGTCTTAGCCAGTCTGCAGATTTGAGTTGTTTATATTTCTCAGAAAATCATGCAGACTATCACAGACTATCATATAATACATCATCCAGTCGGAGGATATCGAACATGTTTGATATTTGAAATCAATCTTGGGCTACAGGGTGATATGACTGCTGACCAAGTCAGTTGACCAAGTTGTTGAGTGTATGATGCCCAGTTTTTCAGCTGTAACTATTTACAAAGTCAGGCAAGTGTATGATGCCTAGTGATTTAAAATCTGTTGAGGTTTTAAAAGTCATGAAGTGTATTCCAGCCTAAACTGGTACAGCTCTTTAGAACAAATGTGTGTTTTTATTTTATTTTAAATAAAGTGCTTTGAAAATAAATACATTGAAAGTGCAAACATGCAAAGGCATGAGTATTCTTTCACAATCACACATGCAAACCACAGTAAATTACAATGTATTGTTTATATGTAGCTGAAATATCATTTCATACAGACCTCTGAGATAAGGAGTGTGGGGTGTCATTGGCAGTGGTGGCGGCAGCAGCAGCAGGGCATCTCTCTTTCTTCTTCTCCATCTCTTTCTCCTCATCCTTCTCTTTCTCCTCCAGGGTGACGTTTAGCCTTGACATCACCTGAAACACAAGAGCATAAACTGAAGCTGCCGTCACTCTCTGTTATTCCCATTATAATAAACAACTTGATCTGAAAAGATACGTTCTTTACGCCCATTAATGCTAAATTATTTACTCTGGTTGCCTCTAAATTCAAAAATAAATGGTACGGCAAACATGACAACATTACGTTTTTGAGCAATTAACATAATAAAAAACAGGATGCTGAAGATACACCCCTTTAGTGGTATATAAGTTAAAATATATATCGGAAGCAGATTTTTCAGGCAGAAATAAATTAGATGCCAGTTGTATAAAATGTCTAATAAAATAAAAATAGCAAACCGATCGTAATAAATAAATATATAACCTATGGATTGTAATAATCCATATGATTTACTTAAACGTTAAATATAACGGGCACATACCTTATTTTTTAATAAAAAATCCGATTGAAAGGGCAAACGATCCACATTTCTCATCCATCAGGTGTTGTCACGAACCATTGATCATTTTTATTATGACTCTGCACAATCATCCGAGTTCAGTCTGTTTTATATCTATGTCCCTTAACGACGGTGTAAGATTTATGTTAATGAAGAGCATTTATGTTAGAAAAAAAATATAGATGATTGAAACGGCCTTTGGATTAACATTAGATAATATATGACTGACCATAGCTACAAACTGTATGTGACTGGCATATAGACAGTTGGACTGGCACCAGCAGACGCATGTAAACAACACTACTGTCCTCTGGCGCACATCATTTACGTCATCGGTGTTTCCGCGTCGTGCTTCAAAATACATGAAATTATTTCGTTTTTAATAGTAGGCTCTTTCATTTGTATTTGTTTTTATTTATTTTATTTTTTTTATGTTTTATTAGTATTTATTTTTCGTTCTATTTGATTATTTTGTAATAACAAAAACAAAGGCTATTGATTTAAACATTGATTTAATCATATTCAAATTATCCTTAAAAAAAATTCTGATAAAATACGGACGAACGTGTTTGTTTATTTGTTTAGGGGAGACGGGGGTCACGTAACACCGGGTCAGTTTAACAAGTCAGAAAAGGAGCTGTGTTTGATGTCCTCAATATCAATCGTGGTATTATATTATTTGACTTAAAAATCCAAACGTAGCCGTTTCTCTAGTTTAATTTTATGTTTTGCATTCATGCTAACTTCAAACCCACATGCTAAAACAGTTAGCTATGCTATGGCTGTTTTCGGGGTGGGGATATTTGTAACTGTTCACTATTAACAAAGCCCTATTAACCAACCCCTTATGATGAGTCAAGTTATCGTTAACCTCCTCTGTTACGGCAAAGTCACGTGAGTTTTTTGTTGCGCATCAAGGGATTTGTGTGGTAAAAGTGTTTTCACTTGTAGTTTATGCACGTCTTCTTATCAGATAAAAACATTATCCGCCTCATTTCTAAAATGCACGTTAGCGCATCTTGGCGTTTCCATCCAGTGTTTTTTTATTTATTTATCTGACATCGCAAAATTCACATTAAAATAGGTGGATGGTAGTGACTGAATGTGACAGGAATACAGGCCTGCCTACACACCCACACACTTGCACAAACATACGCTGTTTTTGTCACTAAATTGATCACTTTGTTCAAAGGTGATTATTCTTTGTTCTTCAATAAAGTTATTGCATACATTAATAGTGTGGATCTTGTTTCAGTAAATTACCTCTCATTGTTACATCTATGATACCCGAGCCTATGTTAGCCTACAACGTACTAGTGAGGAAGGTTGAAACAAAATAGCTCTTTGTATTTGACATTGACTCAAATATGTCCGAGTGAGTTTTATTTATTTTTTATTTTTTTAGTAAACAAATATGGCTACAAAGTTTGAGAGATCTATATTACAAACAACCACTGAGTTACATATTTTTATAAGAAAAAAAGTTAAATATATGACATAATGCAATATGTAGGGTGAAATTATGGGCCTTTTTTCTAATAAAAATTATAGCAAAATGTACTCAAATTATTCAACATATATGAAATATGAAATATACTGCTCAACAACAATTAAAATGAGATGAGGCAATTTCTGACCATATGTGTGTAAATAGGTGTGAGCTGACTCTATACACAATGACAGTGGTCAAAGTCCAGATTCTAACACACACACACACACACACACACACACACACACACACACACACACACACCTGTAGAGACATACTTCCCATTTCAGAGCTCTATTGTTTGCTTTTCTTCTGCAATATTAATTGGCCAATAACTAAGGCACAATGGTGAAAGCATACTTGAAAATGAAAAATGTATGTTACATTCACAGACTATGATGTCACGATCTAAACAAACTACTGAGATAAAGATATTACAGAAATGTTGTCCCCAATATCAATTGTTGTAAACTTGTTGCAGCTGACGATGAATAATTAGTTGGATATTTGGACCGCAAAGATGACTTTGTGTAATGTAAAGTAAGGGATAATTATATAGCAATGATATTTATAAAAAAAAGAAAGCAATAATAAGCAACATGAATGACAAAAAAAAAAAAAAAAAAAACATACAATGTTATTTCTATCTTTTATACATAAGATGCAGCTCGAAGGTCAAAATATAAACAATATTTATAGTTAAAAAAGCATAAAAATAAATATACAGTGTTATATAGCAACTTTTCATATAAAATGCAACTCAAGGGAAAAAGTATACACAATATTAGAGGAAAAAAAACATAAAAACAATAACAAGCAACAAGAACGACAACAAATAGTGCTGTCAAATCGATTAATCGCGATTAATCACATCTAACATAAAAGTTTGTAAATATATGTGTGTGTATATATACACATTTATTTACAAACTTTTATGTTAGATGTGTTCAATCGCGATTAATCGATGTGGCAGCACTAATAAAAATAAAAACTAATCAAAACTGATTTCTTCAGGATAACAGAAGCATCAGAAGACCTTCATTTCTCATCTTCAGGGTTTTCTCTCGATCTTTTATAGCCCTGTTTCACAAATGAGAACTGCAGCAATTTACAGAACGTAACTCAAACCCATAATCTCTCTCCACCTTTAGTATTCAGATGCTTATCATCTTACTGACCGATGATATTTCAGGGTCCACCCAGTTTCTTATCTTCACATCCTACTCATTTGTACTTCACACTAACTGGACACTTCCAAACCAGGGCCAATCTGCTGAGGTGCTACTGATAAGGCAATGAGTAATCAGAGGATGTGGCTGAAAACATGCGGCCCCTCCCTGGACTGCTTCCCTTCTGGGTGAGGTTAGTGTGTGAAGACTAACCAGGAGTTGACACGGACGACGGTAGGGCTGAGAAAAGAGCGGAAAAGCCAAGAATTAAGCAGGTGAGGAGGATCAATTATAGTCCTGCTAGAAAATGCGAGTGTGAGAGATCTGTCGACAACATTTTAAAGGCTGACGCATTGAAATCAAGGTGTAACTATATATATAATTGACATTTGAGGATCATCATGGTAACCCTGAACACTCAATCTCTGACCGTGCCGGTGGGAATAATCCGACTGTTTGAATTTGTGCTGACGCTCATCACCTTCAGCCTGGTGGCTTCTGTGGGCCACGGCAGCTCTTCATTCTGGGCCTGGTGCATGTTCACCTGGTGCTTCTGCTGTTTCATGACCCTCCTCATCATCATCCTGGAGCTCACCAGCCTGAACACCAAGGTGCCCATTTCTTGGGACGACTTCACCACGGCTTTTGCGATGCTGTCCACGCTTATGCTGTTGGCCGCATCGGTCATCTACCCCAAGTTCTTCGTATGCTCCACGTGTGCGACCCAGATCGCAGCCACAGTGATATCCTGCGTGTGTTTCGTCCTGTACGCGGCGGAGGTGGGTCTGACCCGGGCCAAGCCCGGGGAGATCAGCGGGTTCCTGTCCACCGTGCCGGGCTTACTGAAGGTCCTGGAGGCGTTCGGGGCCTGCATTATCTTTATCTCTCTGGAATCGAGCTTCTACCGCATATATCCCGGGCTGCAGTGGTGCGTGGCCGTCTACTCAATCTGCTTCATCGTCTCGCTCCTCATCATCCTCCTGACAATCGGACGCTTGCTGGCTCGATGCCCCTTCCCATTGGACAAGTGTCTGACGGGGTTCAACATACTGGCGGTCCTAATGTACATCACGGCTGTGGTGATATGGCCAATCTACTGTTTTGAGGGCAAGCCAAGATCAATGTTCTGTTCGCCAACCCAAAAATACTGTTTCTGGGACAGCCTGGTTGTTGTGTCCTGCATGACTTGCATCAATCTGATCGTCTACATTGTGGATACGGTTTACTCAGTGCGTCTGGTGTTCTTCGTTTCACCTGCCTAGGGAAGCCACGATGGTTGTGTGACACATTGTTATTGCAAAATCTATTAATGTAAATGTAACCAGACGGTGGCAACAGATTGGATGAGTCGTTATACAGGAAGTTTTTAGCATGCATAAATTGTTTTTTGTTATCATAGTATATAGTATTTGTTAACATAGTAGGATTATATAGTTAACTGTGACAAGTTTATTGATATTAATGTATTTTGAAACAATGTCGAAATATTTGAGAATATTTAGAAATGTCTGATTTGTAACAGTGTCTTTTATCAGTAATCTGATTAACACTGCTGTCAGTGCTGTCAAACCGATTAATCACGATTAATCGCATCTAACATAAAAGTTTGTTTATATAATAGATCTGTGTGTGTGTGTATATATACACGCACAGATATAATATATTGTATATATAAATATATGAAGACTTCAGATGCAAATGCCTTTTAGTGCCACCTTCTTCTAAAATTAGCATTTTTATCAAGCTCGTATATTTAAGTCCAGCAATTTCACTTTAATGACAATTAGGTAACTGTCATTGCCATTAAAGTGAAATAACTGAACATAAACATACAAGCTTGATAAAAATGATCATTCTAGAAGAGGCTTTTGCATCTGAAGTCTTCATATATACACACATATTATATTGACACAAACTTTTATGTTAGATGCTATTAATCATGATTCGTCGATTTGACAGCACTAATATATATATAGTAGGTTATAATAGAATCAATTAATTACGATTAATCGCATCTAACAAAAGTTTGTCAATAAATAATATATACGGGCATAAATAAAAATATATACACACACGTATATATATATATATATATATCAAATTGATTAATCGTGAATTGTGCTTAATTGTATCTAATATAAAAATTTCTAAACAAATAATAGTACACACACACACACACACACCGGTATGTATATTTACAAACTTTTATGTAAGGTGGGATTAATTGCGATTAATAGATATGACAGCACATATATACACTGTTACATTTTTTTTTTTTACAAAAAAAAGCATCTGATTTCTTTTCATTTTGAGTAAATTGGTAGTACATACAGAGTTTTTATGATACAACATTTTATTAAGATTACAACATTTGAAATAAAACCCCTTTGCCCTAAGTTTTTGTTTATGTGGCATCTGGTCATTGAAGAGATTCACAGCAATTCTCCTTTGCTATCAGTGTTTGCAAATAAACTGGCCAGTAAAGAAAGAAAGAGATAAAACATAGTCTATTAGTTGGTCTTCATCATTATGTTTATGGCATCATAATTGTCATCATAAAAACGGCTCGGGTGCTCTCTACGTGATGTCAATCCTGGTAAAACTTCACGGTTTTATGGACACCACCATGTTTGACACTGTCGCTATGCTTACCGCTATGGTTAGTTGGCTAGTTATAATGCGGTTGTGACTTCAGCTGTTTGATCATAAAGCTGAATGAACATATTCTTTAATCTCCTGACTGAACAAAAACAAGGATTCACACTTGTAAGCAGTTGGATGGGTGTATTTTTACCCCCAACAGGATGGTTGTGTAGCCTACACATACTGTGGACATGATTATGTTTAAACAATTTAAAAGAGAACTCTGCATAATATAGGCCCCTTTAAATGACTTATTACCTATTGGATTTTTTTATTATCCAAAACACTTCTTATAGCTACTCTTGTTCAAGTCAACAATACCAGTCAGTCTCTATCTATACACATTAACCTTTCTGCTCTATTTCAAATGCCATTAGTTTATCAGCTAGTGCTTCAAACGTCAATAAATCTTCAGTTTAAACATACTCGTATTTCAACAGATTAATGCCGTAAGTATGCTAAAGGGGAAATGACGTCATTATGACCACCTGACTGCTTTAAAAGGTTAGTTTAAATTCCGTTCTTAAGTTTTTAAAAATTTGTATTGAACATCTTATTTAGGTTTTTAGTTGTTTTATCTATCAACTATTATATGTGAACTTGGATTTCAGCATGAAAAAATTACAATAAAAACTGGCATTTCAAACACAACACACATACATAGCTACTATTCACAATGAAATAGAAGAAGTAATGTGACACTTTCTGGTTGTCAAATGTTAGTGGAACATATTGTTATGATCTACAACTGTGACTATAGCCTACTTATGATTCGGAGTATCTCAAGCCCATTTCTGCCAAGTAATATAAAAAAATTATTTGGTAAATCATAAGAGATGAGATGAAAAGTAGAATTTATGAGATAAACTCATAGTTATGACATTAAAAAGAGACAAATGAGAAAATGTTTGTCATAATTACGACTTTTCATCTCATCATTTTGACTTTTAATGCCATAACTTAGACTTTTTATCTCCTAGTTTATATTTTTGTCTCAACTATGATGGTTTATAACTTATTATATAATCATTTTGAATTTTTACCAAAGCGTGATTTATTTGTCTTACGTCGTGGAGATTCCGTATCAAATAAAACTGAAGATCTGAGGTAACGAAGAGAAAAGCTCATTAAATTATTTTACTAGGCGTAGACAAAGGAAGAGTTATGCCGTATAGTTTGCGTTATCTGTAAAACATTCTTGGCCCAAATATAACCCTATACATCACACTGTTATCAGCACAAGTAAAATAATAACCCAAATGAAACCATCCTGTACACTTCCCCCTGATTAAACCAGTAGATATGTTGAGGAGGGACTGAAGATTAGAAAGAGCCCGGCTCTAGACCAGAGATCAGGGGTTTGGACTCAGCTCATATGACAACAGCAGACCAGCGACCAATGAGAACCTGCAGAAGGGTCATAAAAGAGATAAGCTCAAAACGGCTCGATTGATCCTTTCTGTTCTAGTGTCAACATGAAACTAGTTTGCTTCCACATCAGAATAAACTGAAGGTTTACCAAGAGGAAGAACTTGTCCATTGGTGTTTCAAGAATCCCGCAATGCTTGTGGAATACAAAAACCAGAGGATTAATATTGGATTTGTCATGGATTTGTTGACATTCGTGGCACAATGAAACTGCACCAAGAAGCTCAGAAGAATGTAACGAGCGTCGGGAAAAGGGCGACCTAAAAAAAACGAAACATCAAGACTTTGGGATTTGTGAAACAGTTTCGTCATGTTGCACGTGGATTTCAGGACACTGATTCAGCCTATTGGCATTGTGCGGATGCTGGAGGTGGTTCTGACTTGCATCTGCTTTGCATTGGTGGCGTCAGCAGGAGTCCCGAACCAAAGTGAGTCCCATTGGGCCTGGTGCATGTTCTGCTGGTGCTTCTGCTGTTTCACAACCCTCCTCATCCTCGTCCTGGAGTTCACCAGCCTCAACACCAAAGTGCTCATATCCTGGGAGGACTTCACCATGGCCTTTGCTATGCTGGCCACGCTTATGATGGTCACCATTTCAATCATCTTTCCCACGTTCTTCGCCTCCTCCTCCTCCAGCTCCAGGCAGATCGGGGCATCCGTGGTGTCCTGGTTGTGTTTCGGACTGTATGCCGCCGAGGTCTGGCTGATCCACAAAAAACCTGGTGAAATCAGCGGCTTTCTTTCCACCGTCCCTGGTCTCCTCAAAATCCTGGAGACCTTTGTCTCCTGCATCATATTCACGTCTTTGAGTCCGGCCGAATATACGAGGTCTCCGGGAACGCAGTGGTGCGTGGCCGTCTACTCCGTATGCTTCATTTTTTCATTGCTGATTATTCTCCTCACCATTGCCAGGCTGTTGCACGTCTTTCCGTTTTCTTTCGACAAGGCGGTCATCACCTTCAACATCCTGGCCGTGGCGATGTACGCAACCGCTGTTGTTATCTGGCCGCTGTATGCATTTTACCAACGCTCACGTCCAAATATCTGTAACCACTGTCCATGGGATGATCTGGTGGTGGTGACCTTCATGACCGTCATCAACTTCTTGGTATACATTGGAGACATGGCCTACTCGGTTAAAATAGTATTCTTTACCCATCATGGAGAGGGTGGTTAACCCTTCTTTGTTTTCACGTGAGAAAAAACACCAATGTGCCATGCAATTATTGGATACATCAACTATAAATTGGGACACTTTTTGCCATTGAGAGGACCCACTGCAGGAAAAATGTCCCAATTATTCGGAATTAACCTTATATAATAAGGAGTGGTCAAAACTTAATTTCGAGGGCAAAGAATGCCTGCTATAGATTATTCATTGGCCACTTTCAACCTGAGCATTGTTATATTGGCCAAGGCTTCAATTCGTATGTTCAAACTTGGAAAAACCTGGAATCATGTGTGATACGTTTCGCTTCTTGCGACATTTCAGATTGCGCACTGAATTTCGCCATACAAGAGTTATGTGGCCACACCTTAATTAGTAAGTCACGAAATCAAACGTTTAGTACAACTGAGTTATTAATTCGCAGACAGTCGAACATGGTTAATATTTATTCATGGTAAGCTATGTTTCATGGGTTAATCATTATATAGCCTAGCCTCCAATTTATATCACTCCAGGGCAGGCTTTATAACTTTGTAAAGTGGTTTTTATTTTTGTTACCAGGTTTTTTAAATGTATTGTTGTAGATCCGAAAGGTTGTAATGTATGATGTGAGAAATATTCAGAGATGCTTAGAAGTGTATGAGATTTAGCTGTTTTCAATTCACAGCAGAGTCATAAAAATATGAAGAAATAGTTATGGTTTACCCTGCTGATTTAATCTGAAAGATAAATAATTAAAATAAAAAATGTATAGTTTTACAGTGAGTATGTGTGTTTTACTTGTTAATGTAATAATGGTATTTTAAGTAAATGTATTGCTTTTTATTCACCTCAATTAACATTGACAAGGTATCTTTTTTTGGCATATTACCCATTACCAAAAAACTGAATATAACTAATTATTAAATAATAATTAGGAAACATTACCTTTCTCCAAAAATAATTCAATAAAAGCAGGACAGGATACAAAGAGAATCAGAATAAAATGCTTTTTTATTACAAAAATAGTTGCTTCACCCATTTGTTTTCCCTAAATATGTGTGTTTTTATACATGAGTACACAGATGTAAAGTATAACCACTATGAACCTATGTTTTTCTTATTGTCAGAAAGGAAGTAGGCCTACAATAAAAAGTAAAAAAAATATATAAATATGGGGATAAATACAGCCAGAGGAAACATGGATGTTCAAACTGTTCTTCATCCATCTGTTAATATCTAAATGGATGACCATTCACCATTTGAAAACCTTAACAATGACATAAAACACACAAAATGAAACTTTCTGTAGAAACCAGATGATTGAATATTCTATGCACTATACTTGCTATATGGTTTAAATGTTTTGAAATGCAAAACAGAAAAAAAAAAACTATAAAGTTTAAACATTCTAATTTCCAGTGTTATGTATATATATATATATATATATATATATATATATATATATATATATATATATATATATATATATATATACTGATATACCCTCATGCAGTGCAAACAAAATACACAGAAATCATTAGAAAACTTAATGTCTGTAACAATGGTTTTCAAGTCTCCAGGCGAGAGTGACAGTTCAGGTTAGTTTAGGCTTAGGCAAGTCAGAGGTAAAAAAAATATTTCTGGTCCTAATACATCTACACACCGTAAAGCGCACGTTAAGTTCCATCGGATCTGATGATCTAAAATGTCTCTCAAGGAGGTCTGTACGTTTGCTCACTAACTGCTCTTGAGGCTCACAATGGCATTGATGAAGAACTCGTACCAGAAGAAGGTGAAGCCTGTGGATACAGCGGCCTTCAGGAGACTCGGGGAGAGTCCCTTAAAATAACCCCGGAGCCCTTCCTCTCTGCCGATCCTCACCACACAGTCTACAAACCCGTGATATGTGCGCACCTACACAGAAGATACAAGAAAAAAATGATTCATTTTGGGGTTTCGAAATCAATAGTTTGGGGTCAGTAGCATTTTTAATGTTTTTGAAAGAAGTTTCTTCTGCTCACAAATGCTGCATTTATTTGATCAGAAATAGAGTAAAAGCCATAATATTGTGAAATATTATTACAATTTAAAATAACAATTTTATATTTGAATCTGTTAAAAAACTATTTATTCCTGTGATCATTACTCCAGTCTTCAGTGTCACATGATCCTTCAGAAATCATTCTAATGTGCTGATTTGATGCTCAAGAAACATTTCTGATTATCATCAATGTTGAAAACAGGTGAGCTGCTTCAGATTTTTATGGAAACCATGAAATATTTCAAGTTCAAAAGAACAGCATTTATTTGCATTGACATTATAAATGCCTTTACTGTCACGTTTGATCAGTTTGATGCATCCATGATGAATACAAATATTAATTTCTTTAAAGAAAATTTTCCATTTTAAGGACCCCATCTTAAGACTTTTGAATGATATTATTCAATATTATTGAACAGTATTTAGCTCAGAAAGGTCTAAAATCTACATAAAACAACAGCAGGTTTAGATAGGATGATGCTAGCGAGCAGAACTAGTTATGTGATAGGGACAGTGATGAAACCCTGTTGGGGTTGAACATACCAAAGTTGGTTAGCAGCTCAGATCTTTAACTACTACCAACCTGTCCAAACTTCATCCTGGCCTGTTCAAATCCACCCACTTGAAGTCTCTTTTTAATCAGGTCGAAAGGATACGTGAGAGTTTTACTGACGACTCCAGCGCAACTGCCACTGACCAGACTGTGTAAACCTCCTTAAAGCAGACAAAACACCACAGCAACATTTACATCGGGACAGAAAAGCACAAGGTTTAAATCTGCTTTTATAGATATGTACTTTAAGATCATTGTTGTTATAGCTAACTAAATCGATTAAAAATAGCTTCTGGTACTTCAAACATAGTAGGCATTTTCTGCCAATTTTAAATAAATCAATTCAATGATCAAAATTAAAACTTCACTTTCAGACACTCTCCCTTACTTGAATAAGCCCTGCCCACTCATTAACATAATTTGCATACACATTGACTGCATTTTATTCTTCAATTTGACAGGGATGACATATTGTCGTTAAAATGAAATCGTTTAATTTAATTTTGTCACAAATTTTGCGCACAGTTTTTAATGAAATGGTTAATCTGGTTTTAGTTTTCAATTTAATTGATTTATTTAAAATTGGCAGAGAAAGCTTTCCATAGAAACACAGGTGAAATAAAATAAAAAATAAATATTAGAAAAAACCTTAATAAATAGTTTAAAGCTAAATAAACATACAAAAAAACCCTGGAAATATAAAAATAAAAGCTAATTTTAAATATTAATAAATACCATAATCAGACATGAAAATCACTCACCTTTCGGCGAAATTCGCCGTTTTGAAACCAAAATAGGTGACCTACGTGAATCGTGTAGATTCGATGAGGAAATGTTTGGAAAGGGGGGGGGGGGGGGGGGGGGTGTATAATATATATGAAGCCATACTATAGTATAATGTGAGATAGAAATTAATATTTAAGTCATTAAACTCAAGTTCACGTAAACTTTTCCCTCAGCTGCGGCTGTCAGTCATTCTCCATTCAGAATTCAAACAGCACCGCGCGTCGTCAGTCATTCAGCATTCAAACAGCACAGCGCGTCGCGTTCGGCAACGATGAACTCTCTCCAAGATGATTAAATGTTAATATTATTATACTTGATCTGTAGATAAAGCTCTGTGGTTTCGCATAAATTGACTATCTTGCTGTAGTACCTCAATCATGTTCCTTTACCGCGTGTCTAAGTTAGATCACAACACTGGAGAGCACTATCATTGTTCTTCACGCGCACAGTAACTGAAATTTAAAACTGTTAAAAGAAAAGGCTCAATAAACTATTGCATAGATAGATACTGTATAATACACTATGCATCGATATGTATTTCCTTTGTGCTTTGAACTTTTCACTGCGTACTCGAAGAGCTGCGCGCTCGAAGAGCTGCGCGCTGTGACTCGTGTTGCCTCAAGCGCATCATTCAGCGCTCGGGATGCGCATAAGCGTCACTTTGTAGGACAACCCGGAAGCTAGCGGCGCATGGGTTCCCTCGACCGAAAAGCTATGTATTTTCCCCATAGACTTTTGGAAAATCGCAAAAAATAAGATCTGTGTTTAAAGTCCCCGTGAACCGGAAGTTGCAAAGGACTGTTCTCCAGTGTTGTGACGTATTTCCGAGAGAAACGGAATACAAAATGAGGCAAACTAGTGGGCGTGGCTTTTCTTCCAACTAGCACCTGATTGGATCTAGAAAAGTAGGTGTTTTCATTCAGCCTGTCTACTGTCAGTTGGAGGGGAGTGGTTACGGATGTTAAGCAGACACCTAAACCGTCAAACCTACATCATCAGGGAAGGTCCTCCAATGCAGAGGGGAGGGGACATTTCAAATTTTGATTAAAGATTATGAAGCCAAAAAATTTTTTTGTGTGGATTCACTTGCATGGATGAATTGTTCACCACAAAACGACCAATTTAGGCAAACAAAGTAAGTATGGTCAATTTTGAATTCATGGGGACTTTAACAAAGAGTTGTGACCCTTACACGTTTTGTCTATCAAGATCATCTTTACAAGTTAATCCGAAATTTATACATTTTGAAGCTTATATAAAGTTTTTAAAAAACACAAGCAGACACAATAAAGTTTAAAAAAACACAAGCAGGTTATAACTGTGTGTTCTATGTCATAGATCAAAACGTGAAAATATTTAGAGGCTTTGTTCACCACAGACCTTATTTCAGGCGATTTAGCAAAAACCCATTCAAAAATCCCATAGACTTTAGAGCGAGGGAACCGCAAGGGGGTAATCCATCGACCGGAAGTTGAAGTCGGCCGGGTGCCGCCATCTTGTAGCAGAACTTCACTTGCGTTAGCATTTCCATTGACTCCCATTCATTTTGGCGTCACTTTGACAGCGAATAACTTTACATCTGAGGCGTTTAAAGACTCCATTTGTCCATTATTTATTTCTAAAGAAACACGACAATGTATAAAGGGCTCCATTACCTTCTATGTTACATTATGGCCCCGTAGAAACAGTTTTGGTAAAAATAGGCTAACGATTGCGTCATAACCACTCGACTCTCTGTCGCGCTGTACAGAAATTACCGTACAGACAGGAGGAGAAGCTCGCAGGCAATCGGGGGGACGTCCCGTCAAGGGAGAAGCCCATAGATAATGAGTCCATAAAAGCAACGGAATACTTACTCCTGCTCACTCACGCCAAAGAACTCTTTGCTCAAGTTCCCCGTCTCTGCAAGATTAACGTTGGCAATTTTCACGCACAGCTACTAGAAGATTAACGTCTGTCAGACAGGTTGCTCACGTCATCAAGCTTAGTTTGAGTCGGTCTGAGTCTGCGCGTCAGGAACGGAAGTGCTCAAAAATCGCTAAAAGTGGGCTTCAACTGTCTCAACTGAGTTCCAATGAGATCGCTCTGTCCATTTCTTTTACTGTCTATGGGGAACCGGGAGGGCTAAAATGCTAACTCACTTCCGCGTTTTGGCCTACAGAGTGACGTCATCACTTCGGCACTCGTGATGACGTCACTTTGTAGGACAACTCGGAAGCTAGCGGCGCATGGGTTCCCTCGATTGAAAAGATATGCATTTTCCCCATAGACTTTTGGAAAATCGCAAAAAATAAGATCTGTGTTTAACAAAGAGTTGTGACCAGGGCCTGAAATTAACACCCGACCACCTGCCAAATGCGGGTGAATTTTGCTATTGGCGGGTAACACTGTCAATCTACCTGCCACATTGGCAGGTAGCCAATGAGAATTGAGTGATTCATTAGGGTTTTTTTTTACGTTTTCATTTTCATTGCGTTGGACCTTAGCTATAATGTGGCGGCACATTACTGGGGTAAAAAGGCCAGCTGAAACAAACAACCAACAAAAAGATGGGGATGAGTCAAAGAAAAGTAAAAGAAGTCATTTTAATACAAAGTGGGCAATTGGCGACAACGGCAAGGTTCGTGAGCGGCTGATTTATGGCAACGACTGTTGTTTTGTAACGTTCATGCGATCAGAAAGAAGATGAGGCCCTTTTCTGACTACGTTTGGATGTGCGAGTATTAAACTGTTGGTGAGATGGGATGAGATAATGTAACGCTGACGTAGGCTCCAGAACAATGACAGTTGCACAGATGTGTGCGTGTGCAACTGTAGTACATGTTGGGAGTTGGGAACCGGTGAGAAAATGTCCGGTACCCGGTAACTTTACCAGTAATAATATTAATTTAGTTCTGCTTAACGGTTCCTGAACGCTGTAACTAAAAGCTGTCAGGACCTAGCTGTCTAAGTTACGTGACTAAATCAGCCATCAACACAGCCGCGGGTGATTTGTTTAACGTTACATACGAGCTGCGGTAGGTCTATAGATCTGTTGTGCGTGTGTGTGTCAAAATCAATGAATAAAAATATTTTTTTAAATGTATATTCTAAGAGTTATTATTACTTATATTGATTTCGTTAATAACTTGACAGCACTTAAATGTGTACAAGTTAAAGAACAATATTGTGAAATTCCCGTTTTTTCACCTTTAGGCTATGAGGCAACAAAAAAAAAAAGGCTGGTAAAAAGTCTCTGTGGCAGGTGAATTTTGATATCCACCTGCCACAGTGGCTGGTGGCAAAAAAAGTTAACTTCAGGCCCTGGTTGTGACCCTTACACGTTTTGTCTATCAAGATAATCTTTACAAGTTAATCCAAAATTTATACATTTTGAAGCCTATATAAAGTTTTTAAAAAACACAAGCAGACACAATAAAGTTTAAAAAAAACACAAGCAGGTTATAACTGTGTGTTCTATGTCATAATTCAAAACGTGAAAATATTTAGAGGCTTTGTTCACCATAGACCTTATTTCAGGCGATTTAGCAAAAACCCATATAAAAATCCCATAGACTTTAGAGCGAGGGAACCGGGAGTGCTAAAATGCTAACTCACTTCCGCGTTTTGGCCTACAGAGTGACGTTGTAACTTTGGCACTCTATTGAAGTCTTTCATTATCATATCATAATACTTTTGCGCAATGAAAGATTATTAATAGTATTTTTTGTTCTGTTCTGCCCTATCTATCATATGTTGCTGCCTCATTAAACAGCTGTGCTATACATTTGTGCTATATTTTCTTAATTTTATAGTAGACTATAAAATAATTGATCTTTTTTGATTTTTATCTTGTTTTTCATGAAAGTATTTTACAACAATACAAAGAGCAATGTGTAACGTTTTACCAGATTTAGTGCTACACTTATTGTCTCTTATTTGTTCCCCACTAAATATATATATTTTTTCACTAAATGTTCTGATTTTATAAAATTATTGTTTTTCTAGACTAAATTTTACTGAGTTACCCACTAATCTAGTTTATAATATAATTTTTGTCAGTTTATGATCATATCTTTTGTTGTTTTTCTTTATAAGGAAGTTGTCTGTATTAAGTAGATTGTGTTTAACACACAAAAGAGTGATTATCAATTCAACACACAGTTATAGAAATTCTACTTGATTTTTTTTTTAAACTGCGTTGGTAACGGATCGGTATCGGCCTTTAAAAAAAAAAATATATATATTATTAGCTAACGCTACGGAGGCCATAATATTTTTGACTAATGGCTGAAGTTAAGTTTCTCCAGCTCTCCCCAGGTTGGCAAAAAATGCATCTCAAAATGCATCAGATTGATGCTTTAAAATATGGAATATTTAAAATTGTCTTACGAGGGAGCATGCCCCCGGACCCCCCTACAGGGGTTATATCCTTCTCACCTTTTTCACCCCTGACCCGTTTTAATGCCTGCATAATAATAGTATATAAATGATGCTAAAAGGTTAAAGAAGCATGATCTGACCTTTAGATTTGGAGTCCTGGTGCGCCAGAAGTTTCTTCAGGATATTATAAAAGAAAAACTGCAGGCCTGCGTATGGAAACACGGCCACAAGCGTGGGTGTGAGGCCCCTGTAGAAGGCGAAGGGCCCCTCTGAGCGGAACATGGTGCCGACGGCATGCCTGAGGTTACGATACATCTGTACATATGAGAAAACCTTTGAATCATGGGAAGTGTCTCATTAAAGCCCATCACAAAGTGAAATGTAGGCACTTCGCACTGGTAACTGACTAGCAATTTATGATTATTACACATTTTATTTATAGACGCCTTACCTGATACTCAAGTGCATCTTACAAAGACATTAAAACAATCAACATTAAACAACAAATAATCATTATTACAGCCTGGACAGATTAACGGTTTCGCTCATTCTGTGGCAACAAGTTCCATAATTAAGGAGCTGCATGACTAAAGGCTCGGGACGCCACAGAAGCAGTGCGAGTTCAAAGGAGAACAAGTTCTTAAAGCACGAGTAGGAGTGTAGATATGAAGAAGGTTAGATAAGTATGAAGGGGCAAGATTATTGTGCGCCTTGTGAGTAAAAAGAAGGATTTTAAAATCAATACGATATTTAACCAGGAGCCAGTGCAAGTGTTGTAATATGGGAGTAAAGTGATCAGCTAGAGGAGTTGTGCAGATAATTCGAGCAGCTTAATTTAGTAGAGAGAAGCTTTGAAGGCAGGTCATAATAAAGAGCGTTACAGTAATCAATACGGGAAGTGACTAAAGCATGGACAAGAATCGCAGTTACCGAGAGAGCCGGACAAGGTTGATTATTATCACACATGTGGAAATATGCAGAGCGCATGACACTGTTTGTTTATATGTGCTTCGATTGATAAAATACTGTCAAAGATGACACCCAAACTTTTAACCTGTTTAGAAACAGACACTGGAAATATATTAATATTCACAGAGGAACATTTAGATTTGGCCAGGTTGGTTTTTGAACCATCAAGAAGAATTTCAGTTTTACTGCTGTTAAGTTTAAGAAGATTTGATGTAAACCACTCTTTAATATCCGCTGAACAATCTGAGAGGAAAGATGGAGGAAAGGTAGATCTAGGTTTGGAGGACAGGTAAAGTTGGGTCTCATCGGCGTAGCAGTGGAACTGAACACTACATTTCCTAAAAATATTACCAACGGGTAAAGGATGAATAAAAAATAAAAGAGGACCCAAAACTGAGCCCTGCAGAACACCCGTATTGACGTATGAAAGCTTTGATCTAAACTGCTTCAGCTGTACAAACCGAGTACGACCCGTAAAATAAGATCAAAACCCAGTCAAAGGGGTACCAATGATTCAAATAGACTCCAATCTGTTTATTTATTTATTCTCTTCATGAGGTAGTGGAATAATATGACCTTTTGAAATTAACTAATTTTCATTCAGATATTTATCATGTATTTCTTTTAATTTTTCACCCTTTCAGATGCATTGTGACATGATTTAGCAGCATTAGGTAACACATAACATCCCGCTCAAGAGGTTTGACCCCTGACCTTGGGTTCGCCCTGGGCAGCGAAGCGTGTGCGCAGGGTATCCAGCGGCTGGCAGGTGAAGGTGGCGGAGCAGGCGGCCAAACCGCCACAGAGGAAATGGACTCCTGGGGTCTGGCTGTTATAGGGGGTTTTCCTATGGACCAGCTCTGTCAAGGCCTCGAAACTCGCAAACTAGGACAAAACAGACAAACAGAAACAGTGAGTTTCAAGATGCCTACAATTTTGTGAAGGGCTACCGCAAATGATTGATCTATCAATCTAAAATACCAAATAGGATAATCATTTTTGCTACAATTTAAAGGGATAGTTCACCCAAAAATGAAAACGTGTCATCATTTACTCATCCTCATGTTGTTCCAAACCTGTATGAATTTCTTTCTTCCCTTGAACAAAAAAGAAGATATTTTGAAGATTGTCGGAAATCAAACCATTGATTTCCATTATATATTTTTTCCATACTATAGAAGTCAATGGTGCCCCACAACTGTTTGATTTCCGGCAATCTTCAAATTCAAAATACCTTATTTTGTGTTCAGCAGAAGAAAGAAACTCGTGCAGGTTTGGAACAACATGAGGATGTGTAAATGATGACACGTTTTTTTATTTTTGGGTGAACTATCCCTTTAAATTGTAGAAAAAAAAAATGTTTATTAATTTATTGCTACAACATCAGAATCAGCATTGTCTATTAAAAAAAAGTTTTTGTAATTGAAATAAAATATAAATATTAGATGAAAAAAAATAGAAATGCTGCCTTGGCATTAACTGAAACAAATATCTAAGCTGAAGTAGTCTACTAAAATTACTAAAACTAAAACAAATCAATTAATGCTACTGTATTTAGAAATATATGTATATAAATAAACGAATAAAAAAAAAAAAATCACATATCAAATTTACTAAATGTAGTAAAACGAAAACTGAAAATCTAAAAACAAAAGCTCAAAATATTAATAAATATTAAAACTGTAAATAAATAATACTAAAATAACACTGATAAGGACTAAATTGATCTTTATTTACGGCAACAAAACCCTACTGGAACAGAACAGAACAGAACAGAACAGAACAGAACAGAACAGAATAGAATAGAATAGAATAGAATAGAATAGAATAGAATAGAATAGAATAGAATAGAATAGAATAGAACAGAATCTTTTTGCTACAAAAATCCTGACAGAATAGAGCAAAACAGGATCTTCATTTCTACCCTTACAATAAAAATGTGCTCATAAAAAAAGTTCAACTCAGGGTCAAAAAACATTTTTATTTGGCTTAACTATTAAACAGGGAGATGATTTAGGCCACATCAGAAGTGTAAATATCCGATTGTATTTTATGCATCTCTAAGTACCTGAACTGCCCCGTAACACACAGACAGCAGCTGGGCAGGAATGTGTCCTTTCCAGAACGCAGGAAGACCTTCCTCGGTCAGAATGCAGCGCGTGGCCTGCCATAAACCCCAGTACTTCCCCTGACGATTCCTCCAGGACACCTGCTCGATCTGCAACTGCGGGAGCGTTGCACAAAAGCTCAAAATTATCCTCTTATAGCAGACTAAAAAAGCAGTTTGAGGACTGTTGTTTGAATGTGAAGAGTTGAAATGCCTTAAAAAAAGTGAGCCACTGCCACCTTGAGGCCTGTCCATCAGTTGCGAACTACAAAACATATGAATTCAAGCTTGTTTGTCTGCTTTAAACTGGTTATAAACGCACACCAGACCAGAAGATGCAGTCAATGTGCCGTTTTGAACTTTTTTTTTAACGGAGCTCAGTGCCGCTGTGGATTTGGGAGTGGTACTGAAATTCCACAGGAAAAAGTGACTCATGTTCTAGGCATGATGACAGCTTTAGTTGAATGTGTTCATATTTATGCTTTCATTTCATTACTGTGTACAAAATAACAATTGTGAAACTCAACAGCCCTTTGGCTCAGTGAAATAAAGGAAGGCCTCACCTGAAACCTGATTTTGATGACATCCAGAGGGCTGATGAGGGCACGGGTGACCATGCCGGCCGCTGACCCGGCCAGGGCAGCTTCCTCCGGGTTAAGAGCCGAACCGGGGGCGCTAGGATCATATCCCACCATTCCTGCTCAGATCATGTGTTAAAAGCACAGCTGGTGCATAGGAGAGAAAAGCATGTGACGTTGATGTGCATGGATGACAACTTCAGAGGAACAAAATGAAATAAAACAAATAATACAAAATATCATCAATTTGACTGGTGGTGTGGATGGATGACAACTACTGTAGAATACAATTAAATACTACAAACAATAAAATGCAACAAAAACAATAGCCTACATTTTTTACATTTAAAGAATTACCCACCCATTTAACATGACAGCACAGACGCAATGGCTGCGTTTCAAAACCTACTGAGCTAACGTACCTATCTAGACAGTGTTTAGATGGGCAACGTTAGATGCTGTCGTCTGGTACGTGCCTAAAAATGTTGTCTTGGTAAACAGCTCGTTATGGTTTGAGACACAGCCAGTGTTGCCCTACCACTAAATATTCTGAGCGCATGCTTGAAAATATAAACTGGTGAAAACGTAAACCGACCTTTCTTGTGAGCACTTGGTGTGCATCAAGTTCCTCGGTACAATCTGCTCTTTCTGATATTCTGTTGTTAGAGGACACATCATGTTCCCTTCATAGTTAGTGCTGAACAGCACACACAGATCAATGACAGAGCCGCGCACGACTGTATTTACTGACCGTGTTTGGTTTCGCACTGAGCACATTGGTTCCTACACTTCATACATTTCATTTTGGTGTTGATTAAGACTTTGTACTTCATTTTGAATTTATTCATAACAAATTTGACAAACTTTTTATTGATGTTAATATTCAATATACTTAACACATCCAACCTCCAATAAATAAAATAAAATATAATTTAATATAAAATAAAGTAGTGTTGATCTTTTCAGTCAAGAAACATTTTTTATATATATATGAATTAGTCGTGTGAAGTAATTATAAAAAAAACTTACTACAATCATTTTTCAAAGATTTCCTTTATTTCATGTTCAGTAGTTCATCAATACTCGTAAAGGTGAGATGAAAACATTATTTACCCCAAAATCAAACTTTATTCTCATTATTGAGTACATAATTAAAAAAAATGAATAGAATAGTTAACAATTGTTGAATATCATAAAAAATAATAATAATAAAGTCTGTCTTGAGGTCAGAATTTTGAGATCCCGCCCACATCCTAGTGTGGCCTGCGCTGATTGGTCACTGACGCGCTGAAAGCACCGCCCCCGGAACTGAGACTAGTGTGATTTTGAAACTAGTGAATGGCGGTGTTTAATTGAATGTTTATGTTCTCATGACAGGGGGGGAAAAAACATGGATCAGATTGTCAGGGCTCTGTTACTGCTCCTGTTAGTACAGTTACCGGCGTCATTTCATTGCACAGATACCTTCAGTAGAGATGATGGAGGATGGTGAGAGATAACTGTTACATGGACAAACATTTCCTATCAATCTCGGGCCGTGTCTCAAAACTTCAGTATGTTTTGTCTTTCAGGGGAATGGATTCCAGTATGGAGGATGAAGGCGAGTGCAACATTGAGATCAGAGATGGGAAGTCAATAACACGCACAGAGTTTATTAAAGAGTAAGAATAACACACACATAAACATTTGCAGTTAGTTATTAGCATTTATACAATTAAGTCACGTGTAAGAACCTGATTTTCATTGCTTTTTTGTATTGTATCCTTATAATGATAATTGCAACACGTTATAATTTATAATATAACTTTGATATTACAAATTGTAATGTTGGCATAGATAGATACATAGATCATTATAGCATTAAAAGATATAATAAATCAAATAAAATTGTTGTTTTTCTTGTTTGACAGGTATGCTTATGTGAAACCAGTTATACTCAGAGGACTAACAGATAACACCGTAAGAATTGTAGATATACTGTGCATATGGTGTTTATTGCTCTTATTGATTAATTCCTAACAGTGTTGTGTTGTGATTGGTTGTTTCAGAAGTTCCGCTTCCTGTGTTCCAAATCCAATCTGGTGAGAGAGTACGGAGAGAAAACGGTCCGTCTCAGCACAGCCAATACACACTCATACAGGAAAGGTAGACATATACTTTCACATACTTCTGCAAACGGTAAGGTTTTGGACGGTGACTTTTGATAACTACTGAGATTTTACAAACATTTGTCAGTCTCATGACCCACATTTAGCATAAGAATTTCCAGAATAATGGAAACATCCATCCATCCAGTGCATAGTGTTCATACTATATGGTGCATACAGCACTAACATTCAAGAGTTTGGAGATTTTTTAAAACATTTTATAAATCTGTTATGCTGATAACCAAGGCTGCATTTATCAAAATCACAGGAAAACCATAGTTTTGGAAATATTATTACTTTTTAAAATGACTGTTTTGAATGCATGTTAAAATGTCATTTATTCCTGTGATCGAAGCTGTATTTTCAGCATCATTACTCCAGTCTTCACTTCAGTGTCACATGATCCTTCAGAAATCCTTTTAATATGATGATTTGATGCTCAAGAAACATTTCTTATAATTATCATTGTTGAAAACATTGTTGTGCTGCTTAATGTTTTTGTGCATTGTGTTGCATTCAATGTTTTTGAACATTAATTTGAAATATAAATATTTTGTTAACGTCTGTACTGTCGCTTTCGATCACTTGCATGTATCCGTGTAGGATAAAAGTATTATTTTCTTAAAAAAAAAAAAAAAATTGTGTTGTGAAACTTGTTTTCAAACCTATTTCTTTGTCTCTTTACAGTGGACGTGCGGTTTGAAGAGTTCGTAAAAGTACTTTTGACCCCTCAGTCTGAAGACACCCTGGGCAGCGGTCGGTTCTCTCTCATTCTCTACATCCACGCTCTAAACGTTTTTCACACTGTACATGATCATTTCATACGGTGTGTGCGCATGTTTATTTCAGATACGCTGTACTTCTTTGGGGACAATAACTTCACGGAGTGGCATTCTCTGTTCGAAGAGTATGAAGCGCCACCCTTTTCTCTTCCACTCATGCATCCTGCATATAGCTTTGGGATTGCTGGTATAGACGCATACAGACTCTTCAATCCAGCCAATTTGGGTTTTAGAGTGCACAAACACTAATTTTCACCCCAAAACCACTTCTCTCTCCTGCAGGACCAGGTACTGGTGTCCCGTTTCATTGGCACGGCCCCGGCTACTCTGAAGTTATTTATGGCAGGAAGGTCTGTGGAGCTCTACACTTCTTACAGCTAAAGTGCAGATATCATTTTCACTAGACATATATATTGATATGGTTCTGTATACAAACAATTGTCTTGTGTTCTCCAGCGTTGGTTCCTGTACCCCCCTGAAGAGGCACCTGAGTTCCACCCCAACCACACCCATCTGTCCTGGGTCTCTCGGTCCTACCCAAACCTGGAGCTCCACCAGAGGCCCCTGGAGTGCACTATACGACCCGGAGAGGTGAGGTTAACAAACTTTGCAGTCAATTTTACTTTTTGAGCCATGTGCATTTTGAACCAGAACCAGAACCAGAACCAAAAGCCAGGAGAGAGGGCTGGCAAAAAGTACCAAATTAAGTTTGTAGTGACTCATGTTAGATGTTTTTATCACTTATTACAATATATATTTTTGTATTTGAATAATTCTAAATAATTAATAACTTTGTTTATTGTAATGTCAGAGTCACCACCCACTACTAGAACATGGGAACAAGTAAAAGTGAAGTAGAATATTCTACATAATGGTAATTTGAACAATTTATACTAATCTCTTTTAAAAGAAACTGTTAATAAATGTTTGCCTGTTTATAAAAGCAACCAAGAAAAAGACTGAGAAAAAAAAAAAAAACGAAAAGAAAAACAAACAGGTGGTGGTCCTGCACATTATACCCCGGCAGAAGAGTTGCTAAAATAATTTGTTGCTGCATTAAATTAAGTTGGCCTATAATCCCAATGGCTGGTCCAGTCATATCAACTGTTAAACCTTGAGTAGTAATGAATTGCTTTGACTTGTGAAACTACATTAATGTAAAAAAAGATGTTGCCATGAGTTATTGATCAGACCAAAACTTGACAACTTAAAGAAAAAAACTGGCACTAGAGATAGTTGCTTCAAAGGAACTTCAGATTAAGTGCTAATATTTCACACAGAGCACTATTGCTGACCTTGCATAATATCTCTTATCAGGCAAAATATGACTTGATCACTGGCTTTTCTTTACAAAGAACAATTGAAATAAAACTCAAGGAACTAAGCATGTTTGCCTTGTCTTTTATTAAAAGACGAGGCAAACATCCTTGTCTTTTTTGATGATGGCAATGTTGTGTAAAATGGCACATGCAATGTCACAGGCCCTGTCAGGTGCAACCCTCAGACAATACAGACACTGCAATCTTCCCTTTAGTTGGCCAAAGTTCACTTCACTGTGTGCCCTTATCCTGATAGACCTGCATTGTAACTGGTCAGGGAATGGGGTCATAAAACACCTGTTTGCCTTTGTGTATATAACACAGTGAGCTTGATATTTATATTTTCCCCTACCACGTTCAAATATTGTGCATAAATGTGAATCTCTGAAAATTCTTGAGTCATGCACAGATCCTGCCCATTTTGCTTCCACATTTGTGATATGGAACATAGTCACACATCATCTAAGAGATTTTACAGGTGCTGGTCAACGAATTAGAATTATTTTAAATAGTGCAATCATGAAATTCTTTGAATGCATTTTTTGTGCAGAAAGCAAATCAGGTGTTCACCGCACCTGTCCTACTCGTTAGACTAATCACAGAACTCGTTATCTGGCAAAAAATTTGCTCAGCTGAGCTTTCCAAAAGGCCCATTTAGGCCATTTAACTGTGACACTGTTGTTTTATTGAATTAGAATAATGGTGAAAGCGTTTCATTGAATTAGAATAAATGCTCAAATTTTTGTTTTCTGTGAAGAGTGTTCACTGTGCAGTATAAAGTCAGGGTTGAGTAGAATTTCTAAGTTGTAAAATCAATCATGGGTAAGCAGCGCGACCTCTCAACCGGAATAGTGGCTCAAATTCAAGCCCTTCGCCAACAAGGCTTGACCCAAACTAAAATTGCTGAGCAGCTCGGCATCAGCCAGTCTTCCGTCTGCAAAGCTCTCAAGAAAAACTGCAGCAAGCGCACCAACTGTTCCGGCGTCCGAAAAACTTCTGCTCGCGACAACAAGCAGCTGAGAAAGATCGCAGTCAGCAACCGGTTCAAGTCCACTTCCGAGCTCACCGACTTGTGGAACAAGCAGACCGGCGCTGACGTCTCCAGATCAACCACTTACCGTCGTCTGCGCGAACTCGGCTTCAAATCTCGCGTTCCAGCAGTAAAACCGATGCTGAACAAGAAACAAATGGTGAAACGGCTGAAGTGGGCCAAAGAACACGGCGAGTGGACTGCTGAAGACTGGCAGAAAGTGGTCTCCAGTGACGAATCACGCTTCTGCATCTCCTTCGGTGACCAAGGTCCTCGTGTCTGGCGTCGTGGTGGCGAAACCTACAACCACGAGTGCGTGAAAAGATCCGTCAAGTTTCCCCAGAGCGTTATGGTCTGGGGATGCATGTCCGCTCGAGGTGTAGGGAAACTCTGCTTCCTCAAGAAGACTGTCAATGCTGCCGTATATCAAGATGTTCTGGAAACGTTCCTGATTCCGACTGTTGAGGAACAGTTCGGCGAAGAAGACTTCATATTTCAACAGGATCTTGCACCGGCTCATGCGGCAAAGTCGACCAAAGATTGGTTCACTAAAAAACAGCTTGAAGTTTTGGCATGGCCGGCCAACTCGCCTGACCTCAATGTCATTGAAAGCCTTTGGGCCATCGTCAAGCGGAAAATTCGCGACAGAAAGCCTACTACGCTGGACCAACTGAAGCAGAACATCGCCACTGCCTGGGAAGCTGTGAGTGCGGAAACTTGCGACAAGCTGGTCAAATCGATGCCGCGGAGACTTCAGGCAGTCATACAAGCCAAAGGGGCAGCCACAAAATACTGAGAAAGTGATGATTGTAATTATAATAAAAATTATTGCAATTCAATGAAACGCTTTCACCATTATTCTAATTCAATAAAACAACAGTGTCACAGTTAAATGGCCTAAATGGGCCTTTTGGAAAGCTCAGCTGAGCAAATTTTTTGCCAGATAACGAGTTCTGTGATTAGTCTAACGAGTAGGACAGGTGCGGTGAACACCTGATTTGCTTTCTGCACAAAAAATGCATTCAAAGAATTTCATGATTGCACTATTTAAAATAATTCTAATTCGTTGACCAGCACCTGTAGTCTGTCAACTGCCTTTTTTTTTTACAATTTTATATAATATTAAGAATCTGGAATATTAAGAATCACTATAGTAACTTGCCTACACATTTATATTATGATCCCCCTTTCGGTTCACAAAATCCCCTTCATTGAGGCCTTGATGGGAACATGTGCAGTCTATGGCACCAATCATTAGGGAAGCCTGAGGGACATATAGGCTACTGTAAGTCATATTAATCGGCATGGTCATGATTGCATGATTTTCTTTAAAAATTATAATGTACCTGCGTTGGCAAAAAAAAAACTGCTATAGCCTACAACATTGGGTCTTAAGTGGCTTGGAAATGCCACAAAAAAAACTAAACTTTGTGAATGGCACAACAGACAGACAGCACTTATCAAGTTCTCCGCATCTCTGCAGAAAAAATCGCAGGACAATGCACACAGTTTGTGCTCTTATTAAAGGCCAACTCCGACGAAACGAACATTTAATGTGCGTTTCCAAAAAAATTAATGACGTAAACGACATCCTCACGAGTCATGAGAAAAATTATATCTCTCAAAAAGTACACTATCGCGCTGCGAAGACTTCCCCTATCAGCTCTGCTTATAAAGCCGCGATCTAATCCTGTTAACAAGAAATAAGCCTGTAAACATGAAATAAACATGAAATAAGTGCTGTCTGCTGTCAGGTTTAAGCTTGTGCACCTGTTGCGATGACAGCAAGTCCAGGATGAGCATCGAAGAACCAAACAATCCAAGATCATGCCAAATCGCCAACAATCAAATCCTGCTAACTGAGTTAGCGACGTACGAAGAACGGGCCCCTGGTTGTCAGTTTGCGGAAAACAGCGTAATTCAGATAAAGAAGTCAGCGAACGAACTGGGTCAGAGATCGCAGATTCTACCTGACCTAAAAAGCCTCGGCATCCATCTAAAAAAGCGCTATGATCAGATGCATAATTAAAACGTGGATAAATCAACTCATCAACTTACGGCTCGTTGCCTTCAATTGTCAGTTGCACTGGCTCCTGTTGCATGTCCTCAATCTGGCAACCCGTGTGTTTGTGGAGTCACTCTCTCCCAATATTTTGAATTTGGACTGCAGTACCCATTTCAACCACTAGCTGTCAAATTACTTACTGCACCTTTAAGGCCTTTATACTTCAAGCATAAACGAGCAAGTAAATGGTGTGACGTCATTTTAAACAAACAAAGCTTTTCTGGAAAAGTTATCTCTGGCTGGTTAATGCATTCGAGCCTCCATTGGTCCATAGTGATTATGTAATAGGTGGGTGTGGCTCTGAGGCTCCGCCTTCTTTGATATGGACCTTTTTTCTGCTCTGTCAGACATCTGTGAGTAAACCTGAACACACTAGAGAGCTGCTTTATAGTAGAAATTTAAGTTGTAAGACTAAGTGAAAGAGACAATGACACTTTTTTTCATGTTTAATACTGTAAAGCTGCTTGATTTAAGCAATTTATTATTATATAAAGCGCTATATAAATAAATGTGACTGACTGTACTGGAGTGACGATGCAAAAATCCACAATGCTATGATAAAAAGCTTTCTTAACTGCTGTTTTCTCATTGGCGCTGTCACTTTGTTTTGTTATTGAGAGGAAAGAGTGCAGCACATATTCATCTAAATGCCGCTCTCAGCAGTGCGGATGGCGTCGGGATGTTGGTTTACGGTATATTGCTCCTCAGGTTTTCTGGTATCTAACTTTTATACTTAAGTGAAGAATGAAAAAGAACTTCGCTATGTGTTCTCGGGCCTTTACACACTTCACTACTAAGCACTAAGTAGGGTTTGAAGTTAAGTCAAAATCACCTATTGTAGAGATTAAACTGAGTGTTTTTGTGCAGGTGCTGTATTTTCCGGATCGCTGGTGGCATGCAACTCTAAATCTGGACACCAGTGTCTTCATTTCAACTTTTCTGGGTTAAAGACTGATCTGGCGTGGACACACACTTGACTTGAAGGCCCGATCAAGAACTGTTGTTCAGAGGACCAGCAGTTTGACTGCCAAATCATCCGTCTGTTGATTTTATGAAAAATGTATTTATAAAAGCTCATTTCAATGTGAAATTATTTAAGTAATTTTTGTAAGTGCTTTTTAAATAAAGTTGTGTTTTAGAGACCTATGATTTGGGGAAGTTGTATTTAAATAAACAGGAAATTGATTGTGGTAGTAAGTTGGATGTCTTTAATACATCTATCACAGATGAATCTTCCACATTCAGACTCACAAAAAATACAAATCAGTAAAGAAACAATACACTGAAAAAAAATAAGACAAAACCTTAAAAATGTTGACAAATGAAAAGCACAACACATTGTAATCAGTTGATTAAATTAGATTGGAACCATTGAAATATGTAGGTTATTACTGAAATAGTTGAACCCTTGAGATTATTTTTATTTTTCACATTTGAACAAGTTAGATTTGTGTTTGACCATGCACTTTACAGCAACATACATCTATAGACAATATGTGATAAAAATGATTCTTGCTCTTTTTTAATGACCCCAAGATGCATTCAGCGACAGTACATGAGCAAGAAGACTGCCATATAATAGTGCTTGTATAAATGCAGTATTTTTTATATTCAGGGATTAATCAAGGAAATTAAATGAAAGAATAAAGATGTTGTTGCATTCTTTAGTCTTTTTGGTGTCCAAAGAGAGAGAAAAAAACTCTTCCGGCAGAAGACAGTCCTCCAGATGATGTCACTTCCTCCAGACTTGCTGTCCAGCAATGTAGGTTTCCCTGACTGTCAGTGTGTCATCAAGTACTACAAAATCTACAAAACAACCAACATGACTACAGGCATTTCTTACTAAAGACACCATGAAATCAAAATGAAAAATTCTTGTTGTTTTAGGGAATATTGCAGGGTTTATTTTTAAATGATTGATCCACGCACATCTATTTTTAATTCATGTGCCTCATAATCTTTAATTAAAATAAATTCCTCTCCCTCTTGCAGCTCATCTCTTCTCTGATGATGTGTTTACTGGCATGAGGGCGGGATCAACCTGTCACTCATGAGATCCACCACATTTACTCTTGTTCGAGAAGCGGTTTCACTCGGATATACGTCACAATAGGTAAGAAAACACATTTATCCAGTGGCCACTATAATGCATTTACCTCTAATAACCACTAAAGTGTGCAACTAGATTTTTATATATTCTAGAGAATATGTTTCTCTATCAAAGATGATCGCATTCGATGACATAAAGCACCGACACTTTTGCTGTGATTGCCCTGAGACGCACTAAAAAACAAACTGAATGTCAAAAAAAAACTTTTTTTCTTAATGCCTACACAAGCTTAATGAATGACTGAAAATCAATCCTGAAAGACGCGGTCATACCTGCATCTGTGCCGTACTCCAGCGTTCCCTTCCTGTGACTGACGCCCAGCATCTGAGCAGGATGAAGAGATGCCGCCTCTAATGCCGCTTCAACAGTGCAACCTACACACACACACACACGTCAGAAAAACAAAACTTCTACGACACGCAAGCACTACGATTAATGAACACGCCACACTCCATACCCACAAACACACTGACCTGACACCTCTCTGAAGTGTCTCACACACATGTCCATGGTCGCAATGCTGCCACTTAAAGTTGTAGTGCCTGAAATCATGATGAATGAATTAATTAAACACACTTTACTATCCCCAAAGGGACACTTGTCTTGAACTTGGTGCTGTACAAGTCAGCAAAACGCCACCATTATTATATGAATAATACCTTGTAAAGCATTTCACAATAAAAAGAATATTCAATAATAAATAAATGATAAAACATCAGTAAATAATACCTTAAAAAGCATTATATAGTATAATACAGACACATCAAATACTTAAAATAAAAACCCAACAACAAATGTATATCTTCCGAAGTACTTAGGCAAGGATGCATTAAACTGATCAAAAGTGATAGTAAAGACATTAATTATGTTACAAATGTTTCCTATTATAAATAAAGGCTGTTCTTTTGGATTTTCTACTCATCAAAAAAATCCTGAAATAAAAAAAGGTGCCAGTTTACACAAAAATACAGCAAATTTCTGAAGGATCATGTGACGCTGAAGACTGGAGTAATGATGCTGAAGATACAGCTTTGATCACAGGAATAAATTAGTTTAAAATATATTAAAATAGAAAACAGCTATTTTAAATTGTAATAATATTTCACAATATTACGTTTTTTAAATTCAATAAATGGTGCCTTGATGAGCATAAGAGACTCATGAAAAAATCTTACAGACACTAAACTTTAGAACTGCACTGTATATCAATATATCGAGTAAATGTATTTAAATAATATCCAGCAAATAGTTACACCCTTATCAAAAATACCCAGATCAACGGCTGTATTTTACAAAGAATTTTTCACAAACTGTTCTGTTGGGAATGCCTTGCTGAATTTAATTTATCTCAAATAATTGGTGAACAGAACATCCATTTTAACAGTCAAACTAACAGTCAACCTACAATGCCCAAACGAAATACAAACAATGTATCGCTTAACAGAAATAGAGGCATTTTGGTTAATTTGCTGCTTAGAATGAAAGCAGGAGGAATATGATGCAGACCTGCGACGTATGCGTGAAGCCCCTGGATGTCGATCTGCTGCTGTCCGAGTGTGTGTCGGCCAGGAGGGAGACCCATCGCTGTTACAGCGTCAGTGACCAACACCAACCCTGACACACACAAACACAAACTCTATTCTTACACACAGATTACCTTCATTAGCAATGTATCATAGGTTCAGTATTCTACACACAGATTTGTGGTTGCGTGTTGTGTGTGTATGAATACCTGCGGGATGAGCTCTGTGGGCGATGCGCAGCGCTGCGGGATGTGTGTGTATCCCGTCTGCGATCATACCGTAGTAAACGGTCCGACCTGGTGGAATACGATCACTTGTAAGCAATCCCACAATGCCCGGGTCCCGGTGATGAAACTATAACAAAACAAAATGTTAAATACCTGGTGTGTTGCTATGCATAATCATTCATGGTATGCATGTTTGCGTTTAAAAAATATTTATAGATTATTAAATCGATTTGTTTGCATGGTAGAATAATGTATTAGGAATATGGTGTTATTTTAAACGTTTATGTGTGCACCAACATACAGTATGTTTTCTAATGCGAATCACTGTTAATTAATGCGTGTGTGTGTGTGTGTGTGTGTGATACTAACAGGCAACATGGCATTGAATAAGTGTGTGATGAACGTGGCTCCATTCTGCACAGCCTCTTCAGCCTGAGAGAGATCAGCCATAGAGTGACCTGGACAGAGAAGCACTTTGGACATGCTCAACCTGGAGGAAATTTAATAGCAAAAATAAAGCCTGTGTAAACATATGTACGCACCTACTGACACGGCTATGCCCCTTCCTGCCAGTTCACAGATTGCAGCCGCGCTGTTGGCCAGTTCTGGTGCGAGTGTTACCATTGCGACATTGTCCAGGGGGCCGTAGGTCTCCAACAGGTCAGCCACGCCGCCGGCTTTAAACGTGCGGAGGAACTTCGGAGGGTGAGCGCCTCTCTTCTCTTCACTGATGAACGGCCCCTCCAGGTGAATACCTGAAACAAACAGGAGGAAAAACATTAAACAAAAAATGATTTGGCATCATTTAGTTAAAGGTGCAGTATGTAATAGTGATAGCTAGTGGTTGAAATGGGTACTGCAGTCTAAATTCAAAATATTGGAGAAGGTTGTTTCTCCTGCCCACTCCTCCTCAGACTGGACGCTCACGGGTTCCCAGATTGTGGACATACAAGAGGAGCGTGCGCAATAGTTACAAAAAATGCCTCATCCGGACGCGCCGAGTATAAACCAAGCTTTACACTGCAAGCTGCTCAGCTAATGTATACGTCTGCAATGTTTTTAATAGTCAGGGAGAATCTGCGATCCCTGACCCAGTACATTTGCTGGCTTCTGTGGCTACAATACGCTGTGCTTTCCACCAACTGGCGACCCGGGTGTTGAAATACTATTGGGTGAATTGGCAGTGGGCGGAGTCACTCAGACCAAAACAAAAACAGACATTCTGACATGAAACACATATGTCAAAGTGACATAACTGGCTGTTATATTGTTTTTCTGAGAAACAAGTATTTGAGTTTAGCGTGTTTCCTAGATTTCTGCAAACATTTTTTATGATTTAGTACATTCAAAAGAATTACATACAGCAGCTTTAAAGTTTTAAATTAATTTGACTAGGTCTGTGTGCATCTTACCTAAAACTCCTGCCCCTTCAGGGCCTCCATCTTGTTCTCTGAGCTCAGGAATGACCTGTGGAGAGAAAGACAGCGACATTACTAATGCTAAATATATGCAAACCATGACACTGTTCCTTTTTAAGTGTGATGCAAAACAAGCCGATGTGTGATGAGCATTGAACTGAAATTGAACAAGAAGCATGGAAGGTGCTTCGCGGAAACTACAAACACTACCGCTCAAAAGTTTGGGTTTGGGGTCAGCAAGATTTTTCTTTTGAAAGAAGTTAAAAGATTTATTCACTAAGGATGCATTCAATTGATCAAAAGTGACAGTAAATACATTTATTATGTTACAAAAAGATTTCTATTTCAAATAAATGCTGTTCTTTTACTTTCTATTCACCAAAGAATCCTGAAAATAAATACATCACGGTTTCCACAAAAATATTAAGCAGCACAACCATTTTAAACATTGAATAATAATCATCAACACAGCATATTAGAATGATTTCTGATCATATTAGAATGATCCTTAATGTGACGCTGAAGAGTTCTGATGCTGAAAATTCAGATTTGATCACAGGAATAAATTACATTTTACAATCTATTCAAATAGAAAACTGTTTTTTTTTTTTATTGTAATATTTTATATTACAGCTTTTACTGTATATTTGATCAAATAAATGCAGCCTTGTTGAGCATAAGTGACTTCTTTCAAAAACATAAAAAATACCATTATTACCAAAATTACCAACCCCAAACTTTTAAACAATAGTGTATGCTACTTTGTTTAATGATTCCAGGAGTTACCTGATGATGCAAGAGATGAAGACATTAAAGTGCCAATAAAAACACAGTACCAACACATGTCAATCCTAGGCTTAGCCTGAAGGAAAATCGACAGCGATGTATTTGTGGGTGCGATTGAGCATCTGAGAGACAAATGAAGGGCAGTGATTGGTGCATAGGTTGAACCTTATGGTATATGTCTGGTGGAGACGTGACGAGAGTGGGGCAAAAGGAAGTGACGCCCTGTTCAAGAATCTTTTTGGCCACCACAGCCACGCCCCCTCTGATGTCACTGCTGGCCTGGGAGAAGTCGATGCCATATCCACCTATGAGTGAGAAGAGGAGGAGCTTGGTATGATATGATATCAGTTACAACAAGAACGACACAATGATTTTTACACTAACTGGTGAATGTAACAATGGCAATGTGTACTGTATGTGTAGTTTACCATTTATCTGTACATCTATGAATCCAGGTGCAATGATCTTATTCTCGCAGTCAACTTTGTAATCGGCAAACCCCTCCTCATCGAAGAACAGCTTCTCTGGGTTCAAAATCTTGCCCGCACGGACCCACAGGTCTTCCCTACAGTACAAAATCAGATTTCCCCGCAAAATCGCTGTCAAAAATGTGCAAAAAGATTCCATCTGGCCTCAACTAAAAGTCTATGCTCGAGATGGTATAATCAGGTTTAGAAACAAATGATTACATCAAGTATAATAACACATTATCCAAAATCGATCAGTATTTATGGAGACTGTAAAGGCCCCTGTTAGATTCAAATATGTGAGAATGCACGTGAATCTAGGCTTGGTTGCAACACATTTTTATATAATTTTATACAATTGTCAGGAAATTAGGGGTTTGTTCACAATAATTAGAATCTGTCTGATATGTTACCATAGCAGCTTGTGGTCCTTCAGTATCCTACAGTTCACAAACTGTGTGATCGGGGCATCTGAGACACTCTTATTGGACGGCATCTCTCCCGAAATCCCACCCATACACTTAAAAACACCCTATGAAAGAGTCAGAATATGTGTCAGATCTTCAAAGTGGATCATATTAGTTATTAAATGTCAGGTGAATCATACATACAATATGATACATTTACATATATAATTAATTAAGAACCTATTCAATTATGTATGTTTATGACAACTGTGATGTGGACTTTCTTAAGGTACTTTTTTTCATATTAAAAGTGCTATAGAAATAAACTGAGTTGACCTCCATAAAACACAATGAACTAACGATCGTTGCCCTTTTGAACGCATTTTATGTTTTTATGACACAATATTTAACTTTGAACGGTCAAACTAATTTTCCTGTTAAAGAAACCTACCATGTTTATATGGACTATCAGATGTGTCAAAAATTGCATTGTGATTATTATTTCTGATTATTTAATACATAATGGCACCGATTTTAAAACATCAGACAAGCGGAGCTTTTGGTCACTATGTTAGAATGATGCAGCAGACAGTAAACAATCACACCGGAAGAAATGATCGAGCTCTTCATTTATTCATATTAAGGATACCGGAAGATGACATATGACCATAGGTTGTAGTTTCATAAACACTTACCGTTAATTCACATACTTTTACTATGATTCGGTCCGCGCGCTAGTTTTCTGTAGGAAGTCAGTGTGAGCCCAGTGTGTCACGCGCGCTGTGTCAGCTGATGAGGAGGCGTGGCCACAGTGCACGCGCCTAGAACGTGTTTAAAACCGCAAATATATACAATTAATATTGATCAATAAAGTTGACATATCTGTTTAATGTTACATAACGTTTCATAATTTACTTATTATTAACATTTAAATTTAGCGCAAATGAATTAAATAGCTGAATACATATGTTGTAAAACTTGCCATGTTTACTGTTTAAAAAAAAAAAGGTAGGCTATTCTTTTCAAAACAGTGTCAATAAACAGCAGGTTTTCTTTCTGACAACTTACCCCATATAGGTCAATGTGTGTTCAAAGAACAGTAGCCTATTTTTAGACAATAAAGGTGAACATTTTAAATAGATTTTGTATGCAAGATAGATTCTGTAACTGGATTTGTCTGTAGCAAAAGAAATGTAAACAATAGCTCAATTTAACATAATAAGCCAAATCAAATAAAGGCCAAATGCAGTATGAGCCAAACTTATCCAGCAGAGATTTTTTCATTCACCTGTGTGGGTTTGTAAGCCACTGACACTAATAATGTCAAGGACAGGTTATCTCACCCACTCCATGTGCAGTGAGGCTACACATTGTTTACTTTTTGTGCTAATTAATATCAAAGGACAGATTTGAGTTGCCGGCTTAACCCTCGGACAGAAACCGCTCACACCTGCGTCATTACTGTTGGGAACAGCACTGTAGGGCGAAACACACGCTTTCATTTCCCTTGAACCTCTAACCTATGTCAGACAGTGTGGTTCTCACATTCACAACATCACACATTACGAAACATTAAGAAAAACAGAGCAAACAAACTCTCTTCATTACTAAAACAACATTGGAAGGTTATGTTGTTGTTGTCTTGAAGTTTGTTAAAAGCTTTGAACAGTCAATTATTATGAAATCCATTTTCCATTTTAGAGTGATATATGTTAATGTACATGCAGTCCTTTAGACACAGATGCTTGAATCACCTAAACAAACAAATTTATGAGCAGTATTCGTGAATGCAACAATATTTTGAGCGTTGTTTGTGAATGTAATTATAACCAAAGGGTTCAAATTAACCAAGGGTTAAAATTGAGAGGGGGAAATTATCCGAGGGTTAAAATTAAGTGGAAAAAAGGAGAACAAAAATGTTAAATATTAAAATATTATCAATTGATTCATTAAACATACTACAGTTGTATTAATTAATTAATTTAATTATTTAATGTTAAATGACACATTTTTCATACTGTTAATGATTATTAATTATATTTTATGAAATACTTAGTTTATTAAACCGTTCAGTTAAAACTCATATAGATAAACCTGTCCAATACTGTATTTTAATAAAACCAATAAACAGGAAAATATAGTGATATTAATAAGACAGTATGTTAGAACACATGTAATTATGACAACGCTGATTTTGAATTTTATTTATTGGGAACACGCACAAATCCTTAAAGCATGTCCTAAATAGTTTTCTAAATTACTATTATCTATTCAAATCTAATTAATTTTGAGAATAAAGGGATGATCATATGTTAAAATCCTAGAAGTCAGTACGTTATGATCTCTCTCTTAGCATTGGTTATGGGCTTTTCCATATATATTTGTATTCATATTCTGTAATTATGCATGTGTGTGTTGTCTTCGTCTGTCTAGGAGATCAAGCGTCACCTCACTGAAGGCTGGCTTGGGATGCTTGACCTGATGATTAGATTTATTAAAAAGCGTGGGTGAGGTGTGTGTTTGTTGTTCATTGTGTGTGTGTGTGTTTGTGTGGATGTTTTAAGGGGGTGTCACTGACGTAGATCCTTCAGGCATAAACTCAGTGTTCGTTATAGGTCAGAGGTTGAGCAGTGAGCTAATTGATTAATTTAAAGTGATAAAATGCGTCATTCATTCAATGTGTGACAAAGTGTCATCTTCAAGGCCGCGCATCACAATCGCTGTCACATAGATGGTCTACATTCAAACCTTTTAGTATCTCATGGTCAAGATTATAGGGAATCTGAGGTATGTGTGTGTGTGTGTGTGTGTGTGTGTGTGTGTGTGTCAGGCCTGTTTAACATCAATATCAAAATATAAATGTGCTTCAATGAGCCTGGAAATCTGTGTAATTAATTCACCTGAATTTACGTCATTCTCTCCTCATTGTAGAGCATCAACCAACAGCTTATGAAGAGTTGCAGGTTTTTATCTTCAACTAAAAAACTGGTCTCATTTGATAACATTAGTTATCAAATGAGTTAGCATTAACCAAATGTTGATAACATTAGTTATTTATTAAAAAGTTACCATTAACCAAAATAACAATGTGCAACATATTCTTACAGCATTTATTAACCTAGTAACAAAAATGTTGGGATAATTCAACCAAAAATGAAAATTATCCCATAATTTACTCACACTTAAGCCATTCTAGGTGTAGACTTTCTTCTTTCAGACGAACACAATGGGAGTGATATGAAAAATTATCCTGGCTCTTCCACGCTTTATAATGGGAGTGAATGTACCTTGTTTTTGAAGCAAAAAAAAGCACGTCCATCCATCATAAAAGTAGTCATCCGACACCAGGGGGTTAATGAAGGCCTTCCAAGCCATGCATTTCTGTAAGACAAATATCCATATGTCAAGTTCCGGAGGCCGTTGCCAGAAGCCAGTGATTAAAGTTTATAAAGTTATAAATGGATTATTTTTTTTACAAAAAAACATAGCTTTGCTCCAGAAGGCCTTTACTAACCTCCTGGAGCCGTTGGAAATGAATAAAATTGGAAATAAATAAAAACTAAAACTACACCAAAACTGAAATAAAAATTTAACTGGAATAAAAATAAATAAATAAATAAATAAAAAACATAAAAAATAGCCTAATAAAAATATCAAAATCACATTAAAAACATTAAAATTAAACTAAAATGAAAACACAAATATAAAAACTCATTTAATATATATATATATATATATATATATATATATATATATATATATATATATATATATATATATCATAACAGTAGACTTTAAAACATGAATAATATAAGGGCCTATATTGCCTATAAAAATAACAGCATATAAATAATGACACATATTCAGTTTACTTTAATTCAGTTACTTCATTTTGGCGTTCCAGGGTCACAGCAGCTCACCCGCCGTGAGTAGTTGTAACGGGTAGGCTAGTTGTAACGGGTGACACACTTTGATCTAAACCCGCGGGGCGACACAAGCGCGGCAGCGCGCCGCTCATGACGCGTTTGGCGTCTCCAAAGAAAAGCTTCATTCAACAGGAGACCGGCTTCAGTTATCAAAAGACGAGCAGCCTTCATAGTCTCCCTTTAAAAGTCTAGAAACAGTTCATTAGTTAATTAACTGCCAGTGAAGAGGCATACGGTTTTGAATGAGTTGTTTTTCACAGGCTATTTAGTAGGCTAACCAAGAACCGCGATCCAAAACTAATGATCATACGTTTTTTTGTTAAACTTCATTTCAGTAAATTGGACAAAACTTGTTCTTGACTGGAATGAAAATGAAGGCGTCTCCCGCGCTCGTGCTCTGCGTGTCCGTCACCGTTTACTTCGCGCAATCTCAGCTTCAGTTGCGCGTGCGCCCGTCCCCTAGTGAACACCTGCCGGTACCGGACCTGCACGAGGACCCTGACCCGGCGCTGGAACCGGGAGAGGGGGATTTAACCCCTCGGCTGCTGCGGCGGAAACTCGGCAGCAGTTTTGACCCCGTATTCTCTTCGACCGGTCCACCGACGCGAGGTAACGGGTCCGAAATTACGCGAGAGGACGAGATCAGTCTCCCCGGACCGATTCCCCGTGAATTTCAGCAGCTGGATTTCACTGGTCTCAAAGCAGCCGCGAAAACGGAGCGCAGGGTTCGCCGGTGGTTGTGGTCGTACACGCAGTGCCCGGTGCTGTCCATGTGGAAAGATCTGGGCGTGCGTTTCTGGCCGAGATACGTCAAAGAAGGACAGTGCTCGACCGAGCGCTCGTGCTCTTTACCGGAGGGGATGTTTTGTAAACCGGTGCAGTCCGTGAGCGTCACGCTCCTCCGGTGGCACTGCAAGCAGGGCTCTCGCGCGCTCAAGCGATGCGCGTGGATCCGCGCGCACTACCCGGTGATTTCACAGTGCGGCTGCGCGTGCTGAAGCTGAAGACCACAGTTTGACCATTTTAATGATCCTAAAATGGTTTAGCACAACATGAATTCGTATTCATTTCTTTTGATTTTAGGGTGAATATGAATCGGACTTGTTCTTGTCACTCACCACCCATTTAACTTTGACAAGGTGGACTTTAATGGAAAGACACATTTGTGATTGTGCATTCTTTGGCTATGCTGTTTTAGCTAAATTATATTTATCTGTGAGCATGAGAAGAAAATGTTTAATGATGAAAGAAAAAAAGACAATAAAAGTGCCAATATTGTGTATTTGTATTGTTATTGCTATAGATCATGTGACACTGAAGACGAGTAATGATGCTGAAAATTCACCTTTGATCACATAAATTACATTTTACTATACACTCACATAAACAGTTTTTTGTTATAAATTGTAATAATATTTCACAATTTCACTGTTATTTTTGATTAAATAAATGCAGGCATGAGACTTCTTAAAAAATGATATGTATATATATGCATTTAAATGCTAATATAAGATGAGTGTAAGTTTATTTGTGAAAACACTTGTGTCATAAGAGTGATAGATTTGTATTTACTACATGTTTATTCTCTCACTTCTCCTTTTTTTACATTTGATGTTATTCTCTGTTTCTTTCTCCCTCCTTCTCTTCCGCCACATCTGTTTTCACCTCTTCTCTTTTACTGTCAGTTTTCACTCACCCATCTTTGTGTTCACACTCATCTTTGCTTTCTGATGTTTCAGTATGAATGCAGCAAACAAGACCACAACTGAAGGTTAGTAAAAGTAAAGTTAATAAAGTTCTGATATTTTTCTGGCAAACCTTATATTGTTTGATAAGAGAACAAGTGGCATATTTTACAGTAGTTCTAGATGCATTTAAATATGGAGCATGTGAATCAAAGCAATGTGATTGTGTACATAAAGATGCTCATTTAAAAGAAAAATGTCAGAAAAATATCAGACGGACTTGCTGTTTTTGTCAAACAACACTGTTAATGAAACACTGAAACATCTTCGGCGCTTGATGGTACTGTGTTTTGGTGCATGTTTGATAGTTTAGCAGAGTAATCATCACTTCTGTGAAAATAACACTTCAAATTGTTGAGAAAGGAAAGTGTGAAGGCAGCTGGTGAGAAAACAAGCAGTCCCTCCCTTGGGATCTGTCTGTGAGTGTGTTTGAAGAGAAAAAGAGTAAGACTGAAATTAAGCCGTCACGTAAATGAAGCTTATCTAGAAGATGCGGCTGCTTCTCCTTGTTTTTCAAAAGACCTGTCAAACCATGCAAAATAAATCCACAATTGTACAAAAGTCATATATTCTTTTCAGTGGAGTTTTCCATCCTGATTTCAATAATGATACAACAACTGTAACTGTAAACAAGAAGAGTTTGAATCTGGTTTTTGGATTAAATTATTTTGATTAAAATGCACAGAAAGAACACAGTTTGGTTTAATAGTGACAGCGGCCTGATGTTTGCTGTGTTCCTGACATTTAACAATTCACAATGCAAAATTGTTTCTGATATCACTCAAATATTATGAACACTCTTGAAAATAAAGGTTCTTTATTGGCGTCGATGGTTCCGTGAAGAACCTTTAACATCCATGGAATCTTCCCATTCTACAAAAGGTTCTTTATAGTGGAAAAAGGTTCTTCAGCGGTATTTGGTGCCATAGAAGAACCATTTTGGGTTCCACAAAGAATCTCTCAGTGACCAGTTCTTAAAAGAAAAACTTGTTTTTCTTAGTATGAAGAATATTTTAATAATACATATAACCATTTCCCACTATATAGAACCTATTGTGGGATGAAAAGATTCCATGGATGTTAAAAGGGACCTGTTATGCAAAATTGACGTTCATATTGTTATTGAACGTTTCATGTGTCCGCAGTGCGTTTACGCAGCCATCCGATTGTGGTAAAATCCACCCACTTTGTTATTTTCCCCATAAATCTGAAACAGTGTCTCAAAATGAGCCGTTAAGGAATGTGCTCTAATGTGCCGTCACATTGGTTCAGGCCACGCCCACTATTGGTGACGCAATCCACCCTATTAGCTTAGCTCCGCCCCTGAGTGAGCTGTACACAATCCGCCATGTTTATCTCCTCGCCATGCAGAGTACCGGTATTTAACAGCAGTAGAAATGTATTCTTATTAAAGCTACTAAAGTTATTCAAAGGCAGTGAGTGATTTTCTGTTTTCTGTTGTTGTTTGATTCATATTAACAGCATTTACAGCAGTAGGTACTGTATATTACACTGCTCTCACTTTAATACACAGGTCTAATAGCCTACACATGCAATTTCTTTCCCAGCCGTTTACGTTCACAGACATAACAGACTGCTTATGTGAACTTTGTGTGTTTTTGACAGAACCTCTGTTATTGAAGGAAGAACAAGTAGATGATGATGTTCAAGTTTCAAAAGTCTTTAATAATCCACTTAAAAGGCCATCCAAACAGGCAGGCACACACAACATAACCTCTAATGTAGACGTGACCGGACCACTGGAAACTGACAAGACTGAAACTTAAATACAAAGCAAATGAGGGTAATGATGATTAACACCTGTTCAGATTAAATGAATCTCCATGACAACTAAAGAGTGGCGGGAAACTGAACAAAGGAACACATGTGACTGAACATATACTAAAAGTCCATGAAAACAGAAACTAACTAAAATCAAGTGAAGCTCCGTCTGACATCCAGCTTTCTGTGCTTGTGCTTTGGATGTGTGCGCTCAGAAACCCATATATCAGAAGTTTAGACTGATATGGCTTTAAAACGCATGCAAATAATAAGGGTACATTTACACGACAACGATGTGCTTAAAACGGAGAAGTTTTTCCTTTGAGTTTTCCGCGTACAGACAACACCATTGTCATACGGATCCGTGAAAACGACTTAAAAACGCTGTATTCTGCTGCTAAGCCGCTAGATGGCGATGAAACACTACAGACTGAACACGCAATACGCATGTGCATGACGTCATCGTCTTCAGAGATTTGCGTTTTTGTTGTTTGCACGGAGACTGTTTTCAACAAAACCTTGCACTTTGAAACTCATTTTTAAAAAAAGATTGCGTTTTCAATGCAAAAAATGTTTTACGTTTTTAGTTGAAACTGGTGTCGTGTAAACATAATCTTATTTAGGAACTGCTCACTGATGATTATTGATTCTTCTATGGCAACCCTATTTTGGAACCTTTATTTTTAGTAAGGTAGTAAGTATATTAAAAATATATAATATATTTTGCTACAATGTGTACATGGTTTCTTATTATGTCATGTGTGTTAATAAAGCAGCATTATGAAGTGAACTTTCAGCTCGAAAGAGACAATTTCATCATGTCCACAGGCTACACAAAAGTTAACACAACTGTGTTTGATGGTGTATCTCACAGCAAACCTGATCTCAAGCCAGTCAAAAACCACATACATAACACAAGTAAGTTTTTATGCAGCATTATGTCATAATAAATACGATGCTGAATCAGTTAATAATGTGTGTGTGTGTGTGTTGTGTTTAGCACCTCGGCCTGACTGGATTCTCTACATAGTTCCTGCATCAGCCTTTTTGATTGGGATCATTCTGTTCGCCTACATCTGCAAAACACAACGACGCAGGAATGGCAAGTGTTGTGAACACACACACACACACACACACACACACACACACACACACACACACACACACACACACACTTAACCATGTTTAGTGTGCTGTTATACTCACAACTGTTAAAAATTGTGCTGTAAAATAACAGCAAGTTACTGGAAGCTGTGGTTCCCATTAATGTACTGTTAATTTGCAGCTCTCCTTCTTTACACTATTTTACTGTAATTGTACCATTGAAGAACTGAAATAAAAATAATATTTAAACATATTTAAAACAAACAAAAAAAATTAGGCCCATAAAAATGGAAAAAGCACAAAACAAAATTAAACTAGGTAATTAAAAATAAAATTGAAAAAAATAAAAATAATAAAATAAAATCTTATTCAATAGGCCTATTAGTGAATAAAATATGAATAAAAATACTATTAATCAAAAAACCTAGATAATACTAAAATAACACTCAGCCAAAAATACACTGGCATTAAAAAATTCTAAACGTACAAGCTTAATTTTGACAAATTATATATTGCATTCTAGTTCATAGATTTATGATGGTCCTTAATGATAATTATTTCTTTATGCAGCACCTACAGAGCAGAAGACACACACAAATGGACAAGTTGCCACTTTTGGGTGATGTATTTGCCTTTTCCAATTCTCATTCTCTTTGCTATTTTACTCTATATATCTTGTTGGGACAATAGTTGCCAAAAGTGGCAGTATTATAAAACAAAAACAAAAAACATCTTGTGCTCAAAAACAACCGCCTTTTTTACTTCACTGAAATTTATACACTTTAGTTTGATTTTTTATTTATTTTATATTTAGAATTTTAAGAGGATTTTATGGTACTAAATTATATTTATGCAGTAGTTATAATATATTTATTACTTAACTATGTTTTGAGCATTGACCACTTAAACTTAAACTGTGGTAAATATTGAATGCTTTGGAGCACAAACTTGAGTTTGGTCTCTTTTTAAGAAGGCACTTAGTTGATTATTGCTAACGGGGAAAAAAGTGAACTTAAAGTTATAAAAGTTTAAGTTTATTATTGAAAAAATGCACAAAAATACTACTTTTTTCAATTTTTATATGAAATAATAATTTTTCCAAAACATGTTTTACTCTAAAACTGTGAGAACATCAAAGCCACAAATCTTACTCAAAGCTCATTTTTTGAGTTATTAACCTCAAATTTGGAACACAACTTGAGTAAGATTTAGTTTGGGCGCAGTACCAAACATTTCCACTAGATGAAATCCGCTTCACATTCATTTGTAATTCACAGTAGCTACAAGTAACAATTTTTTTATAGCCTTTTCGAATCATGTCCATGATTTTTGGTGTGTTCACATAGCAAATGCCAAAACCTTTACCAAGTTTCGTACCATTCCGATGAAGTAAAATAATTCTATAAAAAAACAAAACGTAAAATGTTTCGGTCAGAAATGACCAAAGAGCACCAGAGGGTTTTAACACTTGTTCATGGTCTTAATCATTTTATTTTTTATTAAAACATTTTTTTTCCACCTCGACATCACCAAGCCCTCCTCTTGTCCCACCTGTCATATAGAGACAATTCATGATTCATTCAATTACTTTCTAATAAAATCAAGTCACGTCCTTCATTTGAAACAACATTTGAAACACTGGAAACATGTCAAGAAGTGAACGTGCTAAGAAGGCTGTTTCATGTTTTTTAATGTGTTTTGTCACAGGCGCTCTGTGAGGTGCATGGAGAGCGCTGAAAACAACAACAAGGGTAAAACACTGCTAAATCATTTCATATTTTTTACAGTGACATCCGAATTCAAATCCAGAAAAATACAGTCAATATTTTGTTGTTGGTTTCGACAGACGAGACGCAGTCCTATGAGAATGTAGATGCAGCTATTTACAGCAATCAAGACAAAGTCACGTATTATGTGTCTGCAGATGAAGGTACTGTGTATCCTGGCCAGCAGTAATTATGAGACGGGATTTTATTCTGCAATTTAATGGTTGTTGGTTTTAGATTATCTTGAGCCTGATGCGATTGGGGAAGAGGAAGGGCCGGCACCAGAGGAACATCAGAACAACCTACAACCGCCCAGCAACTTGACAGACACCGGTGAGGATATGATTTTTAATTTTACACACACATACAATATTAACATATTAGTCATGATATATAGACTATATATCGAGAGAGAGAGTAAAATAAATACTCCTGGTTCTGTATTGCTCAATAAAGTGTTCCAAGTCAAGTCACTTTTATTTATATAGCGCTTTATAAAATACAGATTTTGTTCTGTATTAATTTTAGATCAATGACTGTGTAAAGTTCATCAATTATGAAATCAGTTCAGCTATAAAGCAGCTCTGATGTCATCGTCCAGCTCCGTTGAGATCTCATCCAATAGTCAAACCAATAATATTGCTGAATATTAAGTCCCAATCGTGCAAAAACACATAATTAACAGCTGTAACGTGAAACAGACACTTTGTGCATCAGAATATTAAAGATTACATTCAAAGTTATATAATAAAATATTACATTCGTCAGTGGTGGAGTTTCCCAGGTGCGTGGTTGCAAGTGCAAGCTATGGAAATTGCATAAGGCATATAAAACCAGTGCTCTATTATAGTTTTAATTAATATTTTGAATATTTTCTATTTTCATTTTATTTATTTTTTGTAAATTTTGATTTATGCGTTCATTTTTATTCATTTATTTTTTAATATTACTATTTAGGTTTAATTTATCAATTTTAGTTCAGATAGTTACAAAGGCAACATTTCTAATTTTTGTTCGGTTTATTTTTTTTGTCATCTAATATTTATATTTTATTTCAGCTTTATTTCAATGACCAATTTTTTTTAAATATATAGCTTTATTTTAGTTAACGAAAATACCCAGAGGATACTGGCAAAAAATAAAATGGTCTGAAATTGTTTCCCCCAATTAAGATTACTAAATAAATTTGATCATTCCAAAGTTGTGTTTGCTTATTAAAGCTTCACAATAGATGAAGTTTTTAATGGCTGGAGGAAGGACGTGACACGGGTCTGTGTGTGTGTCTTCTCTACAGATGGAGAGTCGTATGAGAACATGGAGGGATGTGTGTACGCTCAACCCCGAAAATGGACACAGAAACTTCAGCATGCGACTGAAGACGAGGGTGAGGGATAAAACACACACACAAATGTGTGTCATGGATCTGATACTGTCTACACTCTTAAAAATAAAGGTTTGAAAAAGGGGGTTTTCACAGTGATGCCGAACCATTTTTGGTTCCCCAAAGAACCTTTCAGTCAACAGTTCTTAAAAGAAACATTTTTTTATCAATCTAAAGAACATTTTCCCTCTATAATGACACTTTTGTACAATGGAAAAGTTCCATGGATGTTAAAGGTTCTTTTCGGAACCAATAAAGAATCTTTAAATTTTTTAGGTGACAAATGAATAGATAATGTGCAGTAAACTCAGTTAAATATGTTTCCCCGGCCGCATAGACTACATCAATCCAGATGAAGATGGAAAACAAGATCTCGCTCTAGACCACACAGACACTGGTAAGTGTTTCACTCTGTGTTTGTATGGCCATGTGATATATGACATTTAAAAAAACTGTCTCGTTCTCTCCTTCCAGAGTCGTATGAAATCATGGCCGGATCAGACTGTATATACAACAACACAGCATCCCAGGACACCACAGAGGACGGTGAGTGTGTGTGTGTTAAAGACATACTCGTCTCTTTACACCCGATTGAATTTGTGTGTAAACGCCTGTTTCAGATTCATATGAACAGATGCACGGAATCCCAGTCCCGGCCCAGAAAGAGATGGATGGAGGAAGAGAGGGTGAATGAGAGAGGAATGGACAACTGCCGTGTCTGACGATAGGAGGAATTGAAGAGAGAGATCGAGACAAGGGAAACTGAGAGGTTTTTTATTCTATGATTGAAGCCTAAGAGAGCAGCTACAGGATGAGTACTAGCTAATTATTATTTTTTACAAGTTTGTGAACATAAGTACTTATCAAAAACAACCTTGAAATAAAATCTGACTGTGTACTTTCTTGGTCTTGTGCACAATTCATCAACACAACACAATTAGTTAACGCCTAAACAATGAGGAATACATTTATTACAGTATTTATTCATCTTTGTTAACATTAGCTCATGTCAGCTCAGGTCCATTATATAATATTAACAGATGCAACTTTTGATTTTAATAATCTATTACTAAATGTTGAAATTAACATTGACTAAGATTAATAAAAGTGTTAGTTTATATGAACTAATGTAGTTAACTAATATTAACAAATGAAAACGTTTCTGCTGACAAGCAAAGACACACAAACCAAAAATATCTCAGCCTACATTTCTATTATCCAATCAAATCCTTAAGTCCCAGTTTCCCATCAGAATATTTCAATCAAAATGTCACATAACAGAATTTTAGACGGTTATGAATAATATTTGATGTCGTCTCTAAAGACCTTGAAGAGATTCTGTTCAAAATGCTTTTGTATTCAAAGTATTCAGAAAAATCTTGTTTTCGGAGATGCTTATAGCTTTAGCTTCTAGTAAATCGCACACTGTAAAGAAATGTCCTAGTCATAAGTCAAAAAAAAAAAAAAAAAAAAATGGGCATATCTCACCAAAGAATGTAAAGAAATGTCCTGGTCATATGTCAATCAAAAAAAAAAAAAGAAAAAAAAAAAGGATGTTGCAACAGTTTCATGACAATGAGGCACATTCAATTCTCAATAGATTTTAAAATGAAAAAAATTCTGTTTAGTAATTTAAAGTATTTTTTTAATTTCTACAATCACATCAAGGTAGCATTTCTTTTTACTGAATTTATGCTATAAATTGCATTACAGCAATTTGTCATGAACTAAAGTCATAACGTGATGCAAAAAAGCTTTATTTTCTTTTAATTGATCTCTGGATTTTAAAATGAAATATGTCCATATTGCTTTGTGAGCATCTTGGGCCTGTTTCAGAAAGGAGGTTAAGTGAAAACTCTGAGTATGTTAACCCTGAAATGAGGGAAACTCTGGGTTTTCTGTTTCAGAACGGGAGGTAGGTCAAACCTGAGAAAGCAGGGTAAGTCAAGCCCCTTTCTGAAAGAGAGGTAACTTATACTCAGTCAGTTACCATGGTAACTTACTCTGTGAACCTAACCTGGTCGGGAGCAGGTTTACTTCTGTAAAGCCAGAGTTTATTTCGGTCTCCTCCCCTTTTTTAAAGAGGAAGCGGTGTTTAAACACCTCATTCATTCTTTCGGTACATTTATTCATTGGTGTTTTTTTTTCTCCAATTTTTTAATAAGATGAAGTCAATATAACTTCTTAACTGGCAACTGAAAATACAGTAGATTAGAGTTACATCATGTAGTTCTAAACACATTCTACAGAATTAAACTGGCATTCACTGAAAATCACTGAACTGTGTTTATCTGTGCACCAGAAGTTGATGGACCTTCCTCCTGCTGTTCTTCCACACTCTGGGGACAGGGGGAGAGATAAGAATATCCGTTTATACTTAGAAATAAACTTAGATTCTATTGCCTACTCTACATAAATATTGTGAAGAAATTTGAATGTGTAGACAATATTAACATTCCCTGGTAGGCCTCTCTGTGGCAGCAGAAACTGTTTCTTCATCCCCATCGTCCTGTGAAGATGAGCATTTGATTGAGCACATTTTATAATACTATTTGTCATAATTTCTGGTGTATTGAGTAGGTTACTTACAACTGCCTGGGGTTCTGTTGGGACATGAGGCTCCAAAAGACATATATTACCATCAGAATCGGTTGGGAGCAACAAAAAACCCAACCAAAAGTAAAACATATGGAAATATCAAGAACAGCCTATATAAAAAAATAACACATATGTAGACCTCTTATCCATTTAATGAAGGCACTTGAATCTTCGGGAGTGACTGGCTCTGATGAAGTCCCTCCAGGAATTCCCTCAGCCATTGGCCTTCCAGCATTCAGGCTCAGGGCCATCTCCATCTCCTCTGCATCTTCATCTCCATCTCCTCGGCATCTTCATCTCCATCTGCATCTCCATCTTCATCTCCATCTTCATCTCCATCTCCTCTGCATCTCCATCTCCTCGGCATCTTCATCTCCATCTCCTCTGCATCTTCATCTCCATCTCCTCTGCATCTCCATCTCCTCGGCATCTTCATCTCCATCTCCTCTGCATCTCCATCTCCTCTGCATCTTCATCTCCATCTCCTCTGCATCTTCATCTCCATCTCCTCTGCATCTCCATCTCCTCTGCATCTCCATCTCCTCTGCATCTTCATCTCCATCTCCTCTGCATCTCCATCTCCTCTGCATCTTCATCTCCATCTCCATCTCCTCTGCATCTCCATCTCCTCTGCATCTTCATCTCCATCTGCATCTCCATCTCCATCTCCTCGGCATCTCCATCTCCTCTGCATCTCCATCTCCATCTCCTCTGCATCTCCATCTCCTCGGCATCTTCATCTCCATCTCCTCTGCATCTTCATCTCCATCTCCTCTGCATCTCCATCTCCTCTGCATCTTCATCTCCATCTCCTCTGCATCTCCATCTCCTCGGCATCTTCATCTCCATCTCCTCTGCATCTTCATCTCCATCTCCTCTGCATCTCCATCTCCTCTGCATCTCCATCTCCTCTGCATCTTCATCTCCATCTCCTCTGCATCTCCATCTCCTCTGCATCTTCATCTCCATCTCCTCTGCATCTCCATCTCCTCTGCATCTTCATCTCCATCTTCTCTTTATCTCCATCTCCATCCTCCTCTGCATCTTCATCTCCATATCCTCTGCATCTTCATCTCCATCTTCTCTTTATCTCCATCTCCATCTCCTCTGCATCTTCATCTCCATCTTCTCTTTATCTCCATCTCCATCTCCTCTGCATCTCCATCTCCTCTGCATCTTCATCTCCATCTCCTCTGCATCTTCATCTCCATCTCCTCTGCATCTCCATCTCCTCGGCATCTTCATCTCCATCTCCTCTGCATCTCCATCTCCTCTGCATCTTCATCTCCATCTCCTCTGCATCTTCATCTCCATCTCCTCTGCATCTCCATCTCCTCTGCATCTCCATCTCCTCTGCATCTTCATCTCCATCTCCTCTGCATCTCCATCTCCTCTGCATCTTCATCTCCATCTCCATCTCCTCTGCATCTCCATCTCCTCTGCATCTTCATCTCCATCTGCATCTCCATCTCCATCTCCTCGGCATCTCCATCTCCTCTGCATCTCCATCTTCATCTCCATCTCCATCTTCATCTCCATCTCCTCTGCATCTCCATCTCCTCGGCATCTTCATCTCCATCTCCTCTGCATCTTCATCTCCATCTCCTCTGCATCTCCATCTCCTCTGCATCTTCATCTCCATCTCCTCTGCATCTCCATCTCCTCGGCATCTTCATCTCCATCTCCTCTGCATCTTCATCTCCATCTCCTCTGCATCTCCATCTCCTCTGCATCTCCATCTCCTCTGCATCTTCATCTCCATCTCCTCTGCATCTCCATCTCCTCTGCATCTTCATCTCCATCTCCTCTGCATCTCCATCTCCTCTGCATCTTCATCTCCATCTTCTCTTTATCTCCATCTCCATCCTCCTCTGCATCTTCATCTCCATCTTCTCTTTATCTCCATCTCCATCTCCTCTGCATCTTCATCTCCATCTTCTCTTTATCTCCATCTCCATCTCCTCTGCATCTTCATCTCCATCTCCTCTGCATCTTCATCTCCATCTCCTCGGCATCTTCATCTCCATCTCCTCTGCATCTTCATCTTCATCTCCATCTCCTCTGCATCTTCATCTACATCTCCTCTGCATCTTCATCTCCATCTCCTCTGCATCTCCATCCTCCTCTGCATCTTCATCTCCATCTCCTCTGCATCTCCATCTCCATCTCCTCTGCATCTTCATCTACATCTCCTCTGCATCTTCATCTCCATCTCCTCTGCATCTCCATCCTCCTCTGCATCTTCATCTCCATCTCCTCTGCATCTCCATCCTCCTCTGCATCTTCATCTCCATCTCCTCTGCATCTCCATCTCCATCTCCTCTGCATCTTCATCTTCATCTCCATCTCCTCTGCATCTCCATCTCCATCTTCTCTTTATCTCCATCTCCATCCTCCTCTGCATATTCATCTCCATCTCCTCTCCATCTTCATCTCCATCCGCCTCAGCATCTTCATCTCCATCTCCATCCTCCTCTGCATCTTCATCTCCATCTCCTCTGCATCTCCATCTCCATCTCCTCTGCATCTTCATCTCCATCTCCTCTGCATCTCCATCTCCTCTGCATCTCCATCTCCATCTTCTCTTTATCTCCATCTCCATCCTCCTCTGCATATTCATCTCCATCTCCTCTCCATCTTCATCTCCATCCGCCTCTGCATCTTCATCTCCATCTCCATCCTCCTCTGCATCTCCATCTCCATCTCCTCTGCATCTTCATCTCCATCCTCCTCTGCATCTTCATCTCCATCTCCTCTGCATCTCCATCTCCATCCTCCTCTGCATCTTCATCTCTATCTCCATCTCCATCCTCCTCTGCATCTTCATCTCCATCTCCTCTGCATCTTCATCTCCATCCTCCTCTGCATCTTCATCTCTATCTCCATCTCCATCCTCCTCTGCATCTCCATCTCCTCTGCATCTTCATCTCCATCCTCCTCTGCATCTTCATCTCCATCTCCTCTGCATCTTCATCTCCATCCTCCTCTGCATCTTCATCTCCATCCTCCTCTGCATCTTCATCTCCTCTGCATCTCCATCCTCCTCCGCATCTTCATCTCTATCTCCATCTCCATCCTCCTCTGCATCTTCATCTCCATCTCCTCTGCATCTTCATCTCCATCTCCTCTGCATCTTCATCTCCTCTGCATCTTCATCTCCTCTCCATCTTCTCTGCATCTCCATCTCCTCTGCATCTTCATCTCCTCTCCATCTTCTCTGCATCTCCATCTCCTCTGCATCTCCATCTCCTCTGCATCTTCATCTCCTCTCCATCTCCATCTTCTCTGCATCTTCATCTCCTCTGCATCTCCATCTCCTCTGCATCTTCATCTCCATCTTCATCTCCTCTGCATCTCCATCTCCTCTGCATCTCCATCTCCTCTGCATCTTCATCTCAATCTTCATCTCCTCTGCATCTTTATCTCCATCTTTGTGAGCCTCTTCCTTCTTTCTGTTGGCTGAGTAGAAGTCAAATGAGAATGAACATTTAATTGTGTTAATTAGACCTATGCCAAAAATGCTTTTGCACTGCTAAACACTGGATGCTATTTATTTATTTAATATGTCAAATGTTTGTAAAGTCAGGTACCCTACATCCATGATATGCTCAAGGCTTACCTGATTAAATTATGTTTTTATATTTCATTTTCAGCTGCTGCCATGTTCTTTTAATGCCTGCAGGATTGCACCTACATGAAAATTAAAATTAGGTTGAATAAAATACTGTTCTTCCAGTTTCACCTCTGATATTATAACAGTTGGGTAAGTTACTCTAAAATAGTTATTAATTACTAACTACAAATGACATCTTCAACAGTGTAATTAGATTAATGTAATAATTACTATCTCTAGAAAGTATTGGTCTACTTATTACTAATTACTTTCTAAATCCCGTATCGACCTCAACCACTTGAACAATACAAAAAGAGAAAAAACTGCACTTTTAATGCTTTCAAATTAACGATATACAATTGCATGAATTATTCTTGAATTGGCTTTATGCACAGCTTCACTACTTCCTGAACTTCAGCCAGCCCTTTGTTTCCTGTCTGCCATTATTGGACAAACTGATTAATCCAGGTGTGCCTGGCCTCAGTAACAATAATCAGGCGCACCTGGATTAACCAGTTTGTCCAATAATGGCAGATAGGAAACAAAGGGCTGGCTGAAGTTCAGGAAGTAGTGAAGCTGTGCATAAAGCCTAATGACAAAAGTGTGTAGAGAGTGAAGGTTACATTAAAAATATATCTTTTAAAAATGTTATGTTAAATCCACTATTGTTTTAAACAGAATTGTTCTATAGTCTTTGCAGTATTTAATGCAATGACATCATAGTTTACTTTATATTACAGAAGAATTAAGAGTAATCCCTTTACCTAAATGACAGTATTTAGATTACTTGGTAATTACACCCAACACTGTATAACCGTAATTAAAATGTGTACGCATTGATTATTCGAGCAACTATTTTCTCCCAAACTAACTCTCTCGATCGCCGCTGCTGGCGTGTTACTTAATTTTTTTTTTTTTTTTGCGTACTGCTGGTGAAATATGCAGACCTCTTTTTGTCTGGCGCTGTTACCATGGTGACTCATAATATCTGCGCTCCATTGATAATGGCTTTTTATAGTTGTGGTGCACGCGAGTCAGAGTCAGTCAACTTAGAGTTGATTGAACTTACTCATTTCAGCTGTTCTGTAACCGAAAACTGGTTAACCGAAAACCGAGTTTCTCATCTCAGGGTAAGTTAACTCAGAGTTCAAGTAAACTCAGAGTTGGTTGAACCTCCTTATTGAAACAGGCCCCTGTTCTTGGTTTTATCTGTCAAGAGATTTCTGAACAGTTTAACGTTTTATTGCATAACTGTCTCAAAGACATCACGATAGTGTTAACAGTCAAAACGCTAAATCTACGAACAGACCCATTACAAATAATTTAGCACAAATAATCACCCACCATCAAACTAAAATGCATTCACTTAAACATAACACTCATCCACTAATTGCCACATCAACCGTTAACACACAGGTTTGATGATACCAGCTTAAAATATATGTACATAACAGCACACTGAAACATTTTTAGGCCTATTACGTTTTTTTATATATTGTTGAAAGGTGGTTAAATGCCAAACAGGAGACACAAAGCTGAGTCTACAGGTCTGTTGAATACATTTTATTACATTAGCCACAATTCTTAGACAGATGACCGGAAACCAGACAGGAAAAGAACCAAATGTGTGTCTGTATATCAACGGCATGCAATGACAAGCCATGTACTATTTAAATTAGGAAACTTTCACAAACTAACTGGTTTTCTCCTTGTGAACTGCTCAGATGGAACAGAGGAGAATAAAAGTGAAGCATGTTTCGGAAACACAAATTATTCCATGACAATGTTTGATTGCTCATCCTAGCAATACTTTACTTTTTTTCTTCATGTAGAAAATTGGTGGGCGCATATTTTAAGGGCTTGCGAAGACATAATCAATAAGAACATAGTCATTCTCCTCAGCAAACATTTGATTTTGCAATAAACGGGGCCGTAATTCACATCCAGAGCAATTTCTAGAACTTCAGTCCACAAAGGCTTCATACACCCTAATTCTCAAAGAGTTTCCCTCGTTCATGTGGTCTCTCAGCCCCAGTTGTATTTGTCGTTCTCTGTCATGGGGAGGATATCTGTGACCAGGCCCGTGCCGATGGTTTGGTTGCCATCTCTGAGCGTGAACCTTTGGCCTTTGTCAAGAGCCATGGGCTGTCGGAGGGCCAGGATTATAGACGTGTCCTCTCCGGGCATCACCATCTCCTACCAAACGAGAGACGGAGAAAACAACCGATTCAGAGCAAATGCTTCAACAAGAACTAGTGCTGATGTTCAGTATTTGTACAGGCGAAACAAACCTTCCCGGGAAGCAGCTCTACTAGACAGGCCATGTCCCAGGTGTGAGAGAACATGATGGGCATGAAGTTTGTGCAGAACGGCTTGTGCCGGCCGCCCTCCTCCTTGCTCAGAACGTAGACCTGCACACGCACATTTTCATTGGTTGGTGAAGCAGGACAGAAGGTGCTCAACTGACGTTTAATGTTTTCAAATTCACACACCTGAGCTTTGACCTTCTGGTGAGGCTGGATGGATCCAGGTTTGATCATCACCATGCCTCTCCTGACGTCCTCTCTCTTCAGACCACGAACCAGAGCGCCCATGTTATCGCCCGCCTCCGCACGGTCCAGGGACTGATGGAACATCTCGACACCTGAGACAAGCAGAGGTAGAGTTTCATTTCTGTGTAAAGACACATTGGGACCCAAAAAAAGTGACTCAAACACTTAAAAGATTCGATTTTATCTATTCTGTTTGCTGTCAGAAGAGAAATCCACATTAGAGAGAGAGAGAGAGAGAGAGAGAGAGAGAGAGAGAGAGAGAGAGAGAGAGAGAGAGAGAGAGAGAGCTTTAAATTATTTTTTAGCAATTTTAGCACTTCAAACTAAACTTAATTTTATTTCATTTACTTGCCAAGGCAACATTTCTACGTTTTGAATCTGTTATTTAGATTTTACTATTATATATTCAGTTATTCATATTTTTTGGTTCTTTCTTGTTTTTGCATGTGTTCATATTTTCTTTGTATGACTGACTAGCCAAAAATCATGTCCGCAATATTTGACATGTTTCATTGCGTTATCACCACAAATAAAACATGTTTTTTCTCAGGCCATACATCACTTTTGGCCACTACTGTATATATTACTTAAGCTTTATTTCAATAAATGAAAATTATTTTTAATAGTTTTAGTTAACAATATCAACACCGTATTTATATTGCTACTTTCCAAAGCTCAAAGACACTTTCAGATTAATACAGAAAAAAAAACTTTCTTTGTGTTTCCTATTAGCTTGCCATAATAAATACTATTTTATGCTTTCAGATTTAGATACTATTATACTATCATCTGATACTATTGTGCTTATACCTTTTCCAATAATCATATTTAAGCACCAAATGGTGTTATGTTTGCACCACAACACAGAGACATTAATTATGTTCAATGCAAGATCCATTCTAAATGTATTAACCATATTTTGCACATTGATGAACTGCCTATTAAGATGACGTGCATGTTTGTGCAATGAGCAGGAAAAAAAGTAACTTCTCACCAGTAATGACGGATTTAAAGGAACGACTGTGTCCGAGAAATTCACATTCATCTCCTTTCTTGATCACTCCTCGCTCTAGCGTGCCAGTGACCACAGTACCACGACCTGCACACAGATATACATACTTCTGAGAATCACAGGCAGAAATACTCTGCTGGATATGAAAACAGCAACAACTATTATTTATTCATTTTGGAGATGCTTTTACCCAAAGCAGAAAAGCACAAATAACAAATAATACGGAGTATACTACTAATATCAGCAGCACTTTCATAACACACACCTGGAATAGAATAGACTGCCTCTATGGGCATCAGGAATGGCTTATCCAGATCTCTCTTTGGCAAAGGAATAAATGTATCTACCACCTCCAAAAGCTTCATAATGGAGTCGACACCCAGCTCCGGCTGCTTGTTCTAAACACACACACACAATCATAACAGAAGCAAAGCCATGAAATTTTGGAGCCACTTGTGATTCAACAATTAAAAACATCACAGTTTCTTCATTTCGGCACGCGTGTGTGTTGTGTGTGTGTTGTGTATGTGTACGTGTATGTGTGTGTGTGTGTGTGTGTGTATCCAATCAATTCCACATGGACAAAATCAAGCCCCGCCCTACATTCACTCTTGTTCGAGAAGCGGTTTCACTTATACGTCACAATAGGGAAGAAAAAAACGATCGCAACTTCCATTCACGCCGACTTTTAATCAGTTCATCTCCAAGCCTCCATGCTTACCTCCAGAGCACAGAGTGCCGATCCAATAACAACCGGTGTGTTTTCGCCATCGTAGCCGAACTCGGTGAGCAGCTCTCGGATCTCCAGCTCCACCAGGTCCAGCATCTCTTTGTCCTCCACTGCATCGGCCTTGTTCACGAACACCACCACGTGCTCCACGCCGATCTGCCGCGCCAGCAGGAGGTGCTCGCGCGTCTGGGGCATCTGACCGTCGGTCGCCGCCACCACTAAGATGCAGCCGTCCAACTGAGACGTGCCTGTGATCATGTTCTTCAGGCAGAGAGATGTGCATTTATAATAAAGATGACAAATCATATACACTACCGTTGGGCCAATTCGATTTTTTTTGTTTTTGAATGTTCACAAACACTGCATTTATTTGACCAAACATCCAGTAAAAACAGAACAATTTTGAAAATGTTATTAATAATTAAGTAATTAAATGACAGACAATTTTTTAAATAGTATTACAATTTAAAATAACTGTTTTCTATTAGAATATATTGTGAAATGTAGGGCTGAAACAACTAATCGATTTAATCGATTAAAATCGATTATTAAAATAGTTGTCAACGAATGTCATTATCGATTAGTTGGTCTGCTTACGTCACGGGAAGCGTTTACTGGTGATTGGTTGAAACGGGCCAATCATGATGCTCTCTGTCTTACATGCGCTGCGCTTCATGAGACACACGCAAGGTCTCTCTCCCTTCGCCGATCTGCCGTGCGCGCCGAGACCGAGATCTTGTTTACAGTCTATGTTTGGAGCACAGTCTCTTCTGTCTCGCATGCGCGCTCTTGCTCGCGCGCTCTAGATTCCGGGAGTTTGAACTAATTTGCGGGCATCAGGGAGCCGCTATCAATATGCGGGAGACTCCCGGATCTTCCGCGAGACTTGGGATGTCTGTATTTTGTCTCGAGCATCAGGTTGCGCAATCAGTTCGCTCGCAACATAAGTGATGGATTAAAATAGCGCTACCGCAGAAATAGGTTAAATTAAAACGGTGTTTACAAAGTGAAGCACTAAATATAAAGGCAGTTAATAACAGCAGCAGTAAAAGATTGTTTTTAGTCACTGTACTCAGTGGTTTTAAGCGAATGCTTGTGCACTAATGCATAATTTTTCCTGTCCTTTTAATCAACCCTGTTAGCTTGCTCAGTACCTCCATCCCGTTCTTTTTATAGCATTTGTCTAATATTAAGTTTTAATTGTTTTTCAAACGCGATCTACCACGGCTCTATGTTCACACGCTTGTTTTCACGCTTGTTTTCAGTCTTTCTATATTTATTTTATCTATTATCCTTATAATTCCATTAATTTAAAATAAAAATTAAATGAATTATATATTTGAGATGTTTTTAGTTTATATCTTCACATCTGAACAGCATGTCTGTGTAAATTTGTTTTAACAAAAATTACTAAAACATATGTTGGATATAATTTAATTAATTTTACATTAATCATGGTTGTCAACTTGCCATTAGCAATTATCATTAAAAACAAAGCAAATATTGATATTAGTAAAACTCAATGTGTGGCTTTTGCACTTTTTAAAGTACACTTTTACACATAAATACCCTTGTGGCGAGCAGGACGAGGCCGAGGGACGTGAGAGGCCGGTGGCGTGAGTGATAATGAACGACACCTGTGAGACGCACCGGTCTCGCATCTCTCACGTCCCTCGGCCTCGTCCTGCTCACCACAACCCTGATTTAGGGTTTTATTTAGTTATAAAAAAAAAAAAAAATCAAATTGGGATTTTTATCCGATTAATCGATTAATCGAAAAAATAATCGTCCGATTAATCGATTATCAAAATAATCGTTAGTTGCAGCCCTAGTGAAATGTAATTTATTCCTGCTGTGATCAAAGCTGTATTTTCAGCATCATTACTCCAGTCTTCGGTGTCACATGATCCTTCAGAAATCATTCTAATATGATGATTCGATGCTCAAGAAACATTTCTGATTATCATCAATGTTGAAAACAGTTGTGCTGTCTATATTTTTGAGGAAACTGTGATGAATTTGTTCTAAGGATTTTTAAATTAATATAAAGTTCAAAAGAAAAGCATTTATTTGAATTGGAAATCTTATGTAACATTATAAATGTCCTTACAGTCACTTTTGATGCATTTAATGCGTCCTTGTTGAATAAGAGTATTCATTTATATCAGAAAAAAACCCATACTGACAGACAGACAGATGCTATGCTATCTGTGTGCAATACCTTGACGTAGTCGGCATGACCGGGGCAGTCTGTGTGAGCGTAGTGTCTGTTGGCGGTGGTGTATTCCACATGTGAGGCGTTTATGGTGATTCCTCTAGCCTTCTCTTCCGGAGCGTTGTCAATATCCTCATACGTCTTATAACTTGCACCACCGGCTTCGGCAAGGACTGACACAAACACATGAACAAAATACAGTCAGCACACTGGTTTTTGAATAGTAAGAAATAAAAACAAGTCGACAATATATACCTTTGGTAATGGCGGCGGTCAGCGTGGTTTTGCCGTGGTCTACATGACCGATAGTCCCGATGTTCAAATGGGGTTTATCACGAGAGAAAACCTTCTTCGCTTCTGCCGCAAAATTCCTCCGGCTTAGAGGAACTGCAAGCTGACAGAACATAATAAAATAAATACATTTCATGCACATGATGATAATTCTATGATAATCACAAATAATTATTTTACCCTCTTATTAAACATTATCCCCCGGTTTCACAGACAAAGCTTAAGCCTAGTCCCAGACTAAAATGCATTTTTGAGTGGTTTAAACTGAAAGTAACTTGCACTGGCATATCTTAAAATGTGTGAGTGCCATTTTTTATCTCAAGATGCACACCAGTCATGTTTTTTTCTAAGGCACGTTTATAAAAGATACTCAAATGCCCTAGTTGAACTAAGGCCTGATCCTGACTTAATCAAAGCCCAGTTTGTGAAACCAGGCCTATATTGCATAAAGTTACAGATATTTTGAACATGAAAACTTACCAATTTATAGGAGCTGTGAAGTAAACTCGGGGAGGTCAACTGAAGGGCTGGAAAACAGGAGAGAAAATGTGCTTAATGTCATGTAAAATTTCATTAATTTGCATGATTCATAGTGGCTTATGGTTTAGATGTGTGTCTAAGCATTACTTTAACCACTATGCCAAATAAAAGCACGGTTCATAATCAACACACCACAAAACAACCATTTAAAAAGTTCATTGCCTCAAAGTCTCAGTCTCTTGGCATAGCTGTCAAAAGTATCTGAGACTGAAACAGCTCTAATCTATTTCCCAGACATCTAATCTTTATACAGGACAGATCTTTAATTACGTAGGCATAAACAATCGTATGCATTAATGTCATTACTGTGGCTCTCGCTTGATGATGTAAGGCACCGGCTGAGGAACTTGACCTTGCTTACGGAACGCACGAGCATCCTTTCTCAATTCACAATCACTGTAATTTCCACACTCACATATATACACATATATATGTGGTACATCTCGCACGCAAAACATTCGTACCATAAACACAATGTCAATGGCACGCGAAAAGAAACAAACACCGATTTTGTAACTTACCGGAGAGGCACGCGCGGACGCTCACGAGCGCAGCCATTTTGCGGACACTGACAAAAGCGCGTGCGCGGAGAAATACACATACGCCATCAACACGCGTCTTTACTTTACCGTAACAGTTCTAAACAATGGAAGTGGATATTTAGCGGCATCTTAGCAAACCAAATTACTTTCATTTCATTAAGGACTATGTAATCATTTATTGTATTACAATGAGACTATTGCTAACACTACCACTGTTATAAATATAAGATAAACAGCAGATAAATAGACCGTAAAAAAGACTGTAAAAAACGCTAGTAACAACTGGTATTTTAATTATAAACATGGTGTGTGTATGTATATATATATATATATTGCTAATATGACCCTAATATAATAGTAGGTTTACAATGTTTTAATTATGCATATTATTATGTATTAAAAGATTAAATCCCTTTGGTGATTGAGATACAACTACATTGATGATCAAAATCATTACGGTAAGTTTCTTGACGTCATCGCGCGTCGACGGTTTCTGCTGCACGCGCCGTTAATGTGCGTTGTGCTGCAGCATCTGGAAGCTTCTGGATCAGCGATGGTGTCTTTATAATTTCTGCGCGGAGATCACGCACATTATTATTAATACTGCTGCGAAACCTCTTGACACTCATCCTTACAACGTCTACTTCTAAACTTTGGCACACAGCATTTCCAAAGGTAGGCCCGAGTTGTTTTACCCGTGTTGACATTTTGTATCTTAAGTAGAACGTGATTCGGTTTCGTTGTATTTGGCTGTTCCTTATCTTTGAGTCTGACAGTATATCTGTTTAATATGTCAAAAATATTTGATCTGCTATAACATATCTGTAACTTTACCTCTGTTAGGGTAATATACAATACATGTCATAAAATATTATAAGTGATAATACATCTGTAAGTGAAACAAAATAAATATATAAATGTCACAAATGTATTATCTCTGATGATACATCTGTAAGGAAATATAAATAAATGTCATAAAATATTATCTGTGATGTGCTAATATCCGACTGTAAGTGTAATATAATAAATAAATATCATAAAATATATTATATGATAATATATATGTAAGTAATAAATGTCATAAAAATGTCATGAAATAAATATGTCATAAAATGTCATGAAAATAAAAGTTGTTCTCAACTTGACAAGAAGTTACCATAAAAATAAAGCAAAAATATTTAGTATTATAATGCAAATAGCAGTAATGGGTTTTTGTGCATCTCATTTTCCTGTACAAAGTTTTTGACAAGTTTTAGTCCGAATATTGAATTTATTTATTAAGCCTGTTTAAAAAGCATTTATGGATTGGCAGAAAAACTTTGAATCCCAGATATCATCAGATGTGTCTATCTCCTTAGATGGCAGAAGGCAGGGGTAACAGGCAACACCCCCGTAATTTGCAAGGTGTGCTTCAGATGGCAGTGGAGGCCGGCTCTGCTTCGGACGGTCCGGCTCCACCAGAACCCATGACTCAAGAGGTGAGCAATGAGCATGCAATCCCTGAAATATGTCCTGACAGTTATTTATATGTCTGGTCTGTAATGTTGATGTTTACTAAAATACTCGTTTAATATGCAGTCATCTATAAGTAAACCACGTTCTCTCTCTTTCTAGAGATTGGAGTTTCTGAGAGGAGCTCTAGCAGAAGTGTGTAAAGGACAGATGGATGAGGTCGAGCAGATGAAACAGTGTTTGGACGTGCTGAATAGAGATGAACGCAGGGAGGGAGAGGAGGAGGAGGAAGAGGAGGATGAGCGAGAGGAAGCCCTGGAAATGCTTTCTGAGCTCTGTGAGAACCTTGACAATGCGAGAGGTGTGTATGTGTGTGTGTTTGCTCTTCAGACTTTCTTGTTGTCTTCTTGTGGCACGTAACGCATGCATCCCTTCTCTGTGTGTTTTGTAGATCTGATGAAGCTGGGCGGTCTGGATTTGTGTATGTCCCGGGCTCTCTGTCACTCCGAGGCGGGCATTCGCTGGAGAGCGGCTCAGCTCATCGCCAGCTGTGCCCAGAATATGCCCGAGGTGCAGTTCTACCTGCTCAACCAGGGGGCGCTACTGACACTCCTGCAACTCACAGATCACGACGCAAACAGCACAGTTAGAGTTAAAGCACTCTACGCTGTGTCCTGTGAGTATAGTTGCGCATACAAGAAAATGTCTGGATTGATATTGTCCAATATTTTATATTGAGTATTGGGTGCATACGCACAAATTTGTGTGTGAAATGATTCCCCAATAACTTTCGACTTTAATTCTAAATCTAAGGAGAAATGTTGGAACAACTGAAACCACACATACGCATAAATCACACTTTAGTGAGAATTTGCATGAAAATATGAAATAGCTCTACACAAACTCTATCTCTGATAGCATATATCTACTACACAACCACTCTCAAGTCGGTATGTTTTTTCTGATATAAATGAATAATCAAATATGAGATAATTCACACAATTGCTAGTAAATGAGTAGAGCTCTACAGAATCTCTATCTCTGCTCTGGGTTTGAGTCGATGAATTTGGGGGGATTAAAAAGTGCAAATCATCTTCCCAACCGGCTGTTGTCGACAAAAAAAACCTTAAAAAAGAAATGCTTGAAAATGAAGAAATTAAGACATTACAAAGTATTGTAATTTTACCATTTCAAAAGAAAATTATTATTATTACCGCTATATTATTTTTCTTAAATACTGCTTTTTTACTATACAGTTAAGTTTTGCAATAGTAGTGTTTCTTATTTTGTTTAATATTTCTATTTAGTAGTATAATATTCATTTATTGATTTAGTCACAGAATTTTGGCCGAATTGTGCATCCCAATCACATTTTATATCGCATTTTACATTTTAACCCTGAATCGTACAGCCCTGATCAGCCTATTTATTTTATTATAATTAGTCTATATGATTTAGGTTATTTTTGGTTGGTGACCCAACATTGGGTCTATTTAAAGGTGCTCTAAGCGATGCTGGGTGACGTCACTTTTTGTTGACGTTCAAAGTATTGTCAAACAAAACGGAGGCTAGCTAGACCCTCCCTCCTCCTCATCCCGTCCCCTCCCCCTGTAGTTTTACTGATACTTCTTTCAAGGTGTAATGTCGCCAAGTTAGATAAATGCTTTCATATAATGGAAAAAAAAATAGAAACATTACCAGAAAAACACGATAAAACGTTTCGCCACCTGAGGTTATAACTTTAGCTCCCATACCAGGACGCAATAATAGCAAGATAACGTTAGCTTCAAATTTAGTCAAAGTAGTCAATAGGCTATGAATGAACATTCAATTTCATAATAAATAGTTGGTGAAAACAATCATTCACACAAACTGTCGCCCTACTGTGAGTTTGCTTGATTATTTACAATAGAGATCGATAGCTAGCTGCTAGAAACCTATATGTTGTATTCACCAAAGTTAGCGCTGACTGCATTGTTCTAGCTAATTATATCCTTGTGTTTGTTAGGTGAACATGAAAGTCCATTTAGAAAAACCAAACTGGATTTACCCACCTGTCCAGCAAAAACAGAGCTAACGTTACCTGAATGTCGGATTGGAAGCCCTTCTGCCGGCGGAGTTCTCACCACCTTTCAAAGGCTTTTCCAGTGTAAATTCGGGCATGCGTTCCTTCTCCTTTTCCCTCTTCTTTGTATTTTTGCAATCTGTTCATCAGAACGTCGTCTCTTTGGTCGTGTGTCGGCCATATCAAACTTAAAGAGTTAAAATTCTAACTTCCCTCTTCATGCTTCTCTCCTCCACACCCCCCATGTACGCTCACTAACCCCACCCCCAGGCTGGAACACTGTTTGTTTTGTTTTCGTGGAGCGGGTCACCCCAGTTTGTTTTTGTTGCTGTTTGTGGAGCCTGGGCTGTCTACAGAGACCGCATTTTTACAGTGTGTTCAGGGGACAGGCAGCTAGCGGATCGTGAGGAGATGTTTGCTGTATGTGACAAAAAATGTTTTGGCCTAAAAAACGCGTGACATCGCTTACAGCACCTTTAAGTGAAAGGCCACCATTCATTTAGTGGCAAGTCTCCTCCTTATACTGCCTCTGGAATTAACCATCTTCAAAACTTGTCTTTCCCAGGTTTAGTCCGGGAACAGGATGTAGGTCTGCGGGACTTCCTGTCACATGATGGTTTTTCAGTGCTGATGAGGGGGATGCAGTCAGACAGTGAGAAACTGAGAACTAAATCTGCTTTCCTTCTCCTCAACCTTCTTTCCAGTCACCCAGAACACAAAGGTAGCGCTGAATCTGAATGCAGTGTGTTCGAGCATCTGGAGTCCAGTTTGTACGAGTGTTTTATGTATTCATTCTTAATTTCTCAGATACGGTGTTGTCTATGGGGATGGTTCAGCAGCTGGTGTCAGTTCTTCGGTCCCCTCATTCCTCTGTACATGAACATGTACTTGGTGCCCTCTGCTGGTTAGTAACATTTATTGCATGATGAAAATGAAACTTCAGTATGCTGATGGAAGTACATCAGCTTTTGGGGTTTGACGCTTGGTTTCTGACTGTTTTTCTGCAACATGTATGTGTGTAGTCTGGTTGAGGACTCTCCTCGTGGTGTGAGTGATTGCAGAGATCCATCGCTGGGCTTGGAGGAACTGCTCAACCAGCGAGTGCAGGACCTAAGGGGACAAGAGGAGAGCCAGGTAAATTCATTCACTCATCTCTTAACTGTTTTTTCTCTCCTGTACTTTGTCCTTCTCTCACATTCACTTTCATATCAAATATTTTAAAGTCCACATGTAATAAAAAATGGACCCTTTTTACTTTTTTCCTTGTCTTATTATCTATGATTTGTTGATGCATGTTCTTCCAAAGAAAAAAAGTATGGTTTCGTAATCCTTCACTAATATTAAATAACTTGCTTCTGAAATGACCTTCTTCCTTAGCTGACATCATATAGGCCACTCATTTATAGGTATGAGCAACATGGGTAGGTAAAATAATAGAGAAAATAACGTTTAGCAATAATCAAATAGTTTTTTGGCTGTTCTTGTAGGTAATGAAGCCTTTTTAAAATCGTACACAATAATTAAATGCAGATTAACATTGACATAATACAATTCTACCACAATAATAGCAAATAGCATTACATTTGCCAAATATCCTGAGCCAGTCCGTGTTTGGTATTTGAAAATATTTGAAATAAAATATAAATATTAGATAAAAAAACTTAATGTAGAAATGTTGACTTGGCAGAGGCTAGATTACTAAAATAACTAAAACTGGAAAAAAAAACCCGAAGCTAACATAATAATATAAAAGAACAAAATTATTATTTTATATACTAATTAAAAAATATGAAAAGGGTAAAGCAAATTCAAAGTATTAATAAATAATATTTAATAGTATATAAGTAACACTATTAGCCAGTCAGTTACTTTTGTTCACCCTTTCTCTCATTGAATCTTTTGGGGTTTTTAAAGAAACATTTTAAAAGTAATATAGGTTGCAAGCAATGCTTCATAATGACTCGAATGTCTGACAACTCTGAATGTTCTTTTCCTGCAGGAGGAGCTGGAGTTTTGTGAGCGTTTACGAGTGGCTTGTTTCCAAGGGCAACCCCTGGAGGACAGTGGAATGGATCGCTGAGCTCTTGCCGGTGATTTCATTGGAACGCAAAGAAAGAAGCAAGCCGTGTTTGTATTCCCTCTCTGTTTAAGAGAGAAATAAAAACTAGAAATAGAATTGTTCAAACTTGAAAGAGACTTTAACTCTTGTATAGAGTTCAGTTTGACCAGCTATGTGTGCATGTGCAAACTCACATACCATTAACTGTACACAAACACTCTTGTGTTATAATATGAATATGTACATTTTTGTATAATATGTAAGTTTGTTGTTATAAATTATGTGCTGTTGAGGCTCAACTTTCTAGATGTTTATTCTTCCTCTTTACACAAATACAAACCTATAATGTAGAACTACAAATAAAAATAATAAAACATAATTTGTAGATTTAAAATAGTGTTCTGATTCAAACCTCTGTTTAAGTTCAATTCTGACCCAAAAATACTTTGTAGTGAGTGTATAAACATGCACATACATGAGCCTTTTTTACACCCTTAACTTATCTAATAACCACGATTCTGTACTTTAGAATTAGTATTATAGATTGTATAATATAGATACATTTTTGAAGTGAAACAGACACAATTTAGAAATTTTGTTCCCTGCTTTTTTAGCATTGTCCTGATTCATCTGTAATTTTTGAGGAATCCATTGCGATATGTTTAACGCATAGCTGATTAAGATATTTATGGTAATATAGAATAGAGACATAGTTTTGATCCCATGATAACTTATAATGAAATTGTTCGTGGTCTTTAAAGTCCAGTTGTATGACAAGAAACGGGACACTTTTTGATGATTGATTTCAAAAGCGATCAAAATGTCTATTTATCAAATATGATTTAAACCAGTTCTGCTTCTGGAGGGCCACTGCCCTGTAGAGTTCAGCTCCAACCCCAATTAAACACACCTGAACCAGATAATCATGGTCTTACTATAGGCGTACTAGAAGCTTCCAGGCAGGAGTGTTGAGGCTAAAGTTGGAACCAAACTCTGCAGGACACCACCTGATTTAAACTTAAAAAATGTCCTTGGGAAATCTAACCCAGTTTCCTATTTGGTGAATTCAGGACCTTGAGATAAACTTGTCTCAAATGAAGATTTGATATCGAGTAAACCAAAATGGAAGCTTTATCTGTCCACAGTTTCCAGTGATTCCCAACAAGAACTAATATAGTTTTTTTTTACTAGAATGATCTAAAAGAGTATTAGCAATAAGAAAACACTTTTCTACATAAGGAAAGGTTCAAATGGGTGTTTTAGCATTTCTCCATTTTTAAGACACATTAAGAATAATGTGTCTGAATGCATGTAAAACTAAATCAGATGAAGTATAATTTTATCTCACACCACAGAATTAAAAATAAAGGTTATTTACTGGCACCAAAGAAGAACTCAAATGAAGAACTCAAAAAATGAATTTATTACCCTTTCTTAACTCAATTGAAGAAAGTTTTTTTTCACACAATTCAATTGATATCTTTCAAACTAAATAAATGTAGTTGGGTCAACACATTTTGGTTGGTTTAAGCCAAATTAATTGAGTCTAGTATGTGTAAATGAACTAAATAAACATGCAGTAAGAATGAAGTCTTGAAATATTTAACAAAATGAAGTGAGTTCATGCTTAAAACAAGAATAGATATCTTTCAGTGAGTTATGATAACTTTTCTGAGCCCATTGGCAGATATTTGTACAAACTCGCTTCATTTTGATCAATTTCACAGACTTAACTTATGTAATTCGTCTTGATTACAGAATATTTAGACGTGCAGTGAAATAAGACAAAAGTACTGAGGAAGAACAACACTTTGCAGTGTGATCAGAAGGCTCAGTAAAAGGTATTTCCATGTTCTAGTGTTTGGGAACAGAGTTCAAGCTACTATTTTGTAAAAAGATAAAAAAAGTAATGGACATCTGTTGTAAGTTGTATTGTCAAACTATGTAGGGTTGCTAAAACAACACATAGACATTTACATTTAGAGAACATATTGAGGTGTTTTGTTCCCCTCAATTTATTCATTACATTTTCTTTACTTGGTCTTAAGAAGGTCTTTATAAACTCTTAAAGTTTCACAATGTTCTTTCTGGCACCCGAGATGGTTCTACTATGGAACTGTGAAACTTCCTTTTGGAATCTTAATTTTTAAGAGTGAATTACTTTTTTTGTGACGTCTTGTCAAGATTCTTGACACGTCTTTCTTTATCATGGGCTTTGGCCAGTTTATTTGGGGCACACTGAAAGCAGCTGTCACTTTCTCAAACCTAAAGTGCCGTTTATGGACCGCAGTTAATCAGTATTTGCTTACATAAGTGTTAGAATGTATTTATAATGCGTTTGAGGTGCAGGTAGACACACATCCATTTTGTGTGAACAGAGAATCAGTGCTCGTAACTTCTGTCGTCATGGCTTGGCACTTGCCGTTGCTTGTTTCTTTGCTTGTGGTGTTTGCCAGTGGCTTCACTGAAGGTAAGTCGTATTCAATCTTCTAGTTACTGTTGAATTATTACTGGTCATTTACTCTTCATCTGTGTGTACAGGCTGTAGAAATAATACAAACGTTTTTTGCAGGGTTTGTTCACTCAAAAAATTACTTTTATTACCTTTCTTGTCATTCCAAAAAGGTTTAGTCACAAACCAAATCAAAATATTAAAGAGTTTTTTATATAATAGGGCCAAAAAATAGCACCATAGAAATACAGTAATATTAAAATAGTAAAATAAAAGTAATTTATGTGACTAGAATGTTATTTTCTACGTCTGCTAAAGCTGTAAGTTAACATGTTAACAAATAAAATTTTATTGTGAAGTGTTTTACTGCTTGGGTTCGCTAAATGTTTAGGGCATTTTTTTGGATTGTGGAGAAGTTTTTGGGTCTGAAACTCCCAGTACAATGAATTCTAGATGTTTGATTCCTTATTATTTGACTCCTTTAATAGCTGTGGTTGCATTATTACTATTTAAAATGTCCACGTTTTCTTTATTTGTTTCATTAGCGACCACCACAAGGCGCATGGATGACTTCATCAGTGCTGTGGAGAGAATTGAAGCAGAGAATCCAGGACTTCAGATGCTGGATGTGGTCAAAGGTTTACGTAAGGCTGCTGGCTTTGAAACCGACCTCATCAAGCGTCACCTCGGCGTCCTCAGTGATGCACGCGACCTTGCGACAGAACCATCCGTCATTTCATTCTTAAGCAAGGTCATTAATCACAGCATATCACAGTTGGGTGAGGAGGAAGGTGTAGTTCTGACTTTAGATGGTTCAAATGTGGCGTTGGCCCCAATGCTCCTCGGACTTGAGGCTGGGCTGCAGTCGGCCATCCAAGGCCTGTACCCTTTAACCTTGACCGAGAACCTGGTTGCCTCTTTGGTCCATCATGCCCACAATGAGCAGTCCAGCGCTCCTCTGGGCACTAAAGGTTTTTGGGATAGCATTAAATCTCCAAAGTTGTACACTCTCTCTGGTTTGCCCTCCTTGGAAACAGACGCCCTAATAACCGGAGGAATGGACGGGTTCATCCTCGGGTCGGAAGTTGCCACGTCTGACCTTCGTGAGCTTTCACTGAGTGACTTGCTTAAGAGTTACTACAGCCACCAGCTTGACGCCGCAGGGTTGGACGCAGCGCCCCGTCTGATTAGTCAAAATCGAAGGATGAACTTTAAAAATGTCATCAGCTTCTCTTTGCTGAAAAGCCAAGTGGTTCAGGCTCTAACAGTTCATCGTAACTTAAATGAGTCAGAGAGGAAGAGACTGGATGATGTCCTAAACGAGGGGTTTGAGCAATTTGTCCATGTGTATGCGGGTAAGTAAAGCTATTCATTTATTTATTCATTACTGATGTTAACCATTTTATACTGATTTGTTATAAAAATGTATATGTAAAATATATATTTATATAAATACATTTAAAATTTTTTTATTTTATTTATTTATTTACATTTTTAAGATTACTCTATTTTAGAGTTTTAACTTGTATTTTTACTTTTTTACTGTATTTTAAAAAATATATATATTTATATAAATACATTTCCTTATGTGTTTTACTATTATATAATATATTTCATACTAATATATGTATATATACACTCACCTAAAGGATTATTAGGAACACCTGTTCAATTTCTCATTAATGCAATTATCTAATCAACCAATCACATGGCAGTTGCTTCAATTCATTTAGGGGTGTGGTCCTGGTCAAGACAATCTCCTGAACTCCAAACTGAATGTCAGAATGGGAAGGAGTGATTTAAGCAATTTTGAGCGTGGCATGGTTGTTGGTGCCAGACGGGCCGGTCTGAGTATTTCACAATCTGCTCAGTTACTGGGATTTTCACGCACAACCATTTCTAGGGTTTACAAAGAATGGTGTGAAAAGGGAAAAACATCCAGTATGCGGCAGTCCTGTGGGCGAAAATGCCTTGTTGATACTAGAGGACAGAGGAGAATGGGCCGACTGATTCAAGCTGATAGAAGAGCAACTTTGACTGAAATAACCACTCGTTACAACCGAGGTATGCAGCAAAGCATTTGTGAAGCCACAACACGCACAACCTTGAGGCGGATGGGCTACAACAGCAGAAGACCCCACCGGGTACCACTCATCTCCACTACAAATAGGAAAAAGAGGCTACAATTTGCAAGAGCTCACCAAAATTGGACAGTTGAAGACTGGAAAAATGTTGCCTGGTCTGATGAGTCTCGATTTCTGTTGAGACATTCAGACGGTAGAGTCAGAAGTTGGCGTAAACAGAATGAGAACATGGATCCATAATGCCTTGTTACCACTGTGCAGGCTGGTGGTGGTGGTGTAATGGTGTGGGGGATGTTTTCTTGGCACACTTTAGGCCCCTTAGTGCCAATTGGGCATCGTTTAAATGCCACGGCCTAGCTGAGCATTGTTTCTGACCATGTCCATCCCTTTATGGTCACCATGTACCCATCCTGTGATGGCTACTTCCAGCAGGATAATGCACCATGTCACAAAGCTCGAATCATTTCTAATTGGTTTCTTGAACATGACAATGAGTTCACTGTACTAAAATGGCCCCCACAGTCACCAGATCTCAACCCAATAGAGCATCTTTGGGATGTGGTGGAACGGGAGCTTCGTGCCCTGGATGTGCATCCCACAAATCTCCATCAACTGCAATATGCTATCCTATCAATATGTGCCAACATTTCTAAAGAATGCTTTCAGCACCTTGTTGAATCAATGCCACGTAGAATTAAGGCAGTTCTGAAGGCGAAAGGGGGTCAAACACAGTATTAGTGTGGTGTTCCTAATAATCCTTTAGGTGAGTGTATATATATAAATATATATTAAATGATTTTATTGTTAAATTAGGAATATTTTGTAATAATATCATTAATGCTCTACCAAGTAAACCACTTTATTTGTGACAAATTTGCAATCTGTCAATAGCAATTTTGTGTCCTCACATTGCTTTTTTTCCCCTGCCAAGTTTGTCCCAAAATCATTACGAGGTCTCAATGGGGGGCTGCATCTTACATCGGCTCTCCCTCCTATCTGTCTCTCCCTGTGCCGTACCTTTTCATCCACCACACATATCAACCCTCCAAGCCTTGCACCACCTTTGAGCAATGTGCCAGTGAGATGCGGTCCATGCAGCGCTACCACCAGCAAAGCAATGGATGGTCTGACATTGGATACAGGTTAGGAAAGTCCCAGTGGGTTTTTAAATAATTTAAGATATCATAAAGCCCTTTGAACTGCTTTTCATGTGCTGAACCGACTGACTGATTGCAATTTAATATCTTGCTCTCCCCCTTTAAGTTTTGTTGCAGGCTCTGATGGAAACTTGTACGAAGGCCGCGGCTGGAATTGGGTGGGTGCGCACACTTACGGGTACAACTCCAGTGGCTATGGTGTCTGCTTCATTGGAGATTATACCTCCACCCTCCCCTCGAGGAGTGCGATAAACATGGTGCGGTACGACTTCACAAGCTGTGCTGTGAACGGAGGTCGACTGTCTTCATCTTACTCCTTGTATGGACACAGGCAAGCCACTTCCACAGACTGTCCAGGAAACACCCTCTACCGTGAAATCCAGACATGGGAGCGTTACCAGGTAAAAAGATGAACAAAAGTGTTTTGGGATTTATTGAACTTATGTGGTTCTGAACTTCTGACTGCTCAAACTGTATTGCTGTCCCAAGAGTTCAGACCTTAACCGTGTGTCTGTGTGTATCTCTGTTTTTGTCCTACAGAGCTATTTGCCTTGATGACTGTGGCATCAACAGTGGGCATCTAATTGTGTCTCTGGAACACAGTACATGATGTATTACATGTATCTCTCATAATAAATGCATAATTTCTTTAAAAAAATATATTTTGGTCTAAAGCTCCTTTAAAAATGTAATGTTTAAGTATATTACTTTGATCAGAAACATTGCCACCCTATTTTTACATAGTTAAAATATAATAAAATTAGCTTAAATGATGTTGTAAATGTACAAATCTGACTGTGCTGTGGTTATAATTAAAACAAGGTATTTTTAATCATAACCCCTTGACCACAACTTAATTTTACTTTAATATTTTAGGCATTTTTAAGCTGTAGTAGTTACACTGATGTATTTGTAAGGCATGGAAATTGTACAATATATGACTGAGATAGATAGATGAATATAGACAGAAAGATAGACAAAATGACAGACGGATAGATAGATAGACAGACAGACAGACAGATATATTATATTATTAATACATATATTTGTATGTAATTACTTAATAAATTATGTAGTCTTTATACATTATATAAATAAATGTCCTTAAAAACGTTGCAATATTTTCTAATATTTAATAGGCCTATTTTATGTGTATTTTAAGCTGACTCGATTATTTTGCTGTTTTTAACTGTAGCATTTTACATTCTTTTGCACTTAAAAATAGTGACATTTGCAATAATGTCATTCAAGCACTAATAAATGTACTGAAATTAGTCAGCTATGGACCGTTGCTACCGCACTGATCAAGTCTAGTTCATCTCTCAACCTGCTGTGAAAGAGTTACACCGTGGTTGATACATAAACTCCTTTCCCCTCCCCACCAACGTCACCATCCCTCCGAAACTAACAACATGGAGTCCGGTGTTTAGAGTGCAAAGGCGGTCTTCACCGTTTGCTAAACCTATATGCTTTCCCGGTGATCCTGAGGGAAGGCTGCGACACTCCGGGACGCATACAGCGCAACGCACACATGCTCTATAAGCGCCCGTGCGTTCGTGCCACTTGAATCCAAATAGGACATGGAGAAAGCGATGTGATTGGAAGCAGAGAATTCCAAAGACAGGCCGCTTTCCGTGAGTGTTGCACAATTTCATCCTAACCGCACACATCCTAGGAAATGTTTAACAGTCTCAAATTGTGCTGCTGGGGAAGGACCGCGTTTGGAGATGGTCCAGTATTAATAGCGCAAGTTATAAACGCATGTGAACTACATAGACGAGCACCATATTTTCGGGAGCCGGTACTAACGTTAGCCTATTTTTTTTCTCCAGTAAATAACGGCCTCCTCTGATATTATCAACGTAGGAAATGAGGCATGATAAAATAGGTCAGACAGAGTGATACTCCTCATGAATTCAACACGGAGATTTAGTTAGGCTATTCAAATGCACTCTTTCAGAGACTGAATAGCACAGAGCAGTACATAATTCATCCCCATATTAACCTCTTGAATTTGTAAACATCTTGCAGATGCTTATTTGTAGATTTTCTGTAAATAGCCCATAAAATGATGGGATTTTTGTGGCTACTAGTCCATTTCTATTGCTTTCAGGTGGTCAATCTTAGATTGCATCTTAGTTGTGTTTGTGTTTGTCCAGAAATGGAATTGCTCTTCATAATGTAGGACAGGGGAGGTGGATTGTATCTGCACACAAGCCTGTGCACCAGAGGATCATGGAGCCTGAGGATGGTCTCTCGACCAGGGACTCCCAAGATCTGATGTCCAACCAAGGGCTACTGCCTTCTACATCAACATCCTTACTCAACTGCACCTTCCTGGTATAGCCAAGGACCTAGACAATGGATCTTTTTAACGTTTTTTTCTCTTTGCATTAATTTATTCCTGTTTTCCAATGGAAAAAAAACAACAACAACTAACTGTTAGAATATTAATGTAAAACATTATATGGGAGTCATTGTTTTAATACAGTTAGATGCCTTATTATCGTTAATATCGTAATTATCGTTGCACTGTTATTGTATACATTTCTGATTCCTATCTTTTAACAATTAGCGTACACGTGTGTGAGAATCTTGCAACGTTTTATTTCTCTCCTGAACAGAACTATGTAATGTTGGACTTGTTTCAACCCTCTGAACTCACAGGAGGGGTTATTGCATTGTGATGACGGGGAGAAGGGGGATGGAAATGGAGATTCAGGAGGTCCAAACTGCTTTTTCCCCACACTGGAACATTGTGGTAAAGTACAGAAAAGTCCACGTTCTTCAGGCTTTCCCTCATCTCTCACATGGGACTCGGACTCGGAGAAAGAAACCTTGGATGGTAATTGTCTCTCTGGTTCATTCTTACTTTCATGTCAGTGAAAAATACATGAGTGTCTATCTAAATCATAAGAAACTCAAAAAGTCTTGAAATGAGAATTTGCAATCATTCAGCTACATTCAGACTATTCTGTGTTTATACTGTGAAACTTGTCTCTCTGTGAAAAGTGTTAATGATTTTGTTTGTCTACATTCTGTATTTATAGCTGTGAGTCTACTGCTTTCTGTTAAGTCATGTGTATATTGTTTGTGTTCCTGTGTGGATTCGAATGGTTTATGTCAGAGGAAGAACTTCAGCACTTTTCTAACCCTCATGGTCTGGCTGCTCACAGCCCAGGGAGTCCCACCTCTGTACTACAACAAGACAGGTGAGATGCAGATAATTATATGGAAAAACAGGTTTATAGACAGGGGTGCACATAACTTTTTTTGGTCTGGTTCTCAAGGGAGCACCTGGAGATTCTGCTTGGTACTCACACTTTACGCGGCAAACTTTTCCAACAAGCTGTCGTCATCACTTTCTTCCTGACTGCTCTCCTCACTTTAACACTATTTGTTCACTGTAGTAATTAAATATAGGTTCAAGCTGTATTTTTTATTTTATATTGAAATTAATGACACAGACAACAGAAGGAATTTTAGACTGCTGTCACTTTAAAGACAGAATGCACAGATCGAAATACTGACATACATCCGGTTTCTTTCTCAACTGTTCACTTATGACAAAACCGAGATAAAACTTGCAGAGACACGTATTTTTGACATCATTTTGTGTGTATGTGTCCGCTCAAGCGCAAATAAACGCGAAAGAGGAATCAATTCGGTGTTCGAGTGCTGTCTGAAACGTGCCTCTTTCTTTCTCTCCGTGCGGCTTTGCGCACAGATAAAAACTTTTGCGCAGATGCGCACAATTTTATCCTCTTCTTTCACTTTTAAAATCGTTTGAATGTGTAAATTGGTAAGACAAAACAAGTCCAAATGATAAACTTTCACTCTATGATGGTTAAACTTAGCAGTTAATCTGTGAATCACATGCGTTGCACACCTATTAATGACTAATAATTAATGAACACACATCATCATATTGCTATCTTACCAGAGATGGACAAAAATCCTACTCCAGTAAGTAAGCGTGTCTCTGTCTGTACCCAAAAATGTTGACACTTCCCTCCACGTTTTCTGCTGCACATTGTTCATATTTTCCACGCATGGTCACCTGCGCACCAGTTATGTGCATCCCTGTTTATAGAAAGGTGCATATATGAGGATTTTAAATATTGAGGGGTTTGAGAAATTGAGATCAATATAGAGCTGAAACCTATTCATCAGTCTTAATCCTTATACTTGCAGCTTTGACATTGATCCGTGCCAAGAACCTGTGGAAACCAAGCACTTATTTCTTGATAAAAACCCACTTGCCCCCCTGGAGGTGGAGAATCAAGGAGATGTTACATACAGGGAGCCAACAACAGACTCCAGCCTACCGAAGCGTGCAGCAAAACGTAAAAAAACGAAAAGTACTGTACCTCAAAGCATGTTTGAATTCATGTCAATACCACCATGTAAAATAAAAAAATTCTCAAGTCAATAAAACCTTTCCATATTTACTTGCAGTGGGAAAAGACAAAGTGAGCCATCTACCAGATACTACACCAAAAGAGGCATGCCAAAAAGAAGAGAAAGATAAACAGAAAGTCCTTAATTGTAGAGGGCAGGAAGAGAAGATCCCCAAAGAGGCTGATGTATACACCTTCCCAGCAGACTCTGAGCCAGAGAGTCCACCACCTGGACCTTGGGCGCACTGCACCTTCATCCAGCGCAGAAGGAAAAAGAGGGTCATACTGAGGCCTTTCTCTGGTTTAGGCACCTGGCAACGCACAACGGGAGCCGGCAGAAGAACCAGGGGAAAACCCTCTGGAGCAAAAGAGCGTAGGAAAACCGCAAAGGATGGGGGAGGTATGTTCAATTTTAAAGAGGAAAAAACAGAGAAGGTACGGGGTAGGCAGAACTCAGTAGTAGACCACCAACTGGACGAAGACCTCTCCCAAGAGATTTTCACATGTGTAGAATGTAGCATTTACTTCAAAAAACGTGCCCATCTACGTGAACACATGCTTGAGCATGGCCAGGTCGGTAGACCTGGGAAGAAATGGCAATGTGGAGAGAAAGAAACTTGGAGCGGACATCTTAATAAAAATGCTTTTGAATGTATAGAGTGTGGTCAGGAGTTTGTAGACAAGGTACTGCTGCTAGATCATCACCGATGCCATGAGGAGTCACGGCAGAAAATCCTTGAAGAGATTGGAAAATTAAATGAGGGGGAAAAGCGGGTGGCAGTGCAAGCCAGTTGCAGCAATGCATCGGAGCCAGTCATTCAAGAGTTAACAAAGGTCAACTGTGGCCAGTTTGTGGGTCCTGAGTGCAACTTTAGCTGTGATGTGCCTCAAGAGCTTTCCGAGCACGCCGAGACGCACACCAGCCGAAAAAGGGCTGGGGTTTATCGAACTTCACCCCGCTTCCAGCAGAAATCCTGCAAGAAAAGACAGGTCCAGTCCTCTGCAGATGTTACACCAACTTTTATCACTTCACCTCTCAACAAGAGGTACCCCATCCGAGCATCCAAAAAACCTAAAGAAACACAGCCCGACATTGCCCCTTCACAGGTGGATTCATTGTCTTGTCAAAGTGCTTCTGCAACCACAGGAGAAGCCACAGACCAACCTGATAAAGCAACTCTGCATGCAAATACAAACCATGCGGAGGAGTTGAGGCAAATAGGAGAGACATCTCTCTCTATGGAAGAGAATGTTCTAGAACCTCAGCACCTAATGTCTTCTCCTCCAAATCCAAGGGCTGTTCCGCGGCGTAAGGATGTGGCATTCAAGAGCATAGGAAAAAAGCGCTCAGTCCGGACTGCAAAGAATAAACTGGGGCGCACAAGAGCAAGTACAAGACTTGATCGTAAATCAACCCTGACTACCGGTGTAACAAAGCAAGTCCGAATCTCAAACCAGACTGCAGATAAAGGCCAGAAACGAGACATTCCAACACCAGAACATGATTCAAAACAAGACTCCAAAACAGGTAAGTCTATAACAAGTTATAGCATTAAGACCAGTCAATGCTTAGCTGTGTAACTAAACTGGTATGGTCATAGCAATGGCAAGGCCTCAGTTCCTAGGAAACAGACATATGCACTTAGGCAAAACTTGAATGATCTGCAAGTTGCTTTGGAATAAGGTGTTTGCCAAATGCATAAATGTAAATGTAGTCAGTAAATGCTAACACTTAGCATTGTCAACAGTATTTGTGTAAAGGAAACTATACTTGTCAATGCAACACTTACGTAGGGAACAAGAGAGGATGCAAAATATCATAAACTAATGGTATATTTATTATTAAGTTATTAATGCATTTTCAGAAAGGTTTTTATTTTCCATAAATTTCTCGCCATCCACTTATAACATTGTCACATGAAATAATACTGTCATTAACCACCACAACAGAACAATTCGAATTTGCAGTCACAACTCTAATTTCATATTCGGAATAAATACATTACCTGGACTTCTGTATTTGGTCTTGTAGTGATGCATTCTTATGTGTAGGTGTACTGTATGTATTTTTGTGCTATTGTGATGCCTAGATTCAATGTGCCTGAGTCAGATGAGCCAAATGTGTGTAATGGAACATCCACTGCCACTGGTTAAAGGAGTGACTCTCCCCATTCCATTGGCCAGTTATTATAGTTGTGAGGTGTAACTTCCTGTTCCATTGGCCGATGCTCACTATTAGCCACTGTTGGTGGTATAGTGACTTTCTTCCTTCAATTTTTACTGTAGGAGAGGAACAGTTAATCCAGTCAGTGGCCATAGTCAGCAAGGACCAATATTTTGATGGGAGGCAAATGCCAAGTCTTGAAATTCTAAAAGCACATAGGTCACATGCGTTGCGCTTGGCCATAAACTTGGGGAAATCCCAGTTTTCACCCTGGCCTTGCACCTGAAGAGTAGCTTCTCAGCCAGCCTCTGAGGAGCTGCAGAGAGGCTGGGGTTGCTTGAGGGGCAGCAAGCCCAGCTAAGAAACAAGTTACCCCTCGTCCTCATTGAGTTTCTCAGCTCTGAGCTCCCCTCTCATACAGCAGGGTGATGTGTGAATGATGAGCAGAGCCACAGAGATTCTAAATGGTTGCAGAGTAGTCAGGCCAAAAAGGAGAATTCTGTCATCATTTACTTTCCATATTGTTATTCCAAACCCATATGACTTTCTTTCCTCTGTTGAACGCAAAAGGAGACGTTTATGTGGACATTCACAATACTTTTTTCCTTTTTTGGAGCCCCTGACCACCAATATGCTTTGCTATAGTTGTATAGAAAAGAGAGGCATGGACATTCTTCAAAATATCTTGTTTCATGTTTCATAAGAAGTCATTTGTGTTTCAGAAAACACAAGTTTCTTTTTGTGTAAAAGAAAACAGAATTTCCATATAGATCAACTTTTATCTTTAACTCAGCTTGCCGTCATTCTCATTGCATCCCACTAATGTTTTGTTGCGCAATAATAATTTATTGAGCAATAATCATTTTTGTTTGTTTGTTTATTTTTTTCATAACTGCTAAACACTCTTTAACACTTCACTTTAACCTCAGGGAGTGAGCCACCTGCCAGTGCTCTGGATCTCAAAGCCTGCTCCTCTTCACCAAAGAAGAGCAGCAAAAAGCTTGAAGCACAGGAGGAGGAACCCAAACTCAAAAAAGACAAATCTGTTAGTCAAGGGAGGAACAGAGAAGACACACTTGTTGCTGCTAAACTAGAGGATGGTGATGATGATGATAATGAGGATGACGAAGATGTTGTAAATCGTCTTATTGGTGCATTAACTGAGGAAGATGATGATAGAGAGGGGTTGTTCAAGAGCGTGGAAAGAAAATGCCCTTATTGCCCAGATCGATTCCATAATGGCATCGGACTAGCCAATCACATTAGGGGTCACCTTAACAGAGTGGGTGTCAGTTACAACGTTAGGCACTTCATCTCCCCAGAGGAGGTTAATGCCATTGAGAAGAAATTCTCCTACCAGAAAAAGAAGAAAAAAGGTGAGGATACTTCTAAATGTTAATGCAGATGTTTTTTTGCCTACTATTGTTAATGTCTATGAACTTGAGGTCTCATGAAAATGTATTTTCCATATCTACGATATAGAACCAAAGGCTTGTGTAACTTTTTATGTAATACTTTCCATTGCCACCTCTAGTCGCCAACTTTGACCCGTCAACCTTCAGCGTTATGAGATGCGAGTTCTGCAGTGCCGGCTTTGACACCAGGGCTGGTCTCTCCAGTCATGCCCGAGCCCATCTCAGAGACTTTGGCATCACCAATTGGGAAGTCACGGTTTCTCCCATTAATATTCTCAGAGAGCTTTTTGCCAAGCATCCAGATCTTGTTCTATCCACTGCTCCCACACATACTCTCCAGTCAAGTCAAGAGGAAAACTCTGATGAAGAGCAAGAGAGCAGAAAAGATATTAAAGATGCGGAGAACATGACTGCAGATCTTGCCACTCTTTCTTCTCACTCTCCAAAACAGCACTGGAAAGAAAAGCACAATATCAATGAACCAGAGGGTAAGTGAATGGGATTTACTTGATTTCTCAAAGAACTTAAAAATATTGACCCATGGTCACTACATAGTTATTACTAAGTTCGTTAAATCAATGCAAAAATGGCTTTTAGAAAATAATGATGCACAAAGAAAAGTCTTGACAAAATATATTTTGACAACAAATATTTGTTATTCTGCATTATTTCTGCAATTGCTCAAATGCTAGCTCATTTGTACAAAAAGGTCAGATGTTCTTGCTTAGAACTATTATTAGCACAAGATGCTTTTTGAAACATTGTAACGTCATTGCTGCATAACAAGGAGGGTTCGCTTGTGGACTCATACTAGTTCATCTGAAATTGAAATGGTTGTAGTCATAATATAATTTGAAATAAAAAAGTTTGTATTGCATTAGCAAAAATACAAAATCACCGGTCTTACACTATTTTAAATGTAGTGTTTAGATGAATTTTCAAAGGTTGAAGTGACGTTCTAATGTTCTTACATTACTTGCTCATCATAACTGATTCATAAGTTATTTTTCTTTTACATAAATAGCCTGCCCTTTACCTCGCCTGCTTTGTGGCCAGAACAGAAGTCCACAATATTGCTAGCCTACTTAAGAGAAACCTAAAGCTTGTGGATGCCTTGGGATTTTTTGTAATGCTGTCAGGGGCAGTTGTAAAAGCAGTTCTAAAGATGTTTGTAGGTGCAGGACACTTGCTAATTTCTTAATGCAAGCTTCGTTAATGCAGGCTAATTGATGTATGTCTGGTATTTAATAGTTATGCTAGTCTCCGCCTTTATTCGGTTCGTCACGCTTTGGTGCGTTAGTGCATGTGTGCGGGGCAAAATGGCTGCTTCCACCTCCCCGCAGACACAAACAATAGCGGAAAAATTGTCTGACTGTAGGTGCTGTAATAAGTCCGATGCGCTGCAGCCGCTGAAGGGTGAGTGCATGCACTTCCGCGCAGTGCATGGGGATGCATGAAAGATGTGCATATGCTCGGAGCTTAGCCACTTTTCAAGCTTGCATGGCATGCAATCGTGTTAACATTTAAGACAAGCTCCTGTCATACCCGATGTGCATTTTAAATGACTGATGCCTGAAATGGTCTAGTGAGACAGAGTGCGCGTACGAAAGCCACTGATTCCCCTGCTGTCTGTCACTTTTCTATCTGAAAAGTGGACATATGTGACATTATGACATTAACGCAGTTTTAGATGTCCTGTCAAAATGACGGCTTATTTTTTCAGTGTATAGATGTCTTATGATTACCGAAATTAGGCTGAGTCTTCGCCATTTTACTTGAGGTGCTTTTTTAATGTTGAAATGGAGCGCGCCAACGCTTTATTCTTTTTTCTTAGTTCTTTTTCCGCGCACATTTTTAGAAAAACGTTTTTTTGAAAAGAATAATGACATCGCTGGTTGTTTTCTATGTTGTCCTGAATAAGTTTTTTAACGGTTGCCTTTAATCTTTAACTTACTGCATTTGATGTCTTTTGTCTATTTGTCTGGTTATTTCAGGCGATGCCATTACAATGAATTTTCATTTTCAGTCTGAGGAGAAAAAGGGCTGATGTTGCTAGAATTGTGTCTAGGACAGATCAAATGACAGAACAGAAACGCCCACCGCAGGAACGCGTTCACTGCTTATTATATTGAATATGCTGAGAAGAGCAAGACCAGCAGGAGCTTCAAAAGAAAAACACTGTGTGCTATGTAGAAGGCCTGCTGAATTTACCTCTGGAGTGAATAAAATATTGGTTATGTTCATCTAATTGTTAGACTTCAAATTAAAATAAAACAACTCTTAAGTCAGATAAACCTGTTGTTTTATAATCTATTTTTCTAAAAATTTAGTTAAACTAGAATAGTAGCATAAACTTGTGGCTTTTTGAGGTCAAGACTATTGCTTAGCTGTACCTTATGGTTTCATCTCCAAAGTTTGTCCGTTTTAAAAACACAGTACAGTAAGTTTAATAAGTTTAGTAAGCTGCCTCAAATTGCAATCTACTGTGAAAGCCCAGACTTCGCAGGGTGCTAGGTCGGGGGTGGGCTATGCTCATCTAACATTTTCTTTGTGGAACATGATGCTTAATTTGTGAGAAAAATAAAATGAGTTAGAAATAATTGTTTAGACACAGATGATTATATTAAACTTTTGCCAAAAGAAGTGAAAGACTGTAATGGAAATCCGAACGGAAATGGTGGACTATAATCTCAAAGTTCAAGCATGAAATTGATGTGAATTTTAAGGGCTATATTAATTAATTGAAATTATTTATTTCATCTTTTGATGAAATTTACATCAAACTATACACTATATTTTGTAATTGCCCTCTAAGTTTCTGTCCCCATAATGAAAAAAATATTTACCAGGTGCCTTTTAGCAAATATATCAAACTCACATAGCCAGTCAATTAAGCATGAATTAACTATAAATAATTTTAATTTATTATTTATTATGTACAAATGGTGAAGGGAAAGCTAGTCACTTAGTTTTAGGGAAACATTAATTTCAGACCTTTGTGGTTGTCCTTGAAAGCCTTTGACTATTTAGCTAATTTAAACAATTTGTCTCTGTCTGTGCATATTCAGGTGGGGAGGAAGCAGAGGATGAGGAAGAGGAAGATGAAGAAGAAGAGGACCAAATGCCCTGTACGGATAAGTCGGCCACAAGTCCAGAAGAAAAGACCCTGTTTACTCTAGAGGAACAGAGCCATGAATCTAAAGAGACAGATTCTATGGGTAATTTGACTTTTATTTTATCTCAACTCTTTTAATCTGCTTTTAAAGGGATATCTCACCCAAAAATTCAAATATATTCTTTAAAAATTCACCCTCTTTGTTCCACAGAAAATTAAATTCATACAGGTTTGGAATGACTTGATAGTGAGTTATTGTGGACATGAATTTTTATTTTTGGATTAAGTCCTTAAAGGGTTAGTTCACCCAAAAATGAAAATTAAGTCATTAATTACTCACCCCCATGCTGTACCAACCCCGTAAGACCTTCGTTCATCTTCGGAACACAAATGAAGATATTTTTGATTAAATCTGAGAGCTGGATCACTGCTACATAGGCTGCCTAAGGGACTGACACTTGACGGTCCAGAAAGTCATTAAAGAAAATGTTTAAATATTCCATGTCGCAACAGTGGCTCAATTATAAGTTTATCAAGCGACGAGACTACTTTTTGTGCGGAAAAACAAACAAAAATAACGACTTTATTCGACTATTCCTTTTCTTCCTTGTGGGCCTGAGACGAGACTTCAAGAGATTTCCACGACGCATGCGCGAGAACTGAGATGAGGACGTTCTTCTTCGACTCCTTCTTGTTACCGGCTGCTCACCGCTTAGAAGTATTACCGCCACCTACCGTATAAGATGACGTGTTGGAAGCGCAAAACATTCTGTTTACAAGCAGAGGAAGACGCGCGCTGTACATACGCGTTTCAATTCGTAAATATGTCTACTGATTTCGACTTTTTAACCATTGTATATAATATAGCGAGACCTACAGCACATTAAGTGTCGAATTGAAAAGCGTATGTACAGCGCGCGTCTTCCTCTGCTTGTAAACAGAAAGTTTTGCGCTTCCAACACGTCATCTTATACGGTAGGTGGCGGTAATACTTCTAAGCGGTGAGCAGCCGGTAACAAGAAGGAGTCGAAGAAGAACGTCCTCATCTCAGTTCTCGCGCACGCGTCGTGGAAATCTCTTGAACTCTCGTCTCAGGCCCACAAGGAAGAAAAGGAATAGTCGAATAAAGTCGTTATTTTTGTTTGTTTTTCCACACAAAAAGTAGTCTCGTCGCTTGATAAACTTATAATTGAGCCACTGTTGCGACATGGAATATTTAAACATTTTCTTTAATGACTTTCTGGACCGTCAAGTGTCAGTCCCTTAGGCAGCCTATGTAGCAGTGATCCAGCTCTCAGATTTAATCAAAAATATCTTCATTTGTGTTCCGAAGATGAACGAAGGTCTTACGGGGTTGGTACAGCATGGGGGTGAGTAATTAATGACTTAATTTTCATTTTTGGGTGAACTAACCCTTTAAGTCCTTAAGTCCTTTTGGATTAAGTCCCATCTAGTCCTTTACCTGAGCTAAATACACCTGAAGTCGCTAGTGTTAATTGCATCTACATGGATATTTGAGCTGATGGGATGAAACGTCATATACATTTGCCCTTATTGGCCTGGTCTACCATCTTGATTTTTCTTGTCTTTTTACATGACATTTATCAACTAATCAAAATAAGTTTTTATTTCCAGAGTGGCGAGTCAGTAAATGACTATTTACACTGCTTTTTGATTAACTGTGCAATCATGAAAAGACCAAATGTTAATGCCCTCCAAGACTCAATTGAGAAGGGTAACAATCTGATCACCTCAGGAGGTGGTTTGACATGCATACAAGATGAAACGCATTCCAAGAGTAAATGCATCCTGTTGTTCAAGTCATGCATACTCAATTGGTTAGCAATCCCATCTATCAAAATTCATGAAGTGAATAGGTGTATATAGGCCTTATATCACCATTTCTCTGTTTTCCAGGCTCCAACTTGTTGAAATGTGAGTTTTGTGGTGCTACATTTGAGACACGTCGTGGTTTGTCTAGCCATGCCCGCTCTCACCTACGACAGCTGGGTGTTGGCATGTCGGAGAACAGTGGAGCACCCATTGATCTCCTCCACAAGATCACTAAGGAACGTTCAATTGATGCATGCTTCACTGGCACCTGCCCTACTATGGAATCATCTAAGAAGCCCCAGCACCATGCCCCCATTGTTCCTATACCTAGCCCCACAAAAGATGTTGAAACTGAAGAAAGACTGCTGGACACAAAGCCCCCTGTCCCGTTTTCTGTAGCTGGCTCCGCTATTAAAGTTTCCTCTTCCCCAACTACTCCATCTGCAGCTGGCTCTCTGCCTTCCTCTCCATTTGTAAAGTCTCGATCCCCTTCCCCAGTGCTGAGAAAGGCTCCCATCTCTTCCTTACTACCCGTGTCTTCGCCACTGCGGTCCCAGGAGCATAAGGCCTTAGGAAAGAAACAGTCTACAAACCTATCCAGTCCAACCAAACCATTCTGGGCACCGCAAGAGACAGATGCCCCTTTGAACCTTAGTAAGAAAGCATTTAATATACTAAATACTAATAAAGAATTTCAACAAATTTGTTGCGATTTGTTTTTATAGTGTTGGGGTCATCAATTGATCTTTCTTGCAAAGTTATTGTCTTGCAAAATATGTCCTTTAAAATCTCTTCAACTTTTCTGTTCCTCTCACTTTCTTTTCTAGCGATGGACATGGACTCTAAAGATATTATTTGCCAGTTGTGTGGTGCATGGTTTGAAACAAGAAAAGGCCTTTCAAGTCATGCTCGTGCACATTTGCGCCATTTTGGGATTGAGTATTCAGAATCCAAGGGCTCCCCCATTGACTTACTCAACCGTTTCATCTTGACTGATGACTTTAAGCACAAAGCAAATTCTTTTCTGTCCGATGGTCCTGAGGACCTGAGGTCCAAGAAGATCAGCATGACTTCCCTCTTACCCTCCACTTCCACTTCTTCCTCTAAGAGACATATTCCCTCCAGCCCTGTCCTATATAAAATGGCGACTTCTTCTTTGAAGACAGCCATTGGCTCCAAAGCTACCTCATCTTCTACCCACACCCTATTGGGCCCACCCCCAAAGAAGCTGAAACCCTCCTCTTTGCAGGTCCTTCGTTTCAGTGGTGGGGAAGTGATGTCCTTTCCTATAGGTAACAACTTTCACGTTTTTTGCATGTCCTTGTTTATTCTTTGCTAATTTCATAAGGTAATTTACACACATAAACTTAAGTCTGATAGATTGTTCTCTACTTCTATCAGAGCCAATGAAAGACGTGGGCTGCGAATTCTGTGGAGAACTTTTTGAGAACCGCAAAGGCCTCTCCAGTCATGCTCGCTCCCATCTGCGCCAACTTGGCATCACAGAATGGTCTGTGAATGGCTCACCTATTGACACACTAAAAGAGATTATAGTCCGTCGAGGCCTACCGTCCATCATACCTCTGAAGTCCCCCAAATCCCCCTGTTCTTCTCCGGGTCCAGGAATGCCTCGGCCTGCGGTCCAGTCCTCTTCCCCACCAGGGAATGTTCTTGGGCGCCTACCTTTCCATTTTGCCAAAACACCAAGCCACAACCAGCCTACTTATCGCAAAATGTCTCCTTCGACATCTGCTGCCAGTTCCCCCCAAACAGTAGAGCTGGTTAAGCCAAAACCAGAGCCTGAAATTGTAGAAGTTACTATGAAAGGATCAGACATGGGAGTAAATAAAGGCTACAGTCCAGAACCATTACATTCCAGTTTAATTACTTCAGATAATGTTTATCCAGTCAACTTGGGTAAGTTTTTTTGGTTTTCACACCTGTAGTCTATGTTTGTTTGTTTACTTTTATCAAGTTTAATGATGTTAATGGATGACTGAATCATCTGTTGTCATTTTACGGTCTTTCCTCCTACAGTCATGACTCAGGAGAAGGAACCTTCCCGTGATATTCGCTGTGAATTCTGTGGTGAATTCTTCGAAAACCGCAAAGGCCTCTCAAGCCACGCACGATCACACTTGAGACATATGGGTATCACAGAGTGGTCTGTAAATGGCTCGCCCATTGACACACTGTGGGAAGTCATAAGAAGACAGGGCACAACCCCTGCATCTGTTGCCTTGGGCATAAAGGAGGAACCGGGACAGAATGGTGGAATTTCATTGAACAGTCAACGCTATCAGACCTCTGCCCTGTCCCGCAAATCACCTCTTAATCTGTTACACTCTGGTTCGCGCCTCCATAAGCATGGGCTGGGAAGCATGACCTTGTCCCCCACCTCACCTGTGGGGAAGATTTTTGGAGTGTCTCCACTGAAGAAGAAGGTGCTGGTGGAGGAGGGACAGCCAGGAGAGAAGACACTGCTCATCCAATCTAAAAACTTCTCGCCTCCCCCACAGGACTATTCCTTTAAGGGTAAAGCCTCAGCGGAGAAGCATGGGATAAGCCACATGGGTAAGGGTATATTTTTTTGTAAGACTCCTTATTTGGTTCTTCTCCATAACATAGTTTGAAGACTATTTGTAGTTCAATGTATTTGTTGCTTCCATGTTTGCACAAGAATGACTCTCAAATAAATAAAAGACCCCAATTCAGAATTTCAAGACTTAAAATAGAGCCAATCAAGTTTGTGGTTATAAGCAAAAATATGTATTAAAAATGACCCTATTTGGGGTTTTTTATATAGATGTTCCTGGTGTTATTGTGAAATATTCATTGTTTGCTTGTTTAGCTTTTTTTTCCTTTTTGAATATCTTGATTTACTTGTATACGTAAAATGGGTTGTGAATATTCAACAATGTGGCTTCATCTTTTTGTTTTTTCTTTTAAGATGCTAGTTGTGAACTCTGTGGATTCTACTTTGAGAACCGGAAGGCATTGGCCAGTCATGCTCGGGCACATTTACGACAGTTTGGCGTGACAGAGTGGTGTGTAAATGGTTCGCCTATTGAGACGCTGAGTGCCTGGATACGCAGTCGTCCACAGAAGGCAGCAGAGATGCAGCAAAGTTATGTGCAAGGAGCCCGCTATACCCAAAAGAAAGTATGAAAGCAAAGACTCCCCAGTAATTGCAATTATGTGGTGTCTAGCTGTGAAAACATGAAAAGATTGCTCTTTTTATATCAATTAAAATTTCTGTATTCTTTTCCAGAGGTGCAGTTCTACTCTCTCACCATCCTGTAACTCTGTCCCTACAACTCCTGTTTCCCAAAAGCCTGCTGTGTCCAAATGGGCATCTCTCACTTTGCCTCAAAAGAGGGCAATTGAACGTGATGCCAACAGTTGTTCATGGGGGTTGTCATCGCGGGGAACAGACCCAAAAAGCAGGAGTGGAAGTTCCACTCAGCATGGCCTTATTCCACAGCCTGGCGTCCATCATTCCAATAACGCTCTTCCACATGCACAGGTGGCCCATAGTGAACTCAACGTGCGTTTGCCACGAGGTCTGAGCAAAACTTTACCTTAATCTCTTCGTCTTAATATTTCCTTATGTATTTGCAAAATTGTACCTAACCTGCAGATTTCATTCTCTTAAGGATTTGAGAGACGGCCACTTAAACACCCGTCACATGTTGAAGGGGGGGAGGGAGAGAGTGGCCCCCCAAAGCCTCGCTCCAGTACCATTCCTGCCCTTGTGCCAAAGCCCCCCTCCACCCCACTGGTTAGACTTGTGGGTAAAATTTACTCACTCAAGTGCCGGTGAGTTGTACTTGCATATTAAGTCTTGTCCATAATCTAGTGAGCTGCCTGGATATCTACAGCCTACATAACTAGAATGCTAACTGAAATGGAAACTAGTAAGTGACTCTTGTAGAATGATCTAGAACCATAGATCTAGATAGATACATAGCTATGGTCTAAAACTTTGTGTACTTAGTGTAGATGAAGCCTTGGTGTGTTGATGATATAGTTTAGACATTTCTTTTTACAAATGTGTAAGCCCTCAGAACCTTATCTTTTATTTGTAATTCATTTCTTTTAGGTTCTGTGACATGGAGTTTCACGGCCCTCTCTCGGTACAGGAGGACTGGATCAGGCACCTGCAGCAGCACATCCTCAATCTTAACTACAACAAGACTGCATCACCCACAAATGACACTCCTGTCCAAAGTGACACTCCTGCTCCAAACCCCATTGTCTCAGCTGCTACCTCCTCGTCCACTACAACCACAGCTCCTGCCGCGACCCCGTCCACACCCTCCCCAATGCCCACTTCAGCCTCCACACCTACACCCACTCTCAACCAAGTCTCTGTGGGGAGTCCGGCCACAGTAGAGCCAATTCCTTCGCCTGCAAATTAGACCATGTGTCCCTCCTACATATGTATGGGATGCCATCATCTTCACCAGTTATATCCCTAATCTGTTCTTTTTGGTTTCTGTATTGCTCATCTTTGAATATTTCTATCTCTGATCAAAGGGAGAGATTTTTTCGGAAATTCTCAGCTAGCGACCTTCTTACCCTGACCTACATCACAAGCATCTGTAATGATTCAGGCGTGAGGTAGGTGTGTTGCCATGACAGTTCTCATCTCCCCTTTGCTTCAAAGGATTGATCATTATTTCTGGAGAAAAAAAGTATCACAGTACAATGCAATGTTTCATGCATTTATGCTTTGGAAAGGAGAAAGAGTATGTGGTGAGTTCCGTTTTGTAAGCTACCTGGCCCTTATGCCCAATGCCTAAAATTTGTTGTTCAAGAGGAACTCTTAAGACTACAGCAAAACCGTTTAGCTTAGCTTACCTAATGTATTGTTAAAATCGTCGACAAATCAGAATTACAATCAAAAAGGCACAGAGATAAAACTATAAAGCACTTAGACAAAAGGCCTTGGCCCTTTGAAACAAAGCTTTTCTGTTTCTAGCATTTGCAAATTCACAGTTTGTAGCTGTTTTAACTGTGATAATTAAGTACAACCTTGCACTGCCATGCAGTTATAAAAAGATGCGAGATGTTTGTTTTAAGCAGACATAGATGGGTTCATGTCAAAACGAGACATGCTTTTCCTTTTCTGTTCCTTTGGATCCTTTTCTGCTCCATTGCTAAAGGGTCATTATCCCTCTGCAATCTTGATGTTTATATTCTCAGTTGAATCTTGCAACTTAGAGATGATCAAACTTGTCTGGAACCATTTGCTGCTAAATATTTAAATAAGCTAAGCACACTTAGTTAAATGCATTGTTTTAGCACGTCCAACATTTGTACAAAATAAGCATGAAAAATGACGTCATGCCTTCCAGTTGTATTCGAACATACGTATTTATGCCTTCATTTCTCTTTCATACAGCACATTATTTTGTAGCACGTTTGCACAAGTTTATGCATTGCTTTGCATAATGCTTTGAAGATTTTGATCCTAGATTGCTCCATTTTCACAGCAGCTTTCTTGTTATTTCTGTGCTTGACACAATGTAAACTCCAAATGAAACAGTTGACTCCGCTGTCTAAAAGTCTTCTGGTAGCTCTTTAAATGATAATGACGCTTTCTGAGAAATTGCCTTGGAACAAGTTGATGGGCTGAAGTATTTTAGTCTTATAAAAGTTAAGATACGATACCCCCCCCAATTGATGGCTCTTTTTAATGTTGAATGAAGTGAACTATTTGGCTACACTACATTGAATGTTTTACAACAGTGTAAAAAGTCAATGCACTTTTGTCAGCAACGAATTAGGGAGCCTTCGTGTGTTTAAACTCTTATAATATATATATGTTTAGTTTTTTTTTCTGAGCATAAAGTGCTAAATGCCTATGTGTGACGCTTTTTTCTTAAGAAGTTTTCCACGTACCAATCTGAAGGTGTTTTCACAAAAACAAAAGCAAGAAAAGGATTTTAAGAACTGTTTAAATTTGCCAGTGACAGAATGTGCCAAAGAGGAGGTCACACATGTTTTGGTAGCTTTGGTAGTTTTAGCTTTTGCAAGTCCCCGTTCTGTTTTGTCTTTGAGCAGTGGACGGTGGCAGCAGATTTGCTGCTGTGGATTTGCTTTAAAATAAATAGAAACTGACAACTAAGTATAGTTTACTATGTGAGTATACCATACAAGCTCACCATACTCATGGTGCTTGATTCATCCAAGAATTGACTGTCGATTTTTACTGCAAAAACAGTGACTGCCTCCTAAACATACGAGTGCTTTTGCTTATGTTTCCATATCTTCACAGGGAAGCAATGACAAACTGGTCCACTATGGATGTTTGTTGCAGCTTTCATGACTTAAATCTGACTGTTAGGTTTTTAGTATTCCAAAAGGGAATATTATTGATATATCTTACCTAACATATGTATAGACAAGAAGAAGATATTAACAGTTTAACACTTCAAATGTGATCTTTGTGAATTTATTTCAATTTTTAATGCTGTGTATTTTTTAATGAGATGTGCATTCCTTTACTTGCAGTTACATACCAGTGGAATAGATCAGTGTTTTATTTTTTATTCTGTCAGTTTCTCTTTTAAGATTAAGTACATTGGTGCTCATGTGAACGAGTGGATGTGAATGGATTTTTAATTGAAGATTGTTTCAAAGGGAGATTGTCAAGTCCTCGTCCAAGGACTCTAAAAACATGTCTTAAATGCAACTGCTATGTATGTTGTTATTGGTTAGTTGGGTCATTTTGTGACTGTTGCCCAGTTGGCATGTGCTTCACAGCAGATGGTGTAAGATCTCCTAAAGATCTCCTCAGCTGGTTTAGACTGCAGTCTCTGTACAAGTATTTGTGTTGTATGAGAGAGGAAAACATCACTTTTTGTGACTGAAAGATAAAAGTGCCATGGAAGTGTTGACCAGAGACGGATTCGTGTGAATCTGCTCTTGAATGAAAATCATTAAATGTGCTCTAAAGTCTCAGCAAGTTGTGCACTCGTCATTTTTGATTCATAACTCAGCAGGATGATCAACAACGCCCTGGTTTAATTGGATAGAGTCTAACATTCCTAGTTTGCATACATCTTATCAGCGCTGGGAATTGTAATTAGTCCGATAGCAAAACAAACCGCTAGTGAATGGTTAAAGTGGATGTGATGGGAACACGATTATAACAAGCTTCCTGAACTCTTGTTCTAATTCTGTAGAGTGAGAGCTATTATGGGGGGGGGGGGATGATAAATTGGCATGCAAAGCAGCAGCATTGTATCCAGTGTGTAGGCCAAATTCGAAATGGTCGTTTGTTCTGTAGGACTGGGTGTCGATTCCAAGGCATTGGGAGTCTATTCCTAAAAAATCCGGAATCGAACTATCCCGTTGGTCTGTCCAGCCTCTCGACTACCTGGTAATCATACAGCATCATAATAATGACATAATCTGTTTTAATATTTATTTCATTGTAGTCAAAAATTGTAGAAGGAACCCAAGACCCTATGAATTCTTTCTACTGACAAATAAATAATCTCATTACAATTTCTCTGTTTTTTTTATGCTGTTCATCAAGCTAAACCATTACACCGTATTACTCAAGTTAAAAGAGAATATGTAAATTATTTTTAAAAGAATCTCTCAAATGAATAGGTTTGTCAAGTATATTAATATTATGAACACATATTTGGTCTCAAACTAGCTAAGCTCTACTGAGTTTAATTTAGGTTTAACCTACAATCCTGTTATTATTCTTTTTTTACATGGGATTGCATACATTTTGTTTATTCAATGTTTAATGCTTAAACATAAAATCACACAATCAGGGTTTTAAACATTATTTAAATATGTTTCTCAAATCTTATAAAATAAATGTAAAAGTATGAAGTAAAAAAGAATATTAAAACCACTGGTATAATATTTAGTTTGACCTCCTGAAAATGAAAAGAGTATACACTTTAGTTTAGGGTCCAACTCTCACAATTAACTTGTTGCTTATTATTAGCATGCTTGTTACTAGAATATTGGCTGTTTATTAGTACTTATAAAGCACATATTAATGGCGTATTCTGCATGACCATATTCTACATCCCTTAATCCACCAATTCCTCAACTTAACAACTAACTTACTAACTATTTCTAAGCGGTAGTTATGAGTTTGAGGCAAAAGTCGTAGTTAATAGTGAGAATTGGACCCTAATCTAAAGTGTGACCATATCCTGTATTAATGCTAGTGTCTTAGCCTATTGTAAACGCATACCAGACGAGGGCGCAATTGAGCCACTAAGCAAAACACGTTTGAAACTGTAACCAACCCTCAATCACAATCACTAGAGAAATTACCTTGCATAGCCTTTGCTCATCTGGGATTTAAAGTTAGTGTATAAAGTAGGACAGTTTTGTGGATATTGTATTTTTTCTAATCGTATTACTCTAGCTTCCCTCCATGATTGGAGGGCTTTTGATGGCAGGAAGTGTGGGAAGCGTTCCATCTTTGGTGATTTTGTGCATTTCACATTCTCAGATAAAACCGATAACTGAGTCCAATGGACCTTCTCATTATATAAAGATATATTGGATGCTATTGGATAGCATTTTTCAGCAGCACTTTATTTTACAGTCCGGTTTCGCATGTTCATACTATATTCTTATATTATAACTGGATAATAACTAGGTAGTCCTGAACTAACCCCTAAACCTAATCTTAATGCATGTATATTGCTCAGAACTTTCTTGGTAACCCTGTAAGTACATTGAAAGTGCACGTATACTGTAAAATAAAGTGCAACCCATTTTTCTTTCAGACTTCCATAGTCAGAGCCGATGTTTGTTCGTATCAAAACATGTCCGAAAGGTTTATTCAAACCATGAGGGAGTTTAATGTTGTACTCTGAGTATGAGCTGTCTGATATATTACATTACATGTACGCAATCATTTATAAGGTGTGAATAATCTTAGGCCATTTGTACAAAAGGAAGATATTATTGGGTGACGCGGACATTTCCCAGCAAACTCGGTGAGAAATAGAAAGATAGATTAGCTATGGATGCGGGATATGTCAAACTAAAACAAACACTTCGGAGATGACTGCAACCGTAAAAGCCAAACAATGCCAGATGCAGAGCGAATGGGCGGGAACACAGAGATGCTATCGGATATCTGTGGCTGACAGGATGGGGAAATAGCTTAAACATAAACTATACCGACACTCTTGTGTCTCTTTTAAGTACAAAAAAAAAATACCAGTCCTGTGTCTTACATCAGGCGGAAAGACTCAAGACTAAACTATTAGTCAATGACATTGTAAGAAACAATGGACCACAAGGCCTGCATGTTTCTGTTTATTTTACTTACAGCTTCTAAGAGTTATTAACATTATTAAAATCAAGAGTTGTGTCCGTTAATATTATTTAATGAGACAACATGAACTAACAATGAACAGTTGTATTTCATTGTTTATTAATCAATACAAATGTATTTCTCGTTGAAGGTAGTTGATGCATTAATTAACATGAACTAATGGGACCTTATGGTGAAGTGTTATTACTGGTTTATTTAAATTTTTTCTTTGTTGTTGGTTGCACCTTATTTTAAGGTGTCCTTGTTACAGTGTAATTATACAGTTAAGTATGGAGTAATAATTAAGCTAGGGTTTGGTTTAGGGTTAGTTGCATGTAATTTTTGATAAATCTGTGTTACTTTAATAACTAGGTGTGTGTAACAGGAACACTGTAAAATAAAGTGTTACCTTTTTTTAATGGTTCCCAGCTAACAGACTTTTGTTATAAGAACGTTCTCCAAATATTCAGTGTTGGTTCTGGGAACGTGAAAAATGTCCAGTCTACTCTTATTACTTTCAAGTTCCAAAAGTGAGCAAATCTCAATAAAAGCAGTTGAGTTATCAGTTTAATTGCAGTCCTTTGTCTGCTATTTAAACAGATGTTGATCTGCTTTATCAATGCAGAAATGTTCTTCATAAACACCTGCAATCGCTGATAATGCAATGACTAAATGAAAGTCAAGGGTCAAGAGCCCAACTAAAGCAAACACCGATCTCCATGATGGTGACCTCAAACTAAACATTTTCAATAAGACATCAACATCTAAACCTCTTTTAATTCTCTATAAGATCTTCTGTAGACGTGACAGAAATAATGTCAGTCTGGTTAGTAATAAGTGAAGCTGGTAATGCTGTTTGTAGAGTTGTTTAATCAGATCTTGAGAAAGTTAATGTCTTCTTCAGTTCATCTAAGGCTGTTTCTGAAGAGAGTTGTAGTTTGTGTTCTTATTACTCTTTCGAAAGATGAATGTTTCAGGAACATCACACTAACCTTTAAATAACGTTCTAGTAACATTCAGGAAACTGGACATTTTTATGTTCTTGGAATGTTAGAAATCAACGTTCCTAGAATGTTTAATTTTAAATCAAAATTACGTTGAAAAAACGTTTGAGGAACATTATACCTTTTAAAACACGTTCCTCTAACGTCAAGAAAACTGGACATTTTTCACGTTCCCAGAACCAACACTGAATATTTGGAGAACGTTCTTATAACAAAAGTCTGTTAGCTGGGTTGTTGTTGATGGCGATATATAACTTTTATTTCATTGTTTATATCAGCGTTATATTGGCCAACCTGCTTTTTTTTCTTCTTTTATTACAAAATGAGACATATGCAATTTCTGAAATCAAACACTTATTTTACACAATAGTTTGCTCAAAATATTGACAACAGAAAGTGTTTATTAAGTTTGTCGATTCTGGAATTCATACAAGGAGCAACTAACATTTATGTTAGTCAGCCAAGTCTGCCTTGCCAATAAATCTTTTTCACATTAACTAGTTATTGATTATCAAATGTTCTATAAATATTTGGACATTTAGAAAACCTTCATTTGTGCTGTTTATTTCATCTATAGAAATAAATTAAGTGTGTGCATAATATAACTTGAGATGACGTATTATCTCACTAAAAGTATTTTTACATGAAAAGTTGTTGTTCTAAAATCATGTTATTAGACTAAAGTATTAAACACTAAAGATTTAAACGCTAATATTGTGATTACTTTAGTACTACTTTACAGCATTTTCTAATAGTACAGATTAGCTGTACAGTTTTACTATAGGCTGCTAAAATGTACCAACTCATCTAGTGAGTCATGTTCAACTATTTCATAAGTTGTATTAAAATTTGAATCCTAAATCCGTGGCGAACAAACACTTAAGAGATTTCCTCTCTTCTACTAAATTGAATGTACTGATGTGTGTCTTACTGTAAGACATTCCTGTTAAAATCCTAGCGAATTTATTCAATGTCCCTCCCTTGTAACTTTGATGTATTTATTTGACACTGATGCATTCATTTACAATAATTTTTTTCAAATCCCACCGCTCAATCTTTTTTTTGTAAATCAACTTTTGTTGATGTCCAAGACCACAAAGTCCACATGACACAGTTGAGCGCTTTTTCTGTTCAAAAGTCCCAAATCAATTGGCATAAACTGTGGTCAAGAAGCCTTCATGATGAATTCTGCCATTTAAATATTGAATTGAAGTGAAGTGCTGGTCTTTTCACAACAAAGTGTCTTTTGTGGCCTTTTCCAGCTTTCCGAGCTCTGATCCGTCACTCAGCAGCCGGAGAAGCGCCTCTTCCATGACTTCACCTACAGTAAACTCCTCTGTTCAGCCTCTGTTTCTCTCTTTTCTGTGTCCGCGTTTGACAAATCTAGACTCTACATGAGCTCGAGAGGGTTTTCTGAGTGTTTCAGGCTGCATCTGTTGACTGTTGTGTGTTTGTACAGCCACATTTAGCTTGGCATCTGCTCATTTCTTTCCAGAAAGGATGCAGGTTAATTCCCTGGGAGTGTGCTGTAGGAAAACAGAGCAACAGCTCAATGACACCGTTGTTTTGCTTTGATTGTGTGCGTGTGTGGGTGTGTATGTGTGTGTGTGGGTAGTAGTTGTACAGCAGATAGTTGGAAACTTGTCATGTAACTATAGTTAAGCTAGTTTTTTTTTGCCTAGTTTTGCTATATTTAACATAAACAATATAATGTATGTCTATATAACCACATCTAAAAGTCTGAAGGGACAAACATTTTTCTGAATCATGATGCACCATAGTGTTGAGTTTTTTAATATGATGCTATGATTGTTTCTTTCCCAGCTAACAGAGAACATTCTCAAAACCTTGGCAAGATTATGAGCAAAATGTTCTTTCAGGAATGTTAATACAATGTTCATTCAAAGTTATCTAGTCTTTATCAACGTTCTCATAACGTTAGCACAAAACTGTTATTTATACATTATACATCGTTAATGGAACATTTTTTACTTTTAGTTGGATGTTCGTCTAACGGTTTTTAAAACGAATTTTTACCACACTATTTCGATGGTCCACTTTAGACATTCTACTAACTATAAGTAACTTTGCAACTACATGATAATTATCAGTCATTAGAGTAGAGAGTCTGCTTCATATCTGCTAACACATTATTTTAATGCTCCCCAACAGAAATTCTACTGACTTTAAGTAACCGTTTGCAACAGTTGTGAACCCTAACCCTGCAGTCTACAAATATTCTAATGAGATACAAACTCTGATCACGGGAATATACAGCTCACAGAACAGGATGACAAGATACAAAACGAGCAAGCACCGAGTAACAAACCCAAGGACCTTAAACAAGGGACATCATCAGTAGGGCACAGGTGACACCGATGAACAATCAAGACTAACGAGGAGAACAAGGGGGCGTGGTAAACAACACAAGACAACGCAAACACATAGCCCAAAACACAGGCCATGTGTTTGCACACACAACATGAGAACAAATCCTGTCAACACGCTGCTGTGAGCAAGTAAAACATGCTGCTGCTTTACAATATAGTGTACATGAATTACCCGTAGCTGATCTATACAGGTGGAGCTGGGGGAGGTGGAGGGTTCCTGAAAGCGTGCTGCAAACTCATTGGCTACTGATTCAGCAGGAACCAATCAGCTGTTCCCTATAGAGAATTATGTGAATGCAAGCAGGTTGAGTTAAGGACCTATCAGCGCCATCTAGAGTTTCATGACAGAACTTTGTTTTTAGTTGACATGTAGTTGTAACATTGCTTATAGTTAGTAGAATCTCTAAAGTGGACTATCGAAATAAAGTGTACGTATGTCCACTAGCTTATATTGCAGACTGTTTTTAAAAATGGTATTTAAAACGGAATGCATTATGCAAACGTATATGCTGCATTTTTGTCACTTGACCACACTGCATGTTTAACTTAGCAATTATCAATATTACTATAATAAAATGATAATGCATTACTCAGTTTTGGTTAAAATGTTATTTTGCCTCTTTAATCAAATTTGTGTAGAATTATTTATTTATTTATTTAATGTCCTATGAAATATGATTATAGAAAGAGATGGTAAATATCACGGCTGATTTCAGAAACACTGGAAAAAGAAGGAATTTTGAACACATTGCATTGTGGGATATTACATGGAGTGTACTCTGTTGATTCTGGCAAAAGTAAAATCCGAAATTGTTGCCTATAATGTGTTATTCACATTATAGGCAACATATAATGCATAAATAGTAAAAGTACTATTCCAGCTTTCCGAACACTATTCCTTAACCTGCTAGTCGTGGTTATGCATCTGCATCACAGCTGAATGGCGTTCAGGTTTGCACTCTTCCGTATAGATTTGGGTTTTTCCTTCAACAGTGTTATTCGGAAAATGAACACCAAGATCAAACCTCTGCTTATTAACGCATTCCTGAAAACCATCAAGCAATGAAATGCATAAAATGGGAATAAAACTGTACGGTTATTGCTTAGGCTGAATATCCAGCTCTGGTTTCATCCAGGATTCCCTCTTGAGTGTTGTGCAATGGATATTTCCATGATAACTCATTGTAACATGAAGGTGATGACTGCTTCTTGGTCACCAATGACCCTTTAAGGCTTAAACACCAATCCAAGACTTATTCATACATGGATGTAATTCAGAGTTTTAAACAAAGAACATGAGCGTGTCCAACGGTGCATTTATCAGTTTTATCATCTCTTTGATGAATCTGAGTTTCTTACATGTATGCATGCATCGTCTTCGTGAACTCATACGCTTACATAAAACTTTCTTTCACAATGTCCCAAAGATTCAAACAGTTACTTGCCAAGATATATGTCGTTCCAAACGTGTATAACTTTCTTTCTTCTGTGATGAATGCTCTTTTCCATAATAGGCACAGTCAAACCCTACAAAGGACAAAAACAAGTATTTAAAACATATAAAAGTTTCCAATTTAACTTGTTTGCTATGTTTCTATGAGTTATTTATCTCATTCATGTAAATGCATAAAGGACGCTTTTAAATTAATAACACCACCATAAATGTACCTCTGTTCTTCAAACAAATAATACTGACTTCAAATGCAATAGAGTCATATGGACTATTATGGTACTTTCAAAGTGCTTGACAGCCCTTCGACACTGTGTTGAGTGGAAAATAAGCATCATGTCAAAATGTATTTTTGTGTTCCACAGAAGAAAATCATACGAGTTCAGAACAACACGAGGGTGAGTAAATGATAAGAGACTTGCCATTTCTTTTCTTTTTTTTTATAAACGTTTTGTTTCGCTCTCATTGAATGCATTTTAAGACTGTGTTTGCTGTAAGGGACAGATGTAAAGCACAGCATGTTTTTTCTACATGGTCCTTTGGGGTTGAATGTCTTCCTCGTGGTGATAAAGGATGAAAGCCAAGGACAGAAACCCTTACAGAACAGACATTCCGCTTCCTGCATATGGGACCTTCGAGACAAACTTTCCTGCCAAAAACACTGTACACCAGACACAGCTGCGTTAGAAGAACAGCAGTGCGTCTAGCAAAGAAGTAACCATATATTCAGAACTTGTAAAGGTAAAAATTTAAACTATCCATTTTTATTAAATGGACAGTTCAAATCAAAATTCTGTCATTATTTACTCACCCTCATGTCCTTCCAAACCAGTATGCTATTTTTTCTGTAAGTTGATTGTTTGAGCATTAATATTTAATGCAGCTTTTGACACACAGTGACAATTAATAGTGAGCAGAAATAACGCAATAAAAGTATGGAATCAGTTTTGTGCCTAAAATATTGAACGTAATAATGAAAACTTTGTAAGTCCAGATCAGTGAAATAAAGAGGAGAAAACAGTTAGTAAGTCAAAAAATGTGCCTGTCTTTTTTCAAGGGCATTTTATTCAGATTCAATTAGTTGTCTAGAAAAGTTATGTTCAATATTTTAGGCACAAATCTTATTCCATGTAAAAGTAGTGCAACAACTACACTCTCAGAAAATAAAGTACATAATTGTACCTTTAGGGGTACAATGGCTTGTCACTGGGGCTGTACCCTCAAGGGTACAATATTGTACCCTTGGCATAGGGTACATATTTGTACCCTTGTGATTTGTACCTTAAGAGACCAGTCTTGTACCTGTGGTGACAATTTTGTACCTTTATTTAACAGTACAAAAATGGACCCTTCAAAAATGGTACAACATTGGCTTTGACAGGGTACAATTGTTGACTATAATGAGATATATATATATATATATATATATATATATATATATATATATATATATATATATATATATATATTACACACACGCTGAATTAAAATCAGAAATTATTAAATCCTTTTAATTTTCACATTTTCCAACATTTCATTTTAAACTCAATGTCTAACTGTGACATATAAACGATTATCATCTGAGTAAGAGTCATTTGCCTGAAAGTCCATTTCTTCTCCTTTCATCTCGACGTCGGTTACTTCTATGCCTGCTTCTGATATTTTCTGAAGGGCCTCCTCGGTTAAAAGCCCTGTAAGAACCATGAGTAACCGTGCTATGACTTCTTCTCCACCGATGGCCAAAAGAAAGAAAGACCGCAAACTGGACGTTCTTTTAAATTGAGATTCAAGCAGCCAATCAGGGCTGGCTCTACATACAGTCTCAGAAAATAAAGTACATAATTGTACCTTTACGGGTACAATGGCTTGTCACTGGGGCTGTACCCTCAAGGGTACAATATTGTACCTTAACCTTTAAAAGAAACGGTACATATATGTACCTTTTAATTCTTTTTGCCCCTCAAAAAGGTACATGTATGTACCTTGAGGTCCAACAGCAAAAACTCCAGTGTTAATTGAACTCTCCTGGGAGTTTATATGACTCCAGACTCAAGAGTGTTAAAGTTAATGAGATAATTACGTGATTCATTGAGTGATGATTGACCATTATTGAAGACACCTGATGTTAACAAGCAGAATCACTGAAGGAGAAAATATAATTTTTTAAGACACCGTTATGGTGATCAGTGTTTGCTTTAGTTGGGCTCTTGACCCTTAAACCATTAATTTTAGATTTTGTTTGGCTGTTGTATCTGAGCTACAACTGCCAGATGAACAAAGCGAAAAGGTGATCAGGTGGTGTTGGTTATGTTTTGACATAATCATAATTTGCCTGAATCACTGAACTCATTCTTTTTCTCAATCTCAGTCTTAAAGGGATAGTTCACTTTGAAATTAATTTTTGATATGTTTTAGCTTACCTCCAGTGCATCCAAGATGTAGGTGTCTTTGTTTCCACAGTATCTTCAATTTTGATAATTTTAGGTAAAACCGTTGTTGTCTGTCAGTCATACAATGGAGGTGAAGGGGGTCCAACTCAAAGAGCAGTCAAAATTAAACATTATTTAATGACTCGTAAATGTAAGTACACATTGATGCCCTAAGACACGAAACGAGTGGTTTTTGTGAGAAAACGAACAGTATTTATATCTTTTTTAGCTCGTGTAAGCATATACATGTCCAAATGATCTGAGAGCAGGGCGCTTCGGTCTGCGCATGCGTACAGCGTTCGCCGGAATGCCCCGGAAGGGCTCCCTCGCGCGTGTTTACGTCACTCATTGTTTATGCAGAGATTTCGGAAGTTTTACCTTACACTGTGAAGATCTAAACATATTTAGATATACAGGATCGCAATGGAAGACGATTTCTATATACCAACAGACAACGTTGATTTTTTTTCACAACCTTATTTATTTGAACCTGAACCGGGGCATTCCGGCGAACGCTGTACGCATGCGCAGACCGAAGCGCCCTGCTCTCAGATCAGTTGGACATGGATATGCTTACACGAGCTAAAAAAGATATAAATACTGTTCGTTTTCTCACAAAAACCACTCGTTTCGTGTCTTAGGGCATCAATGTGTACTTACATTTACGAGTCATTAAATAATGTTTAATTTTGACTGCTCTTTGAGTTGGACCCCCTTCACCTCCATTGTATGACTGACAGACAACAACGGTTTTACCTAAAATTATCAAAATTGAAGATACTGTGGAAACAAAGACACCTACATCTTGGATGCACTGGAGGTAAGCTAAAACATATCAAAAATTAATTTCAAAGGGAACTATCCCTTTAAATGTATATTGTTGATTACAGCAGCCTGTGATTCTACAGCAAATGATTTCCAGCATTTTCCATATAATCCAAAATATTTCTTAAAAGTTGTTTTGATCAAAAGACTTTAAAAAAAATATTTTATGTTGACTCACTGACATCAATAATCAGCCCGTGAATCTCAACAATGGTGACAATAATAAAGAATGTTGCAGTGCATTCTGGGTGCCACCAATCAAAACTCATTCATGGCTCCCATCATGCATTGCGGTATGAATAAATTATGATCCGAATTGTTTTACTAATTTCCTTTCCCTAATTGAATATTCTTTTTGTCACCATTGTTGAGATTCATACACTGATTATTGATGTCTGTGTGTGCCTAAAAGAAAGATTTGTTTTATCAGATAAACTTTTAAGAAACCCTTTAGATTAGAAAATGATGGATCTTATTCTGTTGAATCACAGGCTGCTGTAATTAAAAATATACATTTAAGTCAGAGATTAGACTTTAAATGAGTTCAGGTCAAATTATAATTGTCAAAACATAACCAACACCACCTGATCAACTTTTCTCTTTGTTCATCTGGCAGTTGTAACTTAGACACAACAGAGAAACAAAATCTAATGTTATCAGTTTAAGGGTCAAGAGCCCAACTAAAGCAAACACTGATCACCATAATGGTGTCTTAATTTTATTTTATTTTCTACTTCAGTGATTCTGCTTGTTAACATCAGGTGTCTTCAATAATGGTCAATCATCACTCAATTAATCACTTAATTAGCTCATTAATTTTTGTTAATTTAACAGTCATATTTTAACACGTTAACACTCTTGAGTCTGAGCCTATAAACTCCCAGGAGAGTTAATTTAACACTGGAGTTTTTGCTCTTTTATGAGCAAAAACTAACCCAATGATTTAATATCAGTAAATTGACTTACAAAACTTTTATTTCCTTTATTTCAAGGCTAGTCAAATATAGTGATAAGTTAAAATCTACCTTAAATGATTAAGGTATCCTTAAAACCTTTTTAAAAAAACAATTTTTTTTACAAAAAAAAAAATTACTTAGCAGAGGCTGTCTTTTGATATTGTACCTTAACCTTTAAAAGAAACGGTATATATATGTACCTTTTAATGCTTGGGGACATATATGTACCTTTTTGACCCTCAAAAAGGTACATATATGTACCTTGGGGGACAGAAATGGACTCCTACTGTACCCCTATTTCTGACAGTGTACAGATTTATGTGAAGAACAGATCAAAATTTAAGTGCACAAATTATATAGCTACTTTTATGACACGTCTGTGCTTTCCATTTGTTCTTTTGAGTTATACACTGCTGTTCAAAGTTTGGGGTCGGTAAGGAAAAAACAAAACAAATAAATACTTTTGTCCATGCATTAAATTAATCAAAAGTAAAGTTTCTACTGCAAATAAATGCTGTTCTTTTTAATTTTCTATTTGTCAAAGAAACCTAATCCTAGTAGGATAGTTCCCGAAGGATCATGTGACAATGGAGTAATGATGCTGAAAATACACCTTTACCATCGAAGGAATAAATTACATTTTAAAATATTCACATTAAGTAACAGTTTGTATTCACATAAAATATTCACAAACAGCTAGGCCTATTTGTACATTGCAATAAAATTTCACAATATTGCTGTTTATCAAATAAATGCAGCCTTGGTGAGAATGAGAGAAAACATTTAAAAATCTTAGCTTTTGAATGTCAGTGCAGATGTTTTTATTTTGGGTGAACCATTTTTTTAGCCATTGAAAACACATATTGGTCAATATTAACATGAATATTTATAGTTCCAACAGCCGTTGGCGTCTCCCTCCACTTCTCTGGCTTGTTATGTTGTTGTCTTTTCTGCATTCACACTCTTTCTCCAAGTCTTGCTAAGTGGGTTAGTGTTTACGTTGACCACGAGCTACGTTTCTGATGCCGTTAAGATACCGACAACATGATGGAAAGTGTGTTTTTCTGAGCAAAACATGTGTTTAGAGAAGATTTGCCTGTGTCTAAACAGATCTGACAAAGATAGAGCGTCTCGGCTGAAATTCATCTCCCAAAGGACCGTGCCTGTGGGGTTTTTCTTTCTGAAGTGTTTTTTTCTGTCAGTGTTTGTCAGTTTATTTCCCCATCATGCCGTTTACTCTCCTTTTCCTTCCTTCTCTGGGGTTTTGCTGCCAGATGTGATGACAGAGATCTAGTAGTCAAAATTAAATATGATTAAATAAACAACAGCCTGTTTTGTGAGGCGATTGTAGTGCACTCTTAAAAAAAAGATTCAGTGGGGTTCTATATAGAACCCTAGACTCAATTTTAAAGAACGCTTTTTGACAAAAATGTATATGGTAAAAATGATTGCATATATTTTCATGTTTCATTTTTTTCTAGTGATAAAGTAGTTATGTTTACTAACTGCTTAAAAAATGAAAACAAATTAAATCTAAATCGATAGAATGATCCCATGATGGGAATCCCTTAAAGGTTCTTTGAAGACAGAACCTTCGATATAGAACCTTTACTTCTAATGGTGTGTTCACACCGAACGGGAAGAGAGCGTCAAATACGCGTCTATTGCGTCTAGTTTGACGCTTGAACATTCGCTCGAGTTCAAATTTTTCAACTTGCGCGGAAGAGATTCACGGCAAACGCGTCGCCCAATTCGCGTCATTCGCAACGCCCGGCGCGAATGATGCGTCTATTCGCGTCTTTGCATTGACTTTGTATGTAATCTACTCGCGCAAATAATTAAATTCGCGTTCGGTGTGAGTCAATGTGTCACACATCTACCGTATGTTAAAGCTAATTTAATGTTTTCTTTCTTTATGACATCTGCAGCATGTTTGTGCCCTCAACGTAGGATTTTCCCGCACAAATCGTGTGCATATAGCATGCATGTAGTGGTACGGAAACTGTCGTGTTTCTCAGTATTCTCTGGGGCGAGTGCATCGAGGTTGCATTTGCTTTCTCGTAACTCTGATTCATAGTTTGGCCCTGATCTTGAGGGACTTTGAAAGCTGATTTCCTTGATAACCATTTTCCACTGGCTTTTTCATAAACCATTAGCTTCTGAAAAGCCTTTGCTTTATATTGTTAGTGAAGTTTGCTTGTTTCCTTGGATGACAGTCACACTCATGCTGTGTGTGGATCTGTTCTTCCTGCTAGATAGGTTTTTAATGTTAACTGTAGCAAGTTATTTTAGTTTATTAGTTTAAAGGAATCTGACATTGACAAAACACAGCTATGGGAGAAGGACTGAGTTTTGTCTTGTTGCTATCAGCAATATGTAAAGTCAGAGAACTATGTGAATGTGGAATGTGCTGGACGTTCCAGCTAAAACTAGTTAAAGGCGGTTTTAGTTGGTCAAAACTGGGCTAAATTGGTCATTACTTGATCCAACCTGGTCCAAAGTGATGATTAGTTGTTTCAAGCTGTTCCGAGATTATCCAAACGGGCTATTAGCTGGTCCAAACTAACAGAATTAGAAGGAAAACAAAGAAAAGTGACTCAGCGAGGTGTCAGATGTCTTGCTATTGATCAGTTTTCCTCAGAGCTTTGCCATAAACTCCTCTGCATTTAAAACACATTTACAAGTTACCAAGGCTTGCTCTGCAGAGACCAATGAAATATTATTATTCACCTCATTATTTATGTTCATTTTCCTTCTATTGTCTTCTTTCTTTTCAATATTTAAATATAGTACCTGTAATTAGACTATATCACGTTTTAAAATGCTGATTATCAAATTTACTTTTTTATGGATAACATATTATTCACAAAATGGTACTAAATTATTCATAATGTATTGATTCTCCCTAAATCTTTTAAATTGTCCTTTCTAAAAAAAAAAAAAAAAAAATTAATTTGACATTTTTATGATTTAATCAATCATTAGCTTTTCATCAACTCACAATCTCCCCTGCATGTTAATAGGGAAACTCTGGCATAATTTAAAGCTTAATGCACTTGGAAAGAATGGAAAATATTATAATATATATAAAGTATATATTAATATGGTACACAATAATCCCATTCAAATCTAAGTGATAAACGAGTTACAAAAGTAATCAAAAAAGTAGTCCGAGTACATTACCTAAAACAAGTAATCCTGACAATGTTACTATCAAAAAATGTTGTTATGTTATTTGTAATCAGTAACGGACTACAATTTGCAAGTAATCTACCCAGTACTGACTGTAAAATATTAACTTATTTACCGCACATTTTTCTGTAATTAAACGCGATTTCCAAGTTTGTAATATATTTTTATATTGTAATACTTTCACATTGATTCTTCAAAATAGTGTACAAACAACATAAATATATTATAAAAATTATACAACGTTTAATTTAAGTGAACCTTAAACATTCTTCACATAAACCCATTAAAATAATTGTTACATTTAGCTGTGCCTTTAATGTCAGTGCACAATGATATATTTTTTTTTCTTCAGATTTTTACCTGCCCTGCTAAAATGCACAAAAAAATTATTGTTTTCTTTGCTTTTTGACCCATGTAACCTCGTAAACAGTGCTTCAAGATTTTCAGGTAAGTCAACATACAAATTGAATAATTTCTTGAATAATTTGTGTATCTGTGCAGTTAATAAACACTAGACAGTCTTCACTGCATAAATTATAAATTGAATATATAGATTAATCCTTATTAAAGCTACAAAAGTGATTCAGTCAACAGCAGTGAGTGAATTTCTGTCTTTTGTTCTTTGATTTTTGTTCTTGTTAGGCTGCTGTCACTTTAAGACCTGCCACACGTGACGCGAATATGACACGCATCCTATTTACTCAAAAAATCTTTGTGTTCATTTATCATTTTTTAAGCCATTTAGGACTGTGCTGTGTGATACACGACAATAATAGGCATTTCAACATAATTGTGTGTTTTTGTCCATTCACGCATGTAAGACAACTCAATACGGTGAGTACAGATTTGAGATATTATTGCGTCTTATCACGCTTGAATGGTTCAATTGCAGTTGAATGAATGGTAGCGTGATTTAATTTGGAAGTATGATTTGATCAAATGCCAGCATTGACATTGATGTTTGCTGGATAATTTGACAGTATAGCGTTAGTGTCAGACATCTGGGCAAATGTAAAGTTAGCTGACCTTCTGACAAGTTCGATTCTAAAGGAAATATCATATTAGGCAATGTATTACCTTCTCCCCATATAATCCCTACATGACGTCACACAGACCCTCACTCGTGACTTTCTGAGAGCCCCTGCTGATGCTGGCTTAGACACTAATACCCTTCCTTCCGCTGCTGTTTGATTGCCATCTGGGGCAGATGAACATGAAGTGGCATCTTTTATTTATAGTCTTGCTTTCTTCCTGGCTCTGATGGTCAATCGATGTCGGAAAGATTCGTTCAGTGCATTAGGAGGCTTTAGTGTCTCTTGTGTCGTCAGAAATATTCCAGTATCTGCTGACCTCCTCATCAAAACAATACGGATTCAATTATGAAGCTGTCAGAACAGGTATTTCGGAATATGCAGATATGACGAGCGTATTATTAGTAGTTTAACTGTTCTGAAAAATATGCTAAAGATTCCTTGCAAATGAGCCATGAGCATGATTATACAACGTTTATCTGCAAAGCTTTGATTTCAAAAAGGAAAACTTCAGAAAAGAAGAAACAATCCACATGTTAAGATTTTGGAATTATTTTAAAGACGATTATACCCACTGTTACGCATCGGGTAATTATACAAATACTTCATGTTATTTTCTATATATATATATAGAGTGTTGATATGACATTTTCCATTGTCATCTTGTATGTTTCCATGTCAAATAATTACCAACACCTTTCCTTCATTTAGTCTCTTCATCTTGTGTATTTAAACCCTCAGTCATCGTCTGTTCATTGTCTTGTGTTAATGTTTCATGCATGATGTTTTTTAAGTGTGATTTCATTGTTCATCTGCGTCAAGCATCCTGTTTTGGATTTATCAAGTCAAACCAGCGCGTGACAGTTTGTATTTGTACAGACTGTGTGTATTATTATTATTTTTTTACTTCTGTCTGTGCGAAAAATGTTCGCTGTTGATGAACTCCACATCCAAACACCTTCGAGTCAGAGACACCTTCACACTTTCCATAATTCCTCCTACAAAACATTCCAAACTTCTGAGTTCCTGAATTAGCCACGATCAATCTGAAGCTCCTCTCACCCCAGTCTGTGCGTATAGCAGTGCTTGTCACACCAGTTCCTTCTGCATATCCTCAGAAGTCGGCATTAGTTACATTAAGGTCATTATATCAAATGAATATCTGTTCCTCATCAAATATTGAATTAGTCACCTAGATTACTGAGATTAACCAGCATGTTTGAACTGGAAACCAGTGAAATGTAAATGTAATTTCATCCAACAGAAATCAGAAGTCAGTTCAACATATCAGTACTACCATTATCTTTTAAGAATATATATATATATATATATATATATATATATATATATATATATATATATATATATATATATATATATATATATATATATATATATATATATATAACACTTTACAATAAGGTTCATTAGTTGACATCAGTTAACTACCTTAGTTAACATGAACTAAGAATGAACAATACTTCTTCAGCATTTATTAATCTAATATTAATTTCAACATTTACTAATACGTTATTAAAATCAAAGGTTGTATTTCTTCACATTAGTTAATGCACTGTGAACTAACATGAACAAACAATGAACAGCTGGATTTTTATTAACTAACATTAACAGCGATTAATAAATACTGTAACAAATGTATTGCTCATTGTTAGTTCATGTTAGTAAAATTAACTAATGTTAACTAATGAACCTTATTGTTTATCTTCTCAACGTCTCAAACTGTGCTCAGACCAGCCCCCAAGTTCAGAGATTTCATTTTGAACTTCATTTTGAACATTTCTCATCTAATTCCTCCAAACATAAACAGTATGATTTGAGCTGCTATCAAACTCATTTTACAGCTTTATCCTCTTTGTGAAAGAGGTTGCTCTATAATATTGACGTTTAATTTGAAAGCATCATCGGAGGAATAAAATGCCTCCCTTATGTTTTTGTTTCAGTCGTCATGTGTTGTTTTAATCCTCACTAACTTGTTATGGGTAACTGGGATTTGTAAGAGTGTGACACTTCGTCATGTGTTGTTTTAATCCTCACTAACTTATTATGGGTAACTGGGATTTGTAAGAGTGTGACACTTTGGGGTTCAGAGCTCTTTCTGAGATCCAAATCTTCTCCAAAAATGAGTTTAATGTTTGTTTTATACTGTGATGAGTCCCCTGTTAAGAGTAGTTCTCATGCAGATGACCTCTGGTTGTGTTTAAAGTCTGCATAGGCGAGAGATGGTGGAGATTATGAATATTAGCACATCACTTAAACATAATCGGGGCTAATGCACCAGTCGCCACAATTTTGAATGTCTACTTCATGACTTTAAACAGGGAGGGATTGATTCAAACAAGAGGCCTAAAGGCTTGATTACAGTTTCAGTGCCTGAAACGCTTCTTCTAAACACTGTATTTGTGGGTGTTTATGCAGAGGTATACCAGATAGACAGGATCTCACATCCATCTCCATCAAACTCTCTGTCCACCTCAGTCTTTCTGTGCAATATCACAGCTTTCTGACTATACAGCTCTGCCTTACACTGGAAAATACCTTTTTAATCCTTATTTATTTTTATTTTTTTTAAATGTAATCAATGCTTTTGTCTGTGCAAAATCTTTTTAATTAACATTTTATATATTTTTCTGTAAAAATGTTTACATAAGATTTTTTTTCATGTTTTTAATCAGTTCTTTTGTCTTTTTTAATCATAATGACTGTTGTCTTTTGTCTGTGGAAAATCCATTTTACCCAATTTTATGCACTATTTTGACTCTTTTCGTCTTTTTTTTTACTGTAAAATCATTTTCAAGAAGTATTTCTTGTCTCTTTTTGTCATGATTCCTGTCTTGTGTTCTCCTTGTCGTGTGGACTTTTGTTATTTCCTGTTCTGTGCCATGTTTTGTAGTCCTTTGTAGTTTTTCTTGTTTATTAGTCTCCCCAGGTGTTTCTGATTTACCACGCCCCCTTGTTATCTTGTTTAGCTTGTTTGCCTGTATACTTAAACCTTTGTGCTTCAGTTGTTGTTTGTCGGTCGTTGTTGCTTGTAGCTGTTTCCTAGTCCATGCTCCGTGTTGCTCCGTATTACCTGCTTGTCTTGTTAAAGTAGGCTAGTGCTTGCATGTGGATTCTCTCTCCGCTTCGTTCCTACCTCATCGTTACACTTTTTTTTTTTTCTTCTTTTTTTTTTTCTTTTTATAATCATTTTTAATCAGTATTTTGTCTCTTTTAAAATCTCGGTTTCCTATATTTCTTTCTATAAATATCTTTTCTCATGAAGAATATTTTTTCACATTACACTATATATCAAAGGTAGGGTAGGGAATTTTGGAGAGTTTAGCAATAGCAAGCTAGCTTTGAAAGGATCAAGCCCTCCCTTCAGAGCATCTCCACACACGTCTCCTTCAAAACACATGAACACACACAGCAGATTCTGCAAAATGTCACGAGAAGCAGCGTGAAATTACCTCATGCCTCAAAGCACATGACAGTACAATAATAATGAACATAAACCACTTAAAGAGCTTTAGTTCGCCGTTGATACTGTTGCCATAAAAACGCATAAATCAGAGTCTGAGGACGTGAACAGCTCCGAGTAACATCACTGTGTGATTATGGTTACGACATGGTGTAAACTCAGCATAAGCTCGTTGTTTTTGGTTATGGAAATGACAGGCAGGACATCGTATCATTGCATTCGGACCGAATTCAATGATTGGACGACCATTTTTTTGGTCCTGAGACTTCCACAGAAGATATATATGTACATGTTTTAATATTTAGACTACTTTTATTTTTGATTGCTATCAAGATGTGAAGAAAGTTTCAACCAGAATAACAAAAAGTATTTATGAAACAATTGCCTATTCCCTACCTTTGACAATTGTTTTCATGCAGCCAGACTGTGCGTTCACACCGGACGCGAATAGCGCGTCAAATTCGCGTCTACCGCGTCTAGTTTGACGCTTGACCACTTTGTGTTAATTCGCGCGTCAAGAGTGAAACTGACGCGCGTAAAAACAAAACTTTGAAGCTAAATTTACGCGCGTCACGCGCGTCGGAATCGAAACCCATTGGCGGCCATCTTTTTTATTTTGATCGAGCATTCATCGAGAGTCATCGCTCTGTATTTGCTCTGGAGAGCAGAACAGCGGCGTGGGGGGATCATATTTGTGTCCACCGGACTCTTCGGAGGCGAACCGTTTGGCGAGTTTCACATTTGCTCGCTCCAGGAGCTGCGCCTGGATGACGGCCGCTGTCAGCGGTACTTCCGCCTGTCCCTCGCCCAGTTTGATGAGCTGTTGTCCCGCATCGGAGCGTGGATCACCCTCGCCCTTATCCACCTAATCTGTCATTTATTTTTGTTTTGATGATAAATAGATCCAACCTCCAAAAGTTATTAACCTGTCCTATGATTTTTACTCTCTCACGTCCAGACACGAACTTATGCACATGTATGTAAGTTGTCTTTACATCATAATATTTCATATAATCTAGATATGGAATAAATAACATTCAATACAAAATGAACATGTCTCGTATATTGAAATAAAGTTGTGAGTGATAAAATATTTGCTTTGTTGTGCATTAGAACCACACCAGGCATTTAGTCATATTACAAGATAATTTATTGAGGCATCCAGACACTTCACCACGTGACAGCAGCAAGCAGCTAAGCTCCTGATTGGTTAACGCGGCGCGAATTGACGCCAAAGTTCAGATTTTTCAACTCGGGCGGCAGGCGCGAATTCGCGTCAAACGCGTGAATGCACAAATAGCACTAACTAATTATTCGCGCGTAACGCGCTTAACGCGCCAGATGCTCAATTCGCGCCATTCGCGCGAACTTGACGCGCGAATGAGGCGTATTCGCGTGTACCGCACCGCGCTCTACGCCTCATTCGTGCCGCAGGAATTTTTTACGCGCGTAACGCGTCTTTGCATTGACTTAAAGGGATAGTTCACTTTGAAATTAATTTTTGATATGTTTTAGCTTACCTCCAGTGCATCCAAGATGTAGGTGTCTTTGTTTCCACAGTATCTTCAATTTTGATAATTTTAGGTAAAACCGTTGTTGTCTGTCAGTCATACAATGGAGGTGAAGGGGGTCCAACTCAAAGAGCAGTCAAAATTAAACATTATTTAATGACTCGTAAATGTAAGTACACATTGATGCCCTAAGACACGAAACGAGTGGTTTTTGTGAGAAAACGAACAGTATTTATATCTTTTTTAGCTCGTGTAAGCATATCCATGTCCAAATGATCTGAGAGCAGGGCGCTTCGGTCTGCGCATGCGTACAGCGTTCGCCGGAATGCCCCGGAAGGGCTCCCTCGCGCGTGTTTACGTCACTCATTGTTTATGCAGAGATTTCGGAAGTTTTACCTTACACTGTGAAGATCTAAACATATTTAGATATACAGGATCGCAATGGAAGACGATTTCTATATACCAACAGACAACGTTGATTTTTTTTCACAACCTTATTTATTTGAACCTGAACCGGGGCATTCCGGCGAACGCTGTACGCATGCGCAGACCGAAGCGCCCTGCTCTCAGATCAGTTGGACATGGATATGCTTACACGAGCTAAAAAAGATATAAATACTGTTCGTTTTCTCACAAAAACCACTCGTTTCGTGTCTTAGGGCATCAATGTGTACTTACATTTACGAGTCATTAAATAATGTTTAATTTTGACTGCTCTTTGAGTTGGACCCCCTTCACCTCCACTGTATGACTGACAGACAACAACGGTTTTACCTAAAATTATCAAAATTGAAGATACTGTGGAAACAAAGACACCTACATCTTGGATGCACTAGAGGTAAGCTAAAACATATCAAAAATTAATTTCAAAGTGAACTATCCCTTTAACATTGAAATTACTCGCGCCTGACGCGCTATTCGCGTCCGGTGTGAACGCACCATTACATTTGAATGTTCTTTTAATTGAGCCAAGAGGTCAGACTGTGACATTTAGATCCTCTATAGAGCTGTACTGATGAGAATTTGTACGCAAACCTGAAAGGTTAATTTGCCATGGCATCTCTCGGAGATTTACTATGGGCTTTTGTAATGGGCTTTTTCAAATTATAAGTAAAATAAGGCACGAAGTAAACATTAGCTGAAGATACTTGCACAATTTGTAAAAAACTTAAGCTATATAAGTATAGATTTTTTTTTTTTCATTTTTGAAAAAATATGGCATCTTGAAAATTCAGATTTGAGATATATTGAGTGTTATTTATGTTGTAAAACAAGACATCCAAGTATCTGCAGGTCATGTTAACCAAAACAAATATTTCACTCATAATTTAAACAAAAAGTCCAGGAAATTCCAAAGGAAACTCATGGCTTGAAAATGCTAGTTCTCTTCCAGGTTTTCGGACTACAACCTGAACAGCTCTATCCCTTTTCGCTATGCAGATTCATAGGTCAAAGTTCACCAAGCTTAACCAGTCAGAACACCATAGCAACCACCTAGCAACACCCTAACAAAACACCCTAGCATCACACTGCTGAATTGTTCTTCAGAAAATGACCTTTCCTTTTTTGCATTTCTGATGGGTGTCACTAATGGGAATAATAAAAAGAAAAACTATATCATTCACACGAATAACTTGAGAAAGATTAAGAAATAGAACTATTACTGTATGTGTCACTTTGTTTCTGTCATATGATTATTTCATATTGACCTCTACCAAAATATAAATAAATAATAATAATAACAACAGTGTTTCTTTACTGTTTCTTCTGAAACTCTCAAATAATTCCCTCCCGACAGACTGAAGTGCCGCATCTTCTTCCCGGACCCAAAGGAGAAGGGCAAAGATATAAATCCCCCTGCGTTGCTTAAGACCTGAGTCTCTCTGCCAAATATATGTTGTTTGTGGGAGACAGGTTAAATTTAAGGAAGTCTCTTGTCTCAATTCATTTCACCGGAGCATTAAAGGAACATTGAGTTCAAATAGCACATTAGGGAGAGTCACGTTGGTGCGTACCCTTGACATTACCTCTCAGACACCTAAAGGCTTTGAGTAACTCTACAACACAAATTGGTACATCTGGCTGTACAGGAAGTGTCTGCAGCTCTTGAAATGAGTGGGCTTGATTATGTTTGTATGTTCCATGCACTCAAACTCTGAGTAAGTGAGTCTTACTTTTGTGTGAAATAGGTCAGGTGTGTGTGTGTGTGTGTGTGTGTGTGTTAGAAGAACAATTGCACCAACTTGTCCGCAACAGAAAACAAAGAGTATTTAAGTTAATCAAACAGTTTGTCTGTAATCTAAGAGATCTGATTCACTCTGCATTGGAAATCAATCTCAATTCAGTTCTTTTGATCGTAATGTTTCATTTTAAGCCACGTCATTTTCTCATTTAAGATGTATTTTTAGGTTTTTCCATGTATGCATCACCTACACGAACGTGCCAAGATCATAACATAACTGTTGCTGATGTTTTATAAATTCAATAATTCACCTGATGCTGTGCTTTCCAGTGCTTTTAGCCTGCTTCATGCTCTGGCTTTTCCCTGTGCTAAAATCACGGTCAGATCACTCTGGGCTTTTCAGAAGGAGGGGTTTGTAGAAATTGGCGCGTTTCCAGGAGACTGGGAATAGAAGTACTTCAGTATTGTGCAGTATGTGAAGCATAACGCGTTTTGTGAGCATTAAAGCATGTTAACTTATTCTATCCCAGCAAACAAATTTAGGTTCTGGGAACGTTAGTTTTTGGTTCCCAGAACGTTCCTAAAACTTTCCCTTAAGGTTAGGGGAACGTTCCCGGAACGTTCTCCTGACGTTATAAAAATGGAACCTAAAAATAACCTACATGGGACATTCCTATAACGTTCTTGTTTGGTTCCCCAAAAAAATAACCTCAGGGGACCATTCGGGAACGTTAGGGGAACGTTCTGTGTTTGCTGGGATTACACTCAATAAACAAAATTACGAGCTTTAAAATAGCATCATACAATATAAGCCCCTTTAATGCACGGCCTCTATTGCTTTATGGCATCAAATACTGAACAGTCAAACATGGGTGGAGGAAGAGAGGTCAGACACAATAGCGGGAGTCACAGTGAGTTCAGGATCCCGAGGTCAAGTATGTTGCCAGGTTTGTCTTGGCAGAGGCTTGGGAAAAGGAATTGTGTATGATCTAATACTGTAAATGTGAGGTTGTAAATGTACAGTTGTATAAAATCCTGGTTTAGAAGAAAAAGCAGGGTTTTATCTTTCAAAAATAGGTTGAGGATCCCATTGGGTTTGTTTAGGGAGATGTCCTGTACTGGGATGCAGTCACTAAAGACCGAATTTAGCTGGGTGGGTGATAGTTTCATAGAATAATAACAAATGCTCATTCCTCTACGGCTTAACACTGAATGCATTTGTTGTGTTTGGCAAGCAAGCCGGCAGGAGGATCACTCGACCCGAACTGACCAGACAGTGTGTGTGCTTTTGAACTGGAGTGCTGCACATTCAGGACAAGCACTAACGTAAGTGGTGCAACATAAATCACATTCCTAGATAACACTGATGGATAAAAATAGAAGATGCAGCAGCAATTAATAACGTCTTTTGCCGGGGCTTCAAAATCACTCTCGAAGTCTTGGGTTTTGATGGGAGATGAATAGACTCTGTCATCAGAGATAAAGCCGAGTTGGTCTGACTCTGCAATGCAAATGTTATTCATAATATAGTTTCAGTTTCAGTTTTCCATATTCTTCAATCGAAGGCAGAGTCGCTAAATGCCACTTTATTGTACATCCCAACCTATGTTATATAAAGCAAGAGATCTCAGTTCATCACGTTTTCTCATGTACTGTGAAATGTCTCATGTCTCTGTGTGGGAGCACGGCTTCGAGCGGCCTCTGCACACATAGTTCAACATGACTATAATAGTATAGCTTAAAGGAGTAGTTCACTTTTTAAAAAACTTTTGCTGATAATTTACTCACCCCCATGTCATCCAAGATGTCCATGTCTTTCTTTCTTTAGTCGAAAACAAATTAAGGTTTTTGGTGAAAACATTCTAGGATTTTTCTCCATATAATGGACTTCATTGGGTACCAAACGGTCCAAGGTCCAAATGACAGTTTCAGTGCAGCTTCAAATGGCTTTAAACGACACCAGACGATGCATAAGGGTCTTATCTTGCGAAACGATCAGTCATTTAAAAAATAAATAAAAAAGTTTAAGTTTTATAAGCACAAATGCTCACCTTGCTCTGTTCTGTGATGCGCGTTCGTGACTCTCCTGTTCGAACTCGTTTATCAAAATGAACAAATCTTTATTCATCGTCTGGTGTCGTTTAAAGCTGCACTGAAACTGTAATTTGGACCTTGGACCGTTTGGTACCCAATGAAGTCCATTATATGGAGAAAAATCCTAGAATGTTTTCATCAAAAACCTTAATTTTTTTTCCACTGAAGAAAGAAAGACATGGACATCTTGGATGACATGGGGGGGGGGAGTAAATTATCAGCAAAAGTTTTTTAAAAAGTGAACTACTCCTTTAACATAAATGGCTATATTCACAATCTTCCACACAGCAGTGTGTCACAAACTGCTCTGACACGGTTGAAGATCCAAATGCAGCTTTATTAGGGCAATCCAGAATCGTAAGGCAAACAGGGAAATCCAGGAAACCAGTCAAAACCAAAACATAAGCACACTCAGAAATGCAGTGTGACACTTACAAGACTTCACAAAGAATGAGTGAAAACGCATTGCTTAAATAGGCAGGCATTAACAAGTTAATGAGACACAGGTGTAAGTAATCAAACATAAGTCCAGGTAATGGGTCATGGGAATTCCCAATTCAGAGGCTGCATCCTTCCAAGGCCGTTTGCATCGCCACTGCTCGACGAGAGCTTTCCCAATTCAAAGGCTCCTTCAAATGCGTCCTTCGTTTCCCGTGAAATGAAGGATACAACAGATGGATCCTTCGTGGCCTTGCCGACCCCAGAATTCATTGCGCTCCAGTGATTTTTTTTCAGAGAAATCGACGAATTACACTTTTAAACGTAAGTTTTGGGTTTCAACTTACTCAAATATCTAATGATACAAATGTTGATCTCTGTGTCACTTTCAAATCCTTTTTTTTTTTTTTTTTTTAAGCTCAACCGATGTTTGCGTTTGGTGGCAGGACTATCTTTTTTTTCCAGACAAATAGCAGATGGAGAAGTGTTTGGGAAACTGTTTGAAATGTAACTTTTTGGTTGACATTAGACGCAAAAAAAAGTTTCAAAATACAGGAATTCAGATCAGTACATCTTTTTTTTTTTTTGACAAGCTCTGCTTCATTGTTTTTGTGCTTTCAGCATCTGGCCTGTTCTGTCGTCGTGATCAAATCCTTCTGGACAGATTAATTATGTGTTGATGTCGTTTTCCAGGGAGCAGAGAAGGTAAAGTATTGAATAATGAGAGATGTGGATTGAACAGGACTATCTGAAGAGCTGCAGAAACTGGCTTGGCCTGGTTTAACAGAAAACTGCAGGCTGTCTACTCCTCAACACACCTACAGCTAAACATCGCAGGGAATACTCTGGTGTAGACGTATGATGAATAGGGCCTTATGGGTTTTGTTTGGAAATCAGATCCAAAGATCGGCTTGTCCTTCCAAGTTTCCAACTGCTGCATAATAAAATCGAGTGGAAATTATTATTATTATGAAGCCTGATTAAAGGGGTTGGCCAGAATTAAAGATTTTATAGTGTTACTCCACTTATAATTACAGTTATATGTTTTTTTTTCTCATTATTATTATCTTTAAAAACATGTGCACTGCAGATGCATATTAAACATTGTTTTATATGGCACAGATGTTTTTCAGGAAACCATTGGCTGTCAAATACAGAGGAATTATTAATGGTGTGTTGTTTCACCTGCTCTCCGTGCAGCAGGCCAACGAAAACAGCTGCCAAGAAATAGCAACATCACCGTCCAGACTTCTTAAGTGCCGAGAATGATGTTGAGAATTTCACGGTCACTCTGTACATCAATGAATGGAGAAATGTGCAAAACAGCGAAGGTATGTCCTCTAGCTACTATTCATCAACTGCACCTTTAAGCAGGTAAAGTTTCATTGCTGCTAAGGTCAAAGTTCACCTGATGATTTGTACACTGATGTAGTCTATATGGTTCATGGCTAGGTCTTTTGAGCAGACAAAATCTGCCTCTAATTATGAGATAATGTGTTCAATTTAGGAGAATGTCAAAATGGTTAAAACCTGTATAGAAAAACACATCAGTATTCCGTTAAAAATTACATTAAAAAACGAAATGCATTATTTAATGCAAAATATTTTATGGTAATGGGAAATTATATAAAATATTAAATAATTAATAAAATATTTAATCAGTTTATGGTAGAATATATAAAATAGGCTATATGAACTATATTTATAATAACCTCTGTATTTCAGCAAGTGCTTGAGCCAATAACTGCTAAATAAGTGTTAAAAATAATCAAAATGGGCAGAATTTTCTTTTATGTGAAAATTAAGAATTATCTTACCTTGATCATATCAATATGTTAAATTTAAAAAGAGAGTACATGCACTTTTCGGGTCATGAATCACTTAAAAATTATAGGGAAAAGCACATACATTCCTGCATTACTCATCACATATTTATGAGTTATGCTTGTTCATCTTTTTGCTGTTATTTACATTTGAGTGCTTTAAGTTACTTTTATTTGGCAGATACTTTTATCCAAGAAGACATTCAGGGTATTTTATGAGGATTTGTGTTCTTTGGGAATTGAATCAACCTTGGCGTTTCAAGCGCCATGCTCTGCCAGAAGCAGTTTTCATTTTTTATAAAATGAAAAGCAACCACAGCAATTTTTTACAGTGCACAGTATAAGAACGTAAATGCATTTCTTTTTCCCTCTGCCGAACAGTCAGAAATGACATAAAAAGCACCGGTATGTGTCACTTCATATTATCAGATATTGCTTCTCAGGTCTTTATCAAATGGTATTTTCACTTGATCTTAAAATGGAGTCAGAGAAGTGATTGTTTGTGTGTTTGTGTTGCTCTCTGATCATATTGTTTGTTTTAGTCATGTGTCTTCCCGGTTTTGTTATCACAAAGCAATAGATAAACAGCTGGTTGGACATCATCCCTTGATACACCCATGTTAAATAAGGATGTCCGGGAAGCCCTACATGTACTTGGCAAGATAGCAAGGACATATACAGTTGTGCTCAGAATTAATGGCACCCCTTGTAAATATGATAAAAAATGGTCAAAAAATTATATAAAAAAAAAAAAAAATCTGCATTGTTTATCCTTTTGATCTTTCATTCAAAAAATGTGCAAAAATCTAACCTTTCATTGAAGTAATATAATTGAAAGTGGAAGGTGGGGGGGGGGAGGTCACATTATGAAATAAATGTTTTTCTCCAAAACACGTTGGCCAAATTGTTGGACCCCTAGAATTTTTTACAAATAAAATATATCTGAAGTATATTCCCATTTATATTTTCCTTTTTTTAACATGAAATGGAACATGAAATTGTCCAGCCATGACTTCTTGTTTCACAGTAGTTTATATGTAAGGAAACACAAAGGCCAAATTCCCATAATCATCCATCACAATGAGTAAAACCAAAGAATAATATTCTTTGGCTTTACTCATTGATGGATGATTAAGGGAAACTCCACAAAATAGAAAGTGGCTGTAAGAAAATAGCTAAAGAATTGAAAATCCCCATTTTGACCATCTGGGCAATAATTAGGAAGTTCCAATCAACTAAAGATGTTGTGAATCTGCCAGGAAGAGGACGTGTGTCTATGTTGTCTTAATGCACGGGGAGGATAAAAGTTTGAGTGGCCAAAGACTCTCCAAGGATCACAGATGGAGAATTGCAGACATTAGTTGAGTCTTGGGGTCAGAAAGCCTAAATGAAAATACCAAACAACCCCTACATCCCCAACTTGTTGTTTGGGAGGGTTTCAAAAAAAATTCTGCTCGCTCCTCTAAAAATAAACTCCAGCATATTCAGTTGTCAGACACGACTGGAACTTCAAAAGGGACCGAATTCTGTGGTCAGATAAAACCGAAAAAGGGCTTTTTGGCAGCAAACACACCAGATGTGTTTGGTGCAAACAGGGATAACAAGTACCCCATTCCTACGGTTAAATATGCCACTGGATCTTTAATGTTGTGGGCCTATTTTTCTGCTCGAGGTCCTGGACTTCTTGTTCAGATACATGGTGTCATGGATTCTCAAACACCAACAGATAAAAAATCAAAACCTGACGGCCTCTGCTAGATAGCTTATAATGGGACTGGGTTGGATCTTCCATCAGGACAACGGTCCAAAACAAACATCAAAATCAACACAAAAATGTGTTACGGAGCACAAAATGAAGCTTCTGCCATGACCGTCCCAGTCCCTGACCTGAACCCTATAGAAGATGAGTGCTAAACTGAAGAGAAGAAGCGCCAACATGGATCTGGGAATCTGCAGGATCTGGAGAGCTTCTGTATGGAGGAACGGTCTCTGATCTCAGGTCAGGTGTTCTCCAAACTCATCAGGCATTATAGGAGAAAACTCAGAGCTGTTATCTTGGAAAAAGGAGGTTGCAAAATGTATTTAATAACAGGGAGCCAATAATTATGGCCAGCGTGTTTTGGAGACAAGCATTTATTTCATAATGTGATTTACCCCCCAATTTATATTCTTGTACTTCAATGAAAGGTTCGATTTTAGCAACATTTTTTAATGAAAGATCAAAAGGATAAACGATGCAGATTTATTTTTTACAGCCATTTTTGATCATATTTACCAGGGGTGCCATTAATTCTGACCACATATAGATAGCAAAATAGATATGAAAAAGGATATCTAATCCAGCTCTTTTTAATCAGTTCATCATCATATAGTATTGATGGGATTTAGATGGTGTTTTGAAAGATTTTTTTAATTAATAAACTGAAATATCAGAAAAAGTATATTTTTATATAAAAGTGCATACAGGCCAAATATATATATTGTGTTAATCAATACCATAATTCATGCAGAGCTCAGTTGGCCTTAATTTCTTTATTAATGGAAACACACTCGGTTATATTTCAGCCGTAAGTGCTCAATGCATTAGCTGCGATTCGTAATGAAAATAGACACCCTTTCTGTTCCATGTGGGACTCTGGAATGGATGTGGGATTGGGTTAAAGCATCTGGTTTGAGTTCTCCCTGTCTTCTGGACTCCCGCAGTGAAAATGAGCCTGGCATTCAATGAATTCAGCAAGAGCTGGACAGTGCTAAGCAAATGCCGTATTTTACCACACCATATATGTGCTTTTATCCTGCAAACGCTTAACGTTTTAGGTAAATTCGTACCAAAGTGTTAATTTACTCCCTCTCAAGACATTCCAAGCTGAACTTTTTAGCACACGCAATGTTTTTCATCTGAATGATTACGGAGCTTCAGCAGATGGAAAGATTATCAGTGAATAATGAGGTCAAGTTTGGGTCAAGTAATATGCTTTTAGAAGATTTGGAATAGTCATTTGGACTAGTTTTATGATACTGTTATGGTGTATTCGTTATTTTTTTGAGCGTATGGTAAACGGCTTCCTGAAAAAGTTTCAAATGTCTTAATTTGTGGGCATTATGGCGATATGACATTATTTTTTTGGCTAAATGGCGATATATATCTTGGTATTTTCTACTTTTTTATTGTATTTGTTTGAAAAATGTTTTTCACATCCTGCCCAATATACTAACAAGGTTCATATTGAAGACAATGAAAACAAATACAGTGAATTTGACCATATATGCTATATATCATGTGCAAAAAAGAGTTAAAATCACATTACATTCTGACATTGCAACATTACAGTCTAAAAACAAAAATATTGTTTTTTAAAGCAGAAGTTATATTCACTAAACTAAAAACAGAAGCACAGACTAATTATATTAGACTATTTGATAACTTATAGTAACATTTTGTAAAAATACAATTATTTATACAAAATTCTATGTCACTTTTAATGTCCCAACAACAAATATTTTAGCAAAATGTAGCTATATTTTAGTAAGAATTATTGGCAGGTTCACAGAAAAAAGAACTTCATACGAGTTTGGCCGAGAGGTGAGTAAATAAATACATAATTGTCATGTTTTGGTGATGTTTTGCATGCTCTTTATTTGTTTTTCCTTTATCATTACAGACTTTTTATTCGTTTATTTTCATTTGAAGACCCACCACAGATTCCCTGAAGATACAATCTCCTGAAGCTTTGCCAGAGAATACATTTTTTTTAACCTAAAAAAAGATTTCTGCTGAACTGGTTGTGGAATATACATTATAAACATTACAGTACAATTAATATAAAACAACTCTAGGCCTTCATTTGCATTTGTACTCCGATTAATCAGAACTTCATTTGAATTTATGTTGTGATATGTTTCTCCCTAAACCGTCAAAAAATAAATCTTGATGGTAAGTGATACAGTGACATAATTCTGTGCGTACAAGTTCATAAACTGTTGCAACAAATTTGAAAGCAAAGACATAATGCCATTGTATGGTGTAACGTTAAAATTGAATCACTGGAATAACTAAACTCATTCATTGAGAACAGTTAATAAAATTGTATTACAAATAAATACAAAAATATTAATTAAATCAAATATAAAATAAAATGTATATATACACACACACACACACACACACACACACAAGAAAATGCAGTCAGCATGCATGAACTCCTTCAATACAGTCAATGAAACTTCAGGGTCACTAGTCTTTTGACCTTCTTCTTTCCCCCATAGGGCAGTTAGAGACAGAGAAACACAAGGGTCAGTGCATATTAAAAACAGCTGCTGATTCTTGTATAATGGCATAAATAAGCGAGAAATTATTTGACCTTTAATGTGGCCAATGAACAAGCTGAACTTTGGACATGCTTGGAGTAGTTTGGAGTTTGACGCATTTTCCATTTTTGCATCACTCAGAATGCTTGTGTTTCTAAAAATGACTAGTCTGGAGATCTGCAGAGTGTATCATTGCCATGCATTTCAGGGGGGGTTATCAGTTGTTTTTGTTTCTGCAGCACAACATGCAATCTTGAAATAATTTCAATGTTTTCCTACACTAAGGTGAGGCGGCAGATGGAGGTCCACAGCAGATGTCCTGTCAAACATTCCCTGGTCGTTGTTAGCAGCATAATTTGCAGCTTTAACTATATCAATATTAGCGTCATACTGCTAATGGCTTAAATAACTCCCTAGTCCCGCACCAGCATTCAAGGAACGCTTAAAATCCATGGTAAAAAAAAGTTCTATTAGTAAACATAAAACTCAAATGCCTCCATCTACTTATTACATGCCATGGAATAATGGGATTATAAGCAGAATGTGCTTCACATATATATATAAATATATATAAAAGCCCTTACTTATGATTAACATGTAAAAAGATTGATGCATTAATGGTCTATATTTGCAGATGGAATCAGGAAATAAAAAGGCGGTGTAAATTCTTTATCGGCAAAGGCTGCTTTCAGTAACTCTGGCTATCATTGCAATCATTTATCTTTTGTACAAATATCATATAACATCTGTTTATACTGTGTGTGAAAATCATCTATCACTATATGCACTAGTGTAAACAAGAAGCTATTTGTTTTTACACATATCTAGTGCGTCTACCACTATTTACTCCTGAAGAAATGGTTCAATGCAGCAATGGTTCATCAAAAAATCTTGCAGTGACCAGTTCTTAAAAGAATACTTTTTCTTAGTTCATTTTAAAAATCGAAGTAACCTTTTTGTGACATAAAGAACGTTTAATGCAATGGGAACTTTCCTTATGGAACCATCGATGCCAATATACCTTTTTTTACATTTTTTTTATGAACTGCCATATGATACAATTTTGTCAGTTTACACTTAAATTAACTTCGCATCCATTAGGTCAGATTCATCAAAATGTGCAGAACACAAATTTACATAAAACATACATTTATATATATATATATAAATGAACAAAAAAGTAGCATATCTTTAGATCATGTTGTTTTGCAGTGTTGTCACTGGTTTCTATATTGCATGAACATGTAACACAGTGAATGTTTAGTTTATCGTCTGTTCAACATTCGAAGTTCTTTTGTTGAAGTGTTTCCCATGTTCAAATGCTCATTAGGAAACAACTTGACCTATAGATTAATCAGTAGCCTTTCCTTTAACACCGCTGTCTTGCTTTCCCTTCAACCTTGATAAGATTGAACAATGTGGACTTAGTGTGTCCATGAGAATAAGTGTGTGTGTGTGTGTTTGTGTGTGTGTTCTCAGGGAAGGGTGGGAGAGATATTGTAGATGTTGGACGTGACCCAAAACACACATGTTAGCAGTCACCAGCATCTGTCAGCACCTCAATCTCCCATCATGGGTTTAATGGAGCTGCCCTTTAACAGCTGACCATGATATCTGCACGGCCTTCAGTGGACCAAAGAGCTCTAAACATGATTGATATAACTTTAAATTTAAGCAAATTGGCTGAATGGGGAAAAAATGCTTTTAAAATAGAATTTTGTTTATCATAAATGCATAGGATTTGGAGTCGTTTAGGGTGAATCTAAACAACTAACATTTGGGAAGTTTAATACAATAAAAATCCTTTTACAAGTTAACCTCTCGTTTGTCCTTGTTTTTGTTTTTTTCAACTTTGTTCATACCTTCAGGCTCAGCTTAGTGAATAATGAAAGAGAAGTTTAGTTCCACTGACATAATTTAAATGTTGCAAAAAACTAAAATACACTTGTATTTCACAATACCTAAACGATTATTACTTGCATTTTAAACCGATACAATGTCAGACATGGCTGTACTGACAGTAATGGCAGAGCTATAAAAAAAAATCTAAAACTACAACTTTTCATAAAAAATAAAAAAACTATATATATATATATATATATATATATATATATATATATATATATATATATATATTAAAGAATATACATGTTAGCTTGAATGCTTGTAAATGAGTATGTAATTTTGGACACAATGGTGTCTTATGCATATGAATATCTGCAGTGTGGTTTATCTTTGTGATCCCAACAGGAAAAGACAGAGAAAACAATTGTGAATGAAGGGCGGAATGTGTTCTGGAATTCTAGTCCTGTAATTTCTAAAATAATTGCTGGGAAAAGCAGAGCTTTCACTGCTGTTTCGCCCCTGCAGTCAACTTAACATTTCTGTCTCTGTTCTGACATGCCAAAGAGCTTGTGCTATAAGAAACATGTTTCGGTCCCAATACCAACAAATTTGGGGGCTTAAAGGTGAATGTGGCCTCAATCCATACTAACATGCTTGCTTAACCCTAAAACAGGCAGCGTGCACCACATGCAGGAAACATATTTTTTAGTCTCTTGTAGGCACGAGAAAGAATTTTTCATCCAGTACTGTTGTCAATATCATAGTGTGGGTCACATGACTTGGTTCAAAATTTCTGAGCTCGTTTTGTCAGTTTGACCTAAAGCCGTCCATAGTGCTGGTCATTCTGACTTTATATAAAGTATATATTAATCTTACTTTTTCTGAAAAAAATAAATAAAAAATACACCTGCTAATATTGTGAACATTGTCTTAAGATGTTAAAATAGAAAATCAATTCATATGTTGATCATGCTGTTATTTATCACATTTTGAAAAGTATGTATCCCCTGAGATACGTTGCCAGATTAGGGAATAAAAAATTGTGCAAATGGTAATATTCAATTCTGATATAGTGCTGGGCAACGATTAATCATGATTAATCGCATCCAAAATACATGTTTACATAATATATGTGTGTGTATAATTATTTTGTATACATAAATACACACACATGCATGTATATTTTTAAGAAACATTTGCATGTACTGTAAATATATTTACATAATTTTTATTATAAATATTATATATATAAATAACATTTTTTTCTTAAATATATACATGTATGTGTGTGTGTATTTATATATACTGTACAGAATATTTATACACAGTACACACATATATTATGTAAACACAAACTTTTATTTTGGATGCGAAATATAATATAACATAATATTCTAATATTCTAATAAAACTGATATTTATATTCAATTATAAAAATACGGTCTTGCAGAGTTAAGCTCCAACCCTGATCAAACACACCTGAACAGTTTAACTAAAGTTTTCAAGGTTACATAGAAAATTATAAGTTGTATCATAAATCACATTATATGATTGATAAGGGATGGATAATGCCTGCAGGACAGTGGACCTCAAGGGCTAGAGTTTCCCCACAACTGATGTTTAAGAGGAAAATGTTCAGCAGTGAAAAAATATAAGCAATTTTAGGAAACTTAGACATGTCATACATGCAGCATATTTAGCATATTACATTTTTTTTTTGCGTCAAACTAATCACAGAAACATTGTGCTTTGGTCCTTTTTCATACCCTAATAGGATAACGTATCCTAGGAAATACAACTCATACAATCCAAACTATATCAAATATTTTAAAAATTCCTTTGGATATGTTTTACTTAAAATTATATTAAAGGGGTGGTATAATGCCCTTTTCACAAGATGTAAAATAAGTCTTTGATGTCCCCAGAGTGTGTATGTGAAGTTTTAGCTCAAAATACCCCACAGATATTTTCATATAGCATGTTAAAGTTGTCACTTTTTGAGGGTGAGCAAAAACGAACCGTTTTTTTTTGTGTGTCTGTTCCTTTAAATGCAAATGAGCTTCTGCTGCTCGCGGCACAGGGGGCGGAGCTTCAAGAGCTCGTGTCCTTACCTCACACACACATGCGCTGAAAATTGTTCAAACCAAAGTCAGAAAGATGGAGAGACTCAAGAAGAAGTGACAACATGAAGACAACAATTCTGAATGGTTAGTTGGTGAATTTATGTAGCTTTTGTGTAGTTATCTTCTAGTCATTGATTAGCATATTCTTTCTTGATAATCTATAAATCATGTTCCGTGGTTTATGTAAATTTCGGGGTTCATGATGTCACTAACCCAGGAGGAATGTCGGGTAGTCCCTACCAGTTGTAATCCTTAAAAAGCAATATCTCCCTTTGCTTTGAACTTTGAGCGTCGTAACTTTGCAGATGTTGTTTATGCTCAAACAGCAACATTACAATAACTACACACTAACTAAAGTTAGAAAAGTGAAATCATATTCAACCACCCCTTTAAAAATGACATGAAATAATTTTTTGATTATCATTTTCCACTCTTGCCCGGTTTCAGTGTTAATTATATTGTCAATCATATAAATACAGGAATTTTGTGAATTTCCATATTGATCCATAATTCGACTGTACTGATTCACGATTCAACTCTTATTTATTTAATTTCCCAGAAGGGCTTCAGATCAGACAGATTTGGGTCATGGAGAACAAAACACAGCTGCCAGTATTTTTCCATTGAAATCTGCCATTTTTTGCTTGACCAATAGATGTTTAGCATTTCTATATCAGCAGGTCACGGTGATGCCAAATCATCAGTGTAATTAGTGAGATGACTATCATAGGTTTCATCAGTTGAGAAGCTTAATGTTCAATTGAGAAGGTTAATGTTCATATCTGAGATCAAGGAAGAGTGTATACTGTGCCAGAATAAGGTCAGAAAGAGTCAGTAATTGTTTTAGTCTCGCAGTGGTGGATTATGGGTAAGAATAGGGGAATTGTTGGTGCATTGAGTGTTAATATGAAAATCCATTGAGACAGCAGATGAGGTTTGGTATCAGCTAATGATGATGTTAAGTAATCATCTGTCAACCGCAGAAACTGTTTATTAATCTGTCAGAGGGGTTTTCTGCATGAGAAGATACATGTTTGAATGTGTGTGTGTGTGTGTGTGTGTGTGTGAGGGAGTGTCTGAAACCAGAAACAATTCATTTAGTTCTTCACGTTTTAATATATCACATTTAGTGAAACATTTCATTAAGGCCTAAGAGTCTGGATAACTTTTTGGGAGGCTGATCTCTCGCAAAATGTACTGCTAATGTTTTTCCAGCTGATCCGGGACTGTGGATTTTGGAATCAGGGACATGGACATTGTAATTGCCTCTTTAAAGATGTTGTATATGGCATGGCTTGTGGGATTTTTACTAATACCAAATATTTGCCCTCGTCCTTTTAACCAATAAAAGCAATGTTTAGTGTTAAGTTAAGCATTGCATGCTGTTGATTGCCACAGAACTTATCCCTCACTTTGTTAAAACATGCCAAAATTGTTCAGTCTCTTGTACGTTACATAAGCACAAGCTCGAACACTAGAAATAAGTTGCTGACTGCAGTTCACTTAACGGCCACGGGTGTCGCTAATAACAAGGGTTTCTGAATTCTACACATAACCCCTTTAACAATAAAAAACACTGGTTTACGGTAATGTACTTATAAGTCTAGGGGGCAGAACATTGCACTGGAATAAATGTTATAATACAGATTTTTGGAAAGTTCAACCACAAAAATGTCAATTAAAAAAATAAAAAACACTGGTTTACGGTAATGTACTTATAAGTCTAGGGGGCAGAACATTGCACTGGAATAAATGTTATAATACAGATTTTTGGAAAGTTCAACCACAAAAATGTCAATTGTTTAGCCTAGTCTATGCAAACTTACATGCAATTTTCAACTCCTGTAATCATGTAAAGCCAATTAACTTCACATGATCCGCACAATGACAACAAAATGGACTGTTTACTAACTGTAAAGGGAAATCCAGCCACAAAAACTGTTTACTCATAACTAGAAGCTCTAAAACAGTTGTGCAACTACTATGAAGTTTAATTTCCACTCAAATAATAGTTTTAGAAGAATATTTTCAGTGCACTGCTTCTTTTTTAACCTTAGGCTGAAGTGCATTTTGTTTGTTTTGAGGGACACAACAAAATAATTGTCAGTGCTAAACATCACATATGCTATACCGATAGAGCTTGAATCGACCCCAAAACATTCCTTCAAGATTGATACCACACACCAATCTCTGCATTAACAATTCAGCCAACTTGTGACTGATGTGAGAAGGCCAATGAACGATTTAACAGGACATTACAGCAAGAGTTATAGTAACTAAAGAGGCCTTGGTGGAAGATACAGGAGGCCGTAGATACTCTCAGACGTCACTTCATTAATCTTCATAGTTGTAAATCTGCGGTTATTTCTGGTAGCTGTCAGCAGAGGCACTTGAAGCGACTCGAGCAGTGGCATGACTTTATTTCGAGGATGGGCTGTTTATCACAAGCTCACAGTGTGGCACAGCCGATTAAAGCAACACCAAGTAACTTTTCCTCTGCGGTCGCCCTACAGGTTGGAAGCGGAATTACCGCTGTGGTAAATAATTTAGCCTACTGTCGCACGCACGCTCGTTGTTTATCCAGCACCGGCTTTGGAATGAGCGATGTCCACAGACAAGGTAGAGTATGTTGCATGATTTTATGAAAGTATGATGTATTGCGACATCAGAAACGAAGAAAAACAAAATAATGAGTATTGTAACGCTTGACGTAAAGCAAGTCAAATTTGTAGTTTTCTTGTCCCATTAGAACTACAGAAACTCGACCCGATCTTGCAATCTTAAATAGCCTGGTTATAGCAGATATAGGTCCGCAAAGCGGAGGCATAAGTGCCTTTCACCCTGTTACGACTTGATGGACCACTGAAACGATTTTGGAAACATTATTTTAAGGTAAAAAATCTTACTTTGTGTTGCTTTAACCTGCAGAGCCCAAGGGGTTAATAGTTCAGGCTGGTAAAGGGGATTCATGAGCTGTGTGTTTTTGGATATTGATGCCTTAAAGGGCTGCCATCTCAGTTTGTAATTGCCCTTTTTTCTCATGTACAAGGACATCTAAGGTGTATGCACACAATGTATGCCAGTCACACATTACGTACTATTGTCAGTGGCTTAAGTGGATGATTTCTACATTTCTTTACACAAAGACTGACATGAAGACCGGTGGTTTGGTTTCACAAGTGCACTTCCTTTTGCAACATCTTTCACAATAAATAAAGTGTATGCTCCATTTAGTGTCCAGCAACAGGGTGTTTTGAGATCTTAAGGAAATCATAAGGAAGGAGTATGAAATACACTGCAGATAGCATAGGGAACAAGTGTATCACTAAATGAATGAACAGGATGTGGGTATAGGGAAATTCAATTTACCCAACATTTTTTGTGCACTATAAGTTTGGCGAAACTTAATATGTAATTTTCTGTATGTAATTTATACATTTGTTGCACTTGGTACGTTATGTTTACCAAAATGCTCAGATTGGTCATTTTTTTTTTCCTTTTTACATCACAGTTTTTCACCATGACTTGCTTTATGCAGTTTTGGTGCCAAACATGTGATTTTCATTTCACTGGAAAACAGATCCCACTTGGGTTAATTGATTACACTTTACACTCTAAAAAATGCTGGGTTGTTTTAACCCAATTTTGGCTCAAATATGGACAAACCCAGCTGTTGGGTTAAATTTATAAATTGCATTTTTTAATCCAACAATTGGGTTTGTCCATATTTGACCCAAAATTGGGTTAAAACAACCCAGCATTTTTTTAGAGTGAAAAAGTTAATTTTAAGGAAGGAAATTACTCTTAATCGTGCCCCAATTGCACTCTGCGACTATCAACAGGCTTAGAAATCTCAACTGCTTTCACAGAGCACTCATGCAACATTTATGCAAATATTTCATTTATCATACAAATCGTCTTCCCAAATTGAACCATACAGTTGCAGTGCAGACTAAGCTAATCTAAGTATGACTATAGCACTAGGCCTAACAACAGCATAGAAATTCATTCAGTCAGGGTACAGATTTTTTAGTACAGATGTGTTGTTTATTTCCCAGACAACTCCAGCCAATATCATTGCACATCAAACCATTGTTTGGCACAAGAAGAGTCCCAATTCTCAAATATTCACCTCCATTCCAAGACAAAGCAAAACAATTTTTGTGAAATAACAGTGATGTTCTGTGAGAAACTGTGATCATTTTCTGCATTGGGAATAATTTTATGAAGCTATCTCTTAATTTGATGTAGTTCATTTTCTGTAGAAGTCTCTAATCATGCATCAATTTTAAAAGATCACGTTCTGTTCCAGAAATATTTACTTGCCGCCCATCATTGTCCCACAGAGGTTATATTTGCAGTCAAACTTCCCAGAGGAAGAAATATGGATTGCTAAGATGCTGTACATCAAATGTTCAAACCTCAGTCTTTTTAATCTCTGAGAATGGCCAGGTTTCGATCTGTTGTTCTGATGCCAGTAAATCTAAAGATCTTTTTAAGTTCTGCTGCTAGAGAAAATGCCCTTAGAGAAAATGGCTTGACGTTTTTATAGCACTTTCGAGTCCTTCAATTCAGTTCCTCGTCCATTTCTGTCCATCTTAATCCAAATCTTAAATGTTTTGACAGCATCAATCATTCATAAATCAATGACTGATTTAACTTTACTTTTAAAACTTTGTTTCTGAATACTTTTAAAGTCCCCCTGTGGTGAAAATCAAGCTTTTAATGTTGTTATATGTGGTGTTTTTAATATGCTTTAAGAATTCATAAGTCGAGACCATTGCTGAGTATTTTCTCTCTAAAATTGCAGTGGACCAAAGACAGTCTCAAAAACACGGTTTGAAATCGCTGGGGTTTCTGACGTCACTATCTTGTAACCAATCAGGTCAACGTGTGATCATCAACGAGTGGATCTCAGTGCTGGTGTGAGTGAGTGGAGGCGGGGCTCATTTGCATATTCATAGAACCGCATATACTAAATGAGGCGAGGGCGTAGAGTTACATTCAAGCTATTTTAAGGCATGAAGACATTATTTTCAAGGGGGAAAAAACATTTAACTATGTCTTTTTTGTGATCAAAGATTAATTTTAAGGGATACAATTATTGACTACAGGGGGATTTTAAGTTTTCTCCTTTCTCCTCTCCTTTTGCCTGGTGATTAAACAGCCAAGAAAATGTGCATAGAGTTATCAGTTTACCATGGAAACTTGAGCTCTTTTGACTTTGGGTTAGTAAGAAACTATTCACAAGACTCTAGCATGCAGCATGTTTTTGCTGCAAATGACATAGCTGCGGGATCATATGTTATCAGGGGGTGATGGAGGCATGGCTTGATGTTGCGGGGAATATTAAACATCCCAAAGAATGAATGAGCATACAAATGAATGAGGACATAGAACATAGTGTATCATCTTAAGGGTTAGTTCACCCAAAAAGTACTCATCCTCATTTCGTTCCAAACCCGTAAGACTTTCGTTCATCACAACATAAATGAAGTTATTTTTTAATGAGAGATTTCTGTCCTTCAATTGACAGTCCACACAACTACCACTTTGACGCTTCAAAAAGTAAAGAGATCGTAAAAATAATTCATATGAATTGAGTGGTTAAGTCCAAATTTTCTGAAGAGACACGGTCGCTTTATATGAGGAACAGATTTAATTTAGGCTTTTATTCACATTCTCATTACTCATTCATCAAAGCACACTTTATTTATGGTAAACAGAAGCTGAAGCTTGATGTGCAAGAACCAATGAGGTACATTCTCGTGTTACGCAGCACATTTGAGCTTCTGCAAGACCAATGAGGTTTGTTCTCACTGGTCAAGCATTTATGGTTGAATTTCCGTTCCCTGATCAATGTTTATATGTGAATAAAAGTCTAAATCAAATCTGTTATAAAGCAATTGTGTGTCTTCAGGAAAATAGCCTAAACCGCTCAATTCATAAGAAAACGTTTTATGATAAGGTAAAAAATTTAAAAAAGGTGTGCCTTATATAACGGTACATCCCCAGTGACAGCTTTTAGACCATTTTTTATAGAAAATGTTAAAGTCTAGTTCACTTTTAAAATGTTTTCTGCAATTTCCGAATTGTGCTTCCCTTTAATATCTGACTATTTCCTCTCATAAGACATATTGATGAGCGAGAGATCCCCAGTGGTGTATTTTGTGGGCCTAAAAGCCAATGACATCGTGATAGCTGCTAAAGAACATTTGTCTCTGCCAGAGATTCCTCACTGGAGACCGATGAAGTCATTAGTCACTGCAGTACTTAGTCGATTTACAGCTCTTAGTGAAAATGGAAAAAAAAAAACTTGAAGATGTGGTATATTGGTTAAGGCCCAGGGCTGGTCCTCAGAAGATTGCTGGTTCAATCTCCACTGTGCAAAACACGTCACCTCAGGTTGCTCCAGGGGGATTCACCCATTAATAAATGTTGTGACACTTGCTTGGGACAAAAGTGTCTGCTAAATGTCCTTGTATGTGTGAAACATGTAATTGACCACGCTTAAATAGCTTTAGGTTCCAAGGTACTGAATTGTAGCACATTTATCCAAGCCCTGTTCATCTGCTTTTATTCCCCCTCCAGATTTATAGTGAATAAATTCGACTCTAAGATAGATTTCACACACATAATGACCGGAGGAAAGTGCTTGGGTGATGGCCTGCAGTTTTGTGGTAGGAAGATGTGGTCCAGTTAATCAGGACAATAAAAGCCTCAGCAAATGCCTGATGTCAGGAAACTGTAGAAAGATGTTCAGAAATTTAAGTCAAAGTAAAGATCACATGCAAGTTAGTGTTTCAAATATTTTGCAAACTTAAATGCATGTGCATGTTCTAAACCCAGATGATTGTTTTATTGCTCAGAAGTTGCTCTTTCATAGGTTAGGAGTTCTCAGTTATGTTTACATAAAACATCAATTAAGTTTTAAGAACTCCCTGAAACGCCTCGATTTGAGTTTTCTTCCAGGAACAAAGGGCATAAAATATATGTTTTTTTTTCAGTTTTTTTAGGATTGTTTTGTAATATTCTGTTGTTTCAATGAACATTAGACCTATATTGTTATCTAAACTAAAGTTTTATGCGGTTCTCATTCCGGAAAGCCTGCAGGAATGGTGGGAAATCAAATTCTGGTGCATGTTCCATTATCACAGACCAAGGTTATCCTGATCTTTTCCATGGGACCACAATTGCCTATGGTGAAAAAACAATTGCTTGATGTGCGCCAGATGACTTGGAACTCGTGTTGAGATCTTAGAGAAATAACGGGTTGATATGACAGTGAAAAAAATTGACCAGACATTTTTTGCATGCATTTTAAATTTTGAAACCACCTCTCGGGTCAACATCATGTGATTATTTTTTTCTCTGAACGTTTAAAAGAGATGACGCAAAAGCAACCAACCCTTTCAGTTGTGACGGGATGGTATTTGCTGTGCTTTTCCATTTAGTGCCAAATTAGGTTGGTTGGGAAAAAGGGTCAGTACCAGGAGAAAAAATGAAAGGTCTGTTGTAAGGTTCACTTGATTGCCCTGTTCCAGTTATGGCCAACTGCTGTACTCTTCAAGAATTAGACACTTTTTGGCTTTATGTGTGCGAGAAGTTTTGTATACATCCTTTGGTTTTTTTTTTTTAATCTGCAAGGAATTGCTCTTTTATGGTAGAAAATTACCTCTAACATTTATCCCTCTACTCCTCCCCTCAGGGTCCTTAAGTGTGGGGCCAGATTCATGTAAATCTACTTTCAGAAGAAATTTAAGATAAATGAGAATCAAGGAAAACATCTTGGAGCACTGCTGGCAGGAAGGACCTTTGTTCAGTAATCAAGGTGCTCTTTGGTTGGGTTTCAATTGTATTTATAGGGAAAAAAGATCCAATGCACTTCTGGTTCAAAATCTTTAAATCGCCTTTATTCAAACCATGACTTATCTAGAAACATTAAAAAAAGAATTTACTATGACTTAAGACATTTTAAGCATAATGAACAATCTCAAGAAAAAAAAGCATTCTTAAAGAAGAACTTTGGGAATACAATCATTGTTATTCTTATAAGAATGTTTTGTGAATCTGGTCTCATATTCCAGACCGACTCTTTGGGAAACACTCATTTAATTGGAAATATTGGACTGTCATTATTATCTGACAGGAGGTCAGACTTTGATCCAGTTCATGAATTACTAAAATGCTGTTAAAATCTGCTTTTCATATTTGATTTCTGTCACCTTAGATGAGGTTGGAATCAAGCACCGAGACCTACATTACAATGAGTAGCCTAAATTAGATGCTATTACCGTCATTTAACATTCAACACTAGCTATATTTTCAACTGACAGGTCCATGGCGCCCTGTCCATGTACTTGCCAAGCGTGGTGTCTCAAAACCTTGTGAACTGCAGCGTCATGATGTCCAACACAAAAGTAGTGTGCTGCCTTCCTAAGAATATGGTTATCAACTAAAATTTGATGCGTAAACATACCTACTGTACGCGCTCATTATGCTTATAAATGTTTTAATGCATCCATGACGCCACAAACACCGTGAGACACACTGACGCTTCATCATTTAAGGTGCGCAGCAGAGAGTCTCGCGCACTGAGCGCTATAAATACAGCAGCGCGCGCGGGTTACGCCACACATCGCGCGGTTCTCTGCGGGTTTTAGTCGACTTTATATTCACTTACATTGGACTTTTCTCAGACTATAGATACTACAATACTATTCATATCACTGAATGTGTGTATTAAGATTACAAATACACTTTTATTCGTACTGGAATAAGTTTTTTCCCCCCTCAGGGATAAGTATTAAGACTCAATGGATGATGGGAGCCTGATATCGCCTTTCGATTCTCAAGGACTGTTTCAAGGACTGTTTGTTTAATTTTTCCGCCTGTGTTGTTAAATGTTATAAGATGTTCAGGTGGAGTGATGCTGCTTTGGATATTCTGAAACGCGTCTCAAATGGTAAATATTTCTCTACCTTTTCTCCTTTTAAATTGAAATGAGCATACAGACAAGCATTGATTCTTACTTAATGCTATATATAAAATATTAAAATAGCATAAAAAGAACAAAAAGCTAAAATGTAGACTTATGACTGGTACTGTGTTCTGAACCAGTGCAATGCAATTGTAGCTATGTATTAGTTGTATGTATGTTTGTGTGTTTGTGTATTAATCTACCTGGTCTGACCCATTTAAATACTTTGGTGTAATGTAATCAGTTTAATTTAGACATTAAATAATAATTTTGATTAAAAAAACTACTTGAAGCACATTTTTACTTTGCCTGACCATTTTTTTACAGTGTTAAATATGACTTATATGTTTGTCACGGTGTCTCCAAACAGTTGTTTAGTTGTCGTTACTGGAAATTATAGTGGTTAATGGTCAGAACTTGACCATGACCGTTGAAATTTGTACTGCACTTCTCTTTTTTTTTTTTGCTTTCTCGTGTACCCTAAAGAGGAAATTGTGAAAAACAATGTTCCTATTCACTAAAGTTTTCTAAAAGGTGTGTCAGTGTATAATTTCAGACCTCTGGACATAACTTCCCTCAATTAATGTGTGTAAATAAGAAGAAAAAAAACAAACAAAAAATACAGCATAAAGCATAAACAGGAAGGCAATCACTTGCTTGTTAAATGATTAAATTGCTCCAAATAGCTGAGCTTTGTGGCCAAAATCAACAGTACATCACTATTTTTACATTTTTGTTTGCTGCTAGTCTGCTAATGAAACTAATGGTTATACTTTATTTGGTAACACTTAATTTGACAGTGTTCTTGTTACATATGTTACGTGTACTTGCCATAAAAGTAAATTATGCATAATTACATGCCAAATTAACCCTAAACCAAAACCCTTCCCTAACCCTATAGTAAGTACATGTTGGAAATTATTATTACTCAGTTCTTAAATATATAATTACACTCTAACAATGACACCTTAAAATAAAGTGTAACCCTATAATCTATAGAGTTATGGTTAGGGTTTGGTTTAGGGTTAGTTACTTGTAATTCTGCATAATTTACTGTTATTTCTATAGTAACATGTAGTAACATACATCAACCTAAAATAAAGTGTTACCAAGCTTGTTTGCATCTTATAATCTCGGCTTTACACTTCTTTCCTCTTTTCTCTTTAGCTATGTGTCTCTAAGGTCAGTGGTGCTCGTCCCATAGCCTGGAGATGTTGGCCATTAAACACTGCAACAGTTCAGACGTTGTGGATGTAGCGTTCAGCAATCAGACCCAGCAGATGTTTGTGGTGGAACCGCTGCGGTGCAAGGAAAACCTGAACTCCACAACCAACCCCACGGCGGCGGGTCTGTCCATGACACTGGGCATCGTGTCCAACATCATAGCTCTGGTCATCCTGGCTAAAGCGTACGCTCGCCTGCGGAAGCGCTCAAAAGCCACGTTCCTGCTGTTTGCCAGTTGTCTGGTGGCAACAGACCTTGCCGGTCATCTTATTCCAGGTGCCCTGGTTCTGCGCCTCTACACTGCCGGGGGAATTTGTAACCATCCTGATGCCACCTGCCATTTCTTGGGCGGCAGCATGGTGTTCTTCGGCCTGTGCCCGCTGTTTCTCGGCTGTGGCATGGCGGCCGAGCGGTGCATGGGTGTGACGCGGCCTCTCCTGCATGCCCACGTGGTTTGTACTGCACGCACTAAGGTGGTGCTGGTGATGATTTGGTTTTTGGCTTTAACAGTAGCACTGCTGCCCTTCTTTCGGCTGGGCTCATATACCTACCAGTACCCATGGACCTGGTGCTTCATTAAAGTGTTAGGCAATACAAGCATCGCAGACGAAACACCCCCGGCCCTCACAGATGTGGTGTTTGTGCTGCTCTTTTCTGGACTGGGACTGGCCTCGCTGGCCGTGGCACTGGTTTGCAACACTATCAGCGTGATGACGCTGGTCATCGCCCGTCTCCGCAGGAAGAAATCAGCTAAAGATCAGCGCAGATCAGCTAAATCACATGACATTGAGATGGTGGCACAGCTGGTGGGCATTATGGTCACTTCTTGCATCTGCTGGAGCCCTCTGCTGGTGAGTGTGACCATTACAACTTATCAGGGCAAAGCAAAGAGATATGAATTATTGTACACAAGTAACACAGAATATATCTATCTATTGATCTATCTGTCTGTCTGTCTGTCTATCTATCTATATATCTATCTATCTATCTATCTATCTATCTATCTATCTATTGATCTATCTGTCTGTCTGTCTGTCTATCTATCTATATATCTATCTATCTATCTATCTATCTATCTATCTATCTATCTATCTAACTATCTATCTATCTATCTATCTATCTATCTATCTATCTATCTATCTATCTATCTATCTGTCTGTCTGTCTGTCTGTCTGTCTGTCTGTCTGTCTGTCTGTCTGTCTGTCTGTCTGTCTGTCTGATGTCTGTCTGATGTCTGTCTGTCTATCTATCTGTCCTATCTATCTATCTATCTATCTATCTATCTATCTATCTATCTATCTATCTATCTATCTATCTATCTATCTATCTATCTATCTATCTATCTATCTATCTATCTATCGTCGTGGAAATTCTTTGCCTAGATCTCAAATAACAATTGAAGAACAAATGAAGATCTCAAAAGTCATAAGTATAAGTATTTATTTCTTGCAAGAAAGGCAGTTCACACACAGACAGAGTCTGATATGAGAAGGGCAAAGGTATTCTCATTTTATACAGTTTATATACAAAAGAACATCCTCCAAAACGTACCCCTCCCTTTCTTCGCACAAGAGCTTGTGTTTTTCCTAACCTAAGGCCCCTTGTACGTGCATAGTTCTTAGTTCCCCATATTCTAACACTTCTTGTATACCCACACATAAACACACACATATGTCATTTCAAAAACAACTTCTTCAAAAACAACTAAATATATGTTTTGCTCTTGGTGCAAGCAAGCTTATCTATTTTTGAGAAGAACAGAACATTCTGTCCTTCTGCACACGTCCCATTGACCCATTTGTATAGGAGATAATGCATCTTGCAGTTTCTTTAACCCATCTATATTTTAAAGAACACACAAACAAATATATAGATATATATAGATAGATATATAGATAGATATATAGATGACTAAATGCCTGTGAAGAGACGACTCAACGCCGGCGATATGTTATGCCCTAAATTAATACATGATTAACTAACTGTATTTTTCTATGTACATTTCTGAAATGCACTTTCTGTAAAGCTGCTTTGAAACAATATGTATTGTGAAAAGCGCTATACAAATAAATTTGAATTGAATTGAATATATATATATATATATATATATATATATTTGTTTCAAGAGATATATATAAAAGAAAAATTTCTCTTACACTATCTATCTATCTATCTATCTATCTATCTATCTATCTATCTATCTATCTATCTATCTATCTATCTATCTATCTGTCTGTCTGTCTGTCTGTCTGTCTCTGTCTAGTGTCTATCCAATGGAGTTGTCCTCTAGGATGTTTGATCTGGATACTTCTTTTGCTGTCACAGCATGACTTTATATTGCTTTGTCTACAACTAATTTTCTCTGTTATTCTGACAGATCTTTGGTCTGATGTCAGTCATCCGCTCGTACAGAGGCTCTATGGGGAACGATCTGGAAACCTACAGGACTTTAATGGTAATGGGAGTGCGCCTGGCCTCCTGGAACCAGATTCTGGACCCTTGGGTTTATATTCTTCTACGCCGGGCCGTCCTCAGAAAGATTTACCGCTTAACCACCGGCCGCAGTGACCTTAGGGGGAGCACATTCCGGCGGTGGGAGATCAGCTCCTTCCAGAACTCAGTGAAGAACGCAATTAATCTGAACTGATGAAGAGATTCCAGAAGAGTGTGAGTTCCTCCACATGGAAAAAATTGGAAATGTTTGAACCAAATCGCTGCAGTGTAACTGAAAGCAGATGTAAGATCCTACTGTATTGCTTGAATGGTGGATGAAGGAGCAGCTTACTGGAAGTTGTAAAGCGAGGCTCTGGAATAACCACAGACACTTCAATAAGCTTTGTAATTGAGCACAGTGGGGTTCTGGAAGTAAAAATCCCATTCATTTTCTCCATAAGGAGATGGACGTTAGCAACATTATAGCCTATAAATCTTTCAAGATAGACTTATAGCTTTGAGGTTGTTATGTGATAATGTGCGCTTCTGTAGAAGACACAAGTCTGTGCGATTTCAATAAAAAAAGCACATTTATTGCCAAATTTGAGGTTTTCATGGACAATTCATCATCAATGACTCATTGCCAATCATTTCATATAATACCATTGTGTGTTATTATTTATTATTTATTTACATCATTCATGCTTCATGTGATGAGTAATTCATTCCCTCATAAAATAATAGTTTCTTTTTTTGCATCAGTTCAAAGTTTGTAGTGTTGATTGAAATTTCTAGAAGGCCTATGGAGAAAATAAGTGGGAAAATAGTTCTGGAACCAAGGGTGTGAAAAAGTAGGTGGTCACTGGTCACTTTTGCAATCTGTAAAGTGAGTCTGCTAAATGAGAATGTGAAATGGACTGCAAACGTGCCCTCCTCATGTCACCTGCATTATTTCACCATTTCAAATGTTGATGAAGGATTTTTATAATCATAAAGAGTAAATTCAACTTATGACATGTTAAATTATAAACATGACAAATATCTATTAAAAACACACTTAGTTCCCATGTAAAACAAGGGAAAAGAAGGGCAAATCATGATGCAGGGAAATCAGAGGACGAGCAAATAAAAGAAGTGTTGTGTGGGCCTGCGTTTTAATATGCTAGTTTGCAATTGTTACTTTCAGGACAAACAAGCACCATCTCTTTGTGGTGAATCATCATAATATGATAATAACATGATAATTTTTTTGCTTCAGAGCTATTATTGCACAGGATTTTGTATTGTCCATTGCACTATATTATTTCTATTTCATACAATATATAAAAGTAAAATAATGAAATATACTGTAAGTATCACTACAGCCTAAAAGTTGAACTTTTACATGTTGCATGGCAGTTTCAGTGTTCTTGTAGACCTATCTGTATATTTGTGTCTTGCCCTGTATTTGTGATCTTGAAAAGCTATGGAATAGTCTATAAAAGCTATTGAATATATTATTTTGACCAATAAAGGTTCACTTCTAAGAGTTATTTCTGTCTCCATGTATGTTGCACTTCCATTTCTACTACACTGTATACAAATTATATGATCAAGAAGTTATGACAACATATGGTTTCACATTGCTTTAGCTCGTCAAAATAAGAAAAGCAATTTTCACTTTTTTTGTTAGTTATACAAGATTCAACTCATTTTTTCAAGTCAGTTTAAAGTCCCCGTGAACCGGAAGTTGCAAAGGACTGTTCTCCAGTGTTGTGACGTATTTCCGAGAGAAACGGAATACAAAATGAGGCAAACTAGTGGGCGTGGCTTTTCTTCCAACTAGCACCTGATTGGATCTAGAAAAGTAGGTGTTTTCATTCAGCCTGTCTACTGTCAGTTGGAGGGGAGTGGTTACGGATGTTAAGCAGACACCTAAACCGTCAAACCTACATCATCAGGGAAGGTCCTCCAATGCAGAGGGGAGGGGACATTTCAAATTTTGATTAAAGATTATGAAGCCAAAAAATTTTTTTGTGTGGATTCACTTGCATGGATGAATTGTTCACCACAAAACGACCAATTTAGGCAAACAAAGTAAGTATGGTCAATTTTGAATTCATGGGGACTTTAATGTAATTTAAGTTGAAATGACTTAAACATCCAAGTTAATTGTAGTTAAAGAAATTAATACTTTTTAGCAGATGAAAATAAAAGTGAAAATAAAGTAATTTATAACATTACAAAAGAAAGAAAGAAAGATTAAATGTGTGATTTTGAAGTCGCTAGGCTGAATGACAAAACCACGCCCTCTCCATTCATTCCGGTCTGTCGCGGATGGGATGATCTTATTGGTTAAACTGAGATCACGTGTCCCTGTTCCAGCTTAGCGCACGCTGTCGTTGATTCTCTTCAGCTGCAGAATAGTGGACGGGCGCATCTTTATTGCAGCATTGGTGAGTAGATAAAAACATAAATATTCTTAATCATTACATGTTTTCAAATGTTTTAGCTGCAAATAACCTGATCTAATATTTCTTATTTGCTCTGAATGTGTTGGTTCAACACTTATATGCCGTGAAAATGTATACATTTTGTCAGCAAACGGCTATGGCTAGCAGTTAGCACGCTAGCTCTTTATGAGTTTAACAAAAACAGCGAGAATTGAGCATTACGTGATAATTTTGCCTTACATTTACGCCTTAATAAATAAAGTATACTTCTGTTTTGTCTCATTGTGTAGTTAAATGAGCATTCTGACAAAGTTAAATGAAATTTTTTGGGGTGTTTTGGGGGAGGGTCACGACCATTTTATCTCATTCGGCGTCTCTGGCCGTGTCTCAAAACCAAATGCGTATCTTGCTTAGAAAGCATGTTTTGGCGCCAATAGCTAGATTTTCGTGCAAATCGTAATTTTACCATCAGGAATGACACCTTAAAGACCATTGGTTTTATTAAATGACGGTAGATGTTTGAGCACACCGGTCCCCATTGTTTGGCTGCACTAAAATGGCCGCACACATCTGTGATGTATACTGCGTTTTCCTTGTTTACTTCCACTGGTGTGTTCATTTTAATACAATTTCACTTTAACTTGTGCGTAAGTTACATTTGAATATGTAAGAGATACGTTTTATTATTAATCATATTTTTACTGATCTGTTTTAGATTTAGAGTTACGGGGTTGTTTGGGCGTCAACAAGTGCTTGTTAGATATGATAATATATAGACACGTTATTCCAAATTAAAGTCTTCTTAGCAATGAAGCAATAATATTTATTTTAAGTAGCACAGTGAAATGATCGTTTAAGTCTAATAATTACACATTTTTGTCATTCTTTTCACATAAATGCTTAGGTCATTTTTTACGCTTCACTGTAGTATTTGGTGAAATCAGTCTCACTAGTGCAAAATCCAAGCTTTTTTTTATTATATGCATTGGTATTTTTGTTACTTTAATATAATACAAAGGTTTTCAAAGTGGGGTCAGGGGGCCTTGAGGGAGTGCTAGGGGATCTGAGAACAATTTTTAAAGAGAAACTGTAAAAATCGGGCAGGAAAATTGTATCTAAATTATTTTGATTAAAAGCAATAATTGAAAATTTTTAAATAAACAATACATAACCGCACAGCACTGTAGTGAATAAAAAATGTACCATAGCAGGAACTAAATATTTTTTTACTCAATTAAATATTTTTTCACAGTAAAAATTGGGTCTTTAACATGCAAATACACTCCTGCCTTTTACATTTTCGGATGGTTTTATACCAACAAACATTTACTGACAATTCAAGGAGCTATGAGTGATAACATTCTGCCCAGATAAAAAGGTGAGAATGGCACTCGTGAACAACTGATTTACTAGCACTTGTGCGACAAGCATGTAGACAATAGCAGGAAATGAGTTTGAGGTTTCAGGTGATGCAAAAATCCCATTCTTTTGAGCTATAATGGCAATCAGGAAGGCATGTCAGTCATATGTTTTAATTGTATATCAGTTTTCAGTCTGGTAAATAAAAAGGGGTTTCAGTTTCTGAGCTGGTTGTGCTGCATCTCTTAGACCTGGATGACATTATGGGTTGTATTGAGTCACTGTCTCCATGGAGATCTGAATATGTGATGCTCCTGTGGTCTGTGTGAACATTGGGAAGGATCAAGTAAAGATGAAAAACCGCACTCTCTAGTTATCTCTCATATATTTATTAATACCATGTCCACACAGATGTGTTTCAGCCTAAGCCATTATCAGTGTGTGATAGGGGTGTCATAATTCTCCAAATCCTCGATTCGATTAAATTTTCGATTCTAAGGTCACGGTTCGGTTCGATTCTCGATTTTTACACAATTTTTTTTAAAGCCGAAACCGGCCAATCAGGATGCTCTCTGTCTTACATGCGCTTCATGAGGCACATACGCAAGGTCTCTCGCTCTCTCCCGTGCGCGCTATACGGTTTGGAGCACAGTTTTTGCGCTCTCTTGCTCGCTCACTCTAGATTCCGGGAGATTTTAAGTAATTTGCGGGCATTAGGGAGCCGCTATCAATATGCGGGAGACTCCCAGAACTTCCGCGAGACTTGGGATGTCTGCAAAGTAAACTGGCTTTTTTGAAGCACGAACGTTGTTAACATAAGGCCGGGGACACACTGGCTGCGTGGCGTTTCTGTTGCGTGGCGGCTGCGTCGCGTTTTTTGTGTCTTTGCACACCAGAAACGTGTCTGACGCGGCACTGCTGCTTCTAGGTGATACAGGGAGGGTATATTGTGGAAGCCCTATATAGGCTACTTCATGTTAAACATAAATATAAAGCCTACTGATAAAGACACTGTCAGCAGTATTGACAGCAAAATAGACTAGGCCTACATAATATTTCGTTCTGTATTGACAGGTGCAATATTTGAAAATTGATCATTATTTATTTTTAAATTATATGTATATCTGAATTTATGTCAAAACCTAGACTTTCAACCATCAAAATGTAATTTATTAATATGTATTTGTGTACAAAATAACATATCTTTTCCTATTCTATTTTGCCTGGAAACGCTTTCAACACGCCTGCGTGTCGCGTGAAAAAATAGGCGTCGGTTCTATTTCTAGCATGCACGCGTTTTCCGCGCCTGAGACGCACGTGTCACGCAAGCAGTGTGCAAGCTCTAACCTGTTAACATGGGAGCCGAAATAAAAACGGACACGCCACGCAGCTGAGACGCTTACGCCACGCAGCCAGTGTGTCACCGGCCTAACTCACTGGAAATCCAAAAAACTTCCACACCTGCGACTTCAATGAAAGAGGTGTTCAAGTTCTGTCGAAGTTCTGCAGTTGCCATGCTATCTTTTGAATGGCTTAGCTAAGTTAGAGGAGGTTGACCATAGACTCTCAGCTTTTCAACACGCGTGTTTTTTCCCGCCTGGCACGCCGACCGGACATGACATGGGGGTGTGGCAGCATCGACGATTCCAATTTCTAATTTGAAGTTCGAGATTGTGTATTAATTTCGATCGATTTCGATTTAAGATCGAAATCGTGACACCCTTAGTGTGTGAACATTGGCAAGGATGCACACAGAAGGATTTTATGGATTATTTATGTTGATTCTGAAATCAGAATAGCTCTTACGGGGTTTGCACTTTATCTCTCTTTAATTTTTGCTTTAATGTTAACCACCAAGACAATCACTGACACTGTTTTGTATCGTGGAACTGCTTCCTGTGTTTAACAAATGTATATGACTATTTTGTACCATATTTAAATTGAAACGGTCTTTAAAATAGCTTTGAAAGAATTACCATGTAGGTTTCAGCTGATTATATAAAGTATAATGAAAGTATATTGAATGATGAAAACTGATTGTTTTTCATTACAGACCAACTGGAGCAGCATTTCTCTGCCACATTTAGACCACCACTGCCAAACTGAAGAACTACTTTGTACCCATCATGGTAAAGTATATGTATTTCAATGCTTCTACATTCTAAGAATGTATTTCTGTTTGCTGGTATGAAGTCTCTCAATAATTGCAAAATTCACTAAAGCTAATTAACACAATCTAGAACTAATTAATAATAGTAATAATATGCCAGAAAATACGTTAGTTTTGTTTGAGAAAAGATACATTTTTCCAATACACCACTGTTCAGAAGTTTGGGATCAGTATGAAGTGTTTTTGAAATCCGGTCGGGCTCTGCCAGTACGGACATGGTTTCATTTTCCACTGTGAGGCTGATAACAGGGCTCTTTTGAATGTAATAGAAATGCATCAGTTGTTGCCTTGGTAAAGCAAGAGTTTTGGTTATGATCTGCGTTATTTTACTTATTAATTTACAGTGTTTCCCCTACCATTGTTTTGGCGGGGCGCCCCCACCCAAAAAAAAAAGGCTGACGAAATCCAGTCATAAAAAAGGAATTTACTGCATAACGCGGAATTTGTGAATTTTGAGGAATAAATAGAAAGCAGTTCAGTACACTTGAAATCAAATTGCGATGTAGACTAGTGTGTGTGAATATTAAAACACAAAGACTATTTAAATACAAATCCTGCAGGTTCTGTGTGAATGAATGGTGCCGCCGACGCGCAGTTTCATTTACCACACACACACACACACACTGAAGCACGTGTGACGCTTGCGCTGTTTTTTTTTGCCTATATGAAGACACAAATGCATGAACTTCCTCTCCAGGCTCTAGATCCACTCCGAAAGTCACTTCGTGATCATTTAACCGCTTCATTTGAGAAAAACTATCATCATGACATAAACACGCAGAAACTCATAAGGTCTTCACGGCAACCCGTCAAAATAAAAGTTCGGTTTAACTTGACAGAAATATATTACTGTTGTACGGTAGAATTTAGATATGTCCCAATGTAATAATACACTAACACTAATCCTAATAAATTATCATCAAAACTGAATTTAAGGAATAATCCATGTTTTAATTTTAACAGTTAAGCTCATTGTGCAGCACGTTATTTGACAATATTGATGATAAAAAATTGATGATAAAATTTGTGTTATGTCTTAATTTTATTACCATGAAAAACACAACACAGAATTAGTGTGACATTTTTTTTTTCATATATTTTTTTTAAAATGTTGTATAAGTTTAATGATTCATAATAGATGATTTAAATTAATTAGACATGCTTTTTGATTGCTAAAAAACACGTTTACACCACGTATCCGTAACACGCCCGCTCCGCAACCCCCCCCCCCCCCCTATCCTAGGGGAAACACTGATTCATTTACGGTGCTCAAACAGTGTGCTTAGGCAGCTACAGACCACAGCCTAACCGTGTAAAAGCAGCTATAGTATTCATTTGTTTAAAAAAAATGTGTAGTGTATGCGCTAGGGGTGTAACGGTATTCGTATTGAACCGTTTAGGCACGAGGCTTTCGGTTCGGTACGCATTTCAAACCGAACGATCCGTTGGACCATTTTTCCTGCCCACCAACAATTTATTTTTTAGCATTCGTGCTGGGGTGACCACCACAACGCTGCCCAACATCAAATGGCAAACGTGATGAAAGCGGAACAAAACTGCGCAACTCATTTCTGTTTAACAGACCGTTATGAGTTTGGTCCATTGTCAGTCAGTGGAACGTGAGCCGATCTTGATCAAGCGACACTGTCACTACACAGCGCTAAGAGATCCAGTAGAGAAAGCATTTGAGTTCGCGACTGAAGTAATAACATCGCTGCGAGATCTAGTGAGAAGCATTCACATTTCTCCATTAACCGTTATTTCGACATTATGAATAAAATTGCTGCCCTCAAATGTTAATCTGGAGCCTTGCAAACTTAATAAACATTTGTTTATAACTACTACAATATCACATTTAATTTTTTTTTAGTTAGTTTTTGTTTTATATGGTGTTGAGAAGAGTCAAGTAAAGCTCCATCATTGTTCAAATTAAAAAAATATCATACTTTATGGTGTTAGTTTTAATAAAAAAATAAAATCACTTTATGATGTTAGTTTTAAAAAATAAATAAAAATGTAAAAATCAAGGAAATTTCTCTGGCATTTTTCTTTTTGCTGTATGGAAAACATACCGAACGTGTCACCACTGTATCGAACCGAACTGTGAATTTTGTGAACCGTTACACCCCTAGTATACGCCCAACCTTTTGGTTTAAATTAATGTGTATTGTTAATATGTAATGTGTATATATTAAGATATATATGTGTATAAGTTAATGTAATGTATATTTATGTTTTTCTGTCTTTGTTTCCATGTAGCCTCCTCTTCGTCATCGCTCCATGCGCATCTTTGTGAATGATGACCGTCATGTGATGGCTAAGCACTCGGCCATCTATCCCACCCAGGAGGAGCTGGAAGGGGTGCAGAACATGGTGTCCCACACCGAACGTGCCCTCAAGGCTGTCTCTGATTGGCTGGACGATCAGGAGAAAGGAAATACCAAAGGGATCACCATGGAGTCCGATGGAGACGCCGAGAAGGAGACGTCAGTGATCTTTTAATTTAATCTTCTCTGTGACTATATGAGTAGTTATTAGTATCTCTCATGTAACTCCAGATTTTGTCCTCCAGTGAACCAAAGTCCATGGATCAGCCCACGCGTTCCCTGCGTGGAGTCATGCGTGTGGGGCTGGTAGCTAAAGGTCTCCTGCTGAAGGGAGATCTTGACCTGGAGCTCGTGTTGTTGTGCAAAGACAAACCCACCATCACCCTGCTGAAAAAAGTGGCAGAGAACCTCGCTGTGCAGCTTAAGGTATACCTGCATCTGTAATTTTAACACTTTGAACATTGTCTAAAAAGGCAGGATGTCATGATAAATCATGTGGAAACCTCATTGATCTGTCCTGCAGCTCATCACAGAGGAAACGTATGACGTTAAACCTTGTATCCGTGATGCCACCATTGTCATCAAAAACTCTAAAGAGCCACCGCTGACCCTCACCATCCACCTGACTTCACCCCTCGTGAGGGAGGAGGCTGAGAAGCAGGCTGCCGGGGGTAGGTTTGAAATCACATGCCTTATGGTTCCTCTAACCACGCCCACGACCCCAGAAACAGCAAATGCAGATGGGATGGACTCAGGCAGGGATATTGTTTATTGGGCCTTCAATGGAGCTTGGGGATGTTGTGTACAGACTAGTCATGTAACACAGATTGTTATGTTTACTGCCACCTGAAGTCTCAGTTCCATGCAGCATGATGTTAAAGTGTTGACGGCCCAATATACAGTAACATAAGTGATGGGTAAAGTCTTAAATAAGACCCAGTTCCAGGAGATTTTACTGAAGGCTTACTGAGAATTAAGAAACAAAATCACAAACCTTGTTGTTTGCATGTGTTCATATAATGGAGAAGAAATGGAACAGTTTGCATTGCAGCAAAAATGAGAAGCAGAAGTATTGTCGAGCTCTGGTTTGTTCACCAGGTCTTGTTGACAGAGACTGGACGGAGGGCAGGAGGGTTATAGATAATGCTAGACATTAGGACACAATGTAACAAAAAGATTAGACTCAGTAAAATACAGCCTGATAATATATGGTCACAGCATCTCAACGAATCTGTGGGTAAGAACATCGTGGGCAGACTTAAGTCTAGGAAAGGGCTTTTTCAGGGCTACAGTGTTGGACAGGGAAAATACCGAAATAAAAACATGTTTCGGTGAGATCAAACAATTGACCTTTCGCTAAACCCTGCTTTGCAATCCAATCTTAGCTGCTTTAGCCGTTCTCCATTTTATCAGACTGGTTTCTGGTCTTTTCTGATGTTTGTCCATAGAAGTTCTGTCTGTTTGCGTAATTTCTGTACGATTTGATCCAAAATATGGTAAAATGTTGTTGCTCAATCTTTTAAATTGACAAGTGCATTGGACTTGGTTTTTCCCAAATGAAAACCTAAAACATTAGATGTAATGCCTACATCTGTGCCTAACTTAATTCTAATAACTGAATGCCATGTCTATGATCTATTCTAGTAGTTAGAGAGACGATAGAAACAGTTTAGTCATCCTACATTCCCTTTAAAAAGAAGCTTCTCCCTTTTCATTTGAGTTTCTGCTGTTTTTAGTTATATTACTGTAATTAAATGACAGATAATGTCACAGTTTAATCCAATCCTTGCAATCAAGTTTTACCACTTTTTGAGCACATTTTACTGAGAAAAAAAAAGCCTGAATCTCTAATTGGTTCTTTTGAAACTCATCTGAGCGGAGCGACCATAACCAAGGTTGGCAGGGCTTAGCGAAGGGTCAATTGGGAGCAAATTTGAGGCTGAACTCAAAGCCTAGCCCTATCTGTGACCCCATGATTAGTGACGCCTGCCTTTGACCATCACAAGCCATCAGTTTTGCTGCAGTGTGGACTCGTTTTAATCATACCTCTTGTGTATCTGACTACTGCTGCCTGTGGTTCAAAATCTGATTCTCTCTGTCAAGCCTTCTAGTTTGTCAATTTTAGGGACGCTGGACCTTTGACCAACTGGACGCTCTCTGTCTCGGAAGGGGCAAGGCAGTGCACCCAGAAAAACAAACAAGGGGGCGAGGGGGAGGGGTTCCCCCATGTCACACCAACACACAAATGAACACACAGTTCTTCTCACTGATACATATATTATATTTAGCCAGACAAGAACGTCCCAACAACATTCACTCACTGTGCACCTTCATGCCTCAAAATACAGCTGCAGGGGTTCTGTTCCAAATCATAGTGAGCCGCCTACATAGACGCCATCTATAGGTGAGGACGGTTTCAGTCAGTTGGCAGGAAATTGCTGTCAAAATCTTTTGTGGTTAAGGCTATTCCAGAACTTTGCATATATGCATTTTGACAGATGCTTTTTTCCAAAGCGATATGATGGTTTTATGGCGAACTCCGTTACATATTTTATTTAAAATGTGTGATGCTCATTTTATACAGATATGTATTTTATCCGTTATCGTTAAAATGGTTCCGTCTTAATATTTCTGTGTACTGTATATTTTGGTACTTGCACGTATTCGAATAAGCTAGGATGCTTTACATTTAAATTCAATTTGATTTGAACGATCTCTAGCCTACTAATCGAAAGGCTGTTTTGTCTTATTATATGTAAAACATATTTAAAACGATTATGCTTTTATAAAAAGTCTCATTCAATATATTTGTTGAAAATAAGGTAGTAAACGACTAGATTAATCCATTTTGTTGTCAAGTGTCGCCTCACTTGGGTTTGGAACAGAGCCGAATGCTCCGCCCACTTGTAGGTTTCTGTCCTTGCTGTTGTGTACTTGCACAGGAAGGGTTGCTTTTGTTTGGGGGGGTTCCCCCTCCTCTCCCCTCCACTGCCTTTGGTAGGGGTTATCTGCCTCCTCCCCCCTGGCCGTGAGACAGAAAAACCCCTTGGTCAAACTGTACCTTGTCTTCTTATTCCACCTGCCAATAGAAACGCTATCAGTCAACGATCCCCCGGATGTACTGGACAGGCAGAAATGCCTGACTGCCTTGGCGTCCCTCCGCCACGCCAAGTGGTTCCAGGTTTGCATCTTGTCTTTATTTGTCTTCTAGTAGTTGAGTTTGTTTTTAATTTTGTATCTGTGTTAACCTTATTTCATGCTGTATTTTTTTTTTTTTCAGTTTGTGTGAATTTCTTTTCAGTGTATCTGTGTAGATTTTATTTATGGGAGTGTATTTGCCTCTGGTAAAATGTCACATTCTTGCTGGTTAGGTTTGAGTTGCGTTGCCAAGGACATCTTTGTCAATGCCGTCTGACCTCTGCCTGGCTAATTTAACTAGTTTACTAGTTTACTGGCTAGTTTATTATCACCTCGATAAACTGTTTATTACCCTTCTGACATGTCATCAACTGCCACTTTTTACGGTCCAGTTTAATACTTCATTTTCGATCACCTTAATTTTAAATGTAAATATTTTAATGCAAATGTCGGGTGCAATATTTCTGAAGCCAGCCGCACCGTTTGACACTTGACTTGTCAGAGCCATGTAGTTGTAGTTTATCGTTCCCGATGTAATTTCCTCATTGTAATGTTCTTGGTTCAATGCATCAGCATTTTTTTGCATAATATTGAGTGCCACAGTTAACTTTGGTGACTTATAGTGTTAATCGAATGCAGGCAGGAAACAAACATTAAAATGCACCACTTTTCAAAAGTCTAGCCATGACACTTGTGTAAAGTTATATCCAGAATTTCAACTGCTACAAGACTGTAGCTTTTGCATTAGACATGCAAGGAAAACCAGAAAGGGATGATTTGTCCCCCCAAGTCTTATCATGGTTTCCAAAAAAATAAACAGTACAAAAAAAAAACGTTTTTCAGCATAGATTATAAATTATTGCAGGAATAATAGGGATGGGGCCGATCCGATCCAGTATCGGGACCGATACCAGCGTAATTCACGTATCGGATTTTCCCGATCCAACCTGCGGAGATATCCGATATCCATGAGCCATGTCTGCGCTTTAACGTAGTCTGCTGAAACGACTCCAAAAGTGATTCCCGCGGCCCGCCGGCTAGTCTGCTAGCTGGCTGCAAACTGTGGAATGGATATCCTGAACGGAGGTGCGGCTCAATGAGACACAGAGACCCCCCCCTCAGGAAATCCATTCCGCAGTTTGCAGCCAGCTAGCAGGATAGCATTGAGCTGCCAACATGTTCGCTGTGTGGAAATCCTATGGTGGAAATACTTCACACTGGAAACACCACAGCAGAGCAAGACAGCAAAATGCAATGTTTGCAAAGCCGTATTAATTAAACCATTTGTCTGTGATGCATGTTTGCTATTCGCAGTCCAGAAGAGAAAGAGAGAGATCTCTCACGCGGTGCCACAGCGCGCACAACATGACAGCCCATCAGCATGATCGGTGATTGTTGTAAAATGCAGCCTCTACTGTTGCTAAATTGCGGGACGCTTTTAATAATAAAAAAAGCTATTAAAAGCACAAAAATCTGCGCAAGAGAAGCTGTTCCCGCGCCGCGCGCTCCGAAACAGACCGCAACGAGACAAGCACATTATACTTTGGGCTTCATATGCACGTCTAAACGATCAAATGTAGCCTACACAAAAATGTCAAAATGACCGGCTTGGAGATTCACTTAAACAGTTTGTCTAAAATGGACGTAGTTCTGGAAATAGTTGGGAGAAAATATGGTGCACTCGTTCTTAAAGGGGAAGCAGTCTAATAAACATGCTGACGATTGCTCCATTACTGAGAATCAAACAACAAAAGGCAAAGAGAAAATCACTCACAGCTCTTGAATGAATAACTTTAGCTTTAATAAGCATAAATCTATCTATTATAAACTTTGCAGTGCTATTTTACTTTTGATTACTTTATTATAATTATTTTTAGACCATACCTGAATAATGTTAGTAGACCTTCCTGAAATTAAAGCACTGTGTAGGCCTGTATAATGTGTATCTTTGTTTAATTGTCTATCTTTTGTTTATCTATTGTTTAATATATATATATATATATATATATATATATATATATATATATATATATATATATATATATATATATATATATATAGACATACATGCATACATACGTACATATCATACTTGCCTGTAGAGAGGAGTTTATTTCAGCATCATATAAAATCAACAATAATGATAATAATAATATTAAAGCAAACAGCTCTGGTATCGGAAAAGTATCGGTATCGGCCGATATCCAAATTCAGGTATCCGGATCGGAAGTGAAAAAATGTGGATCGGTGCATCCCTAAGGAATAATATAAAAAAAATGTATTAATGTAATAGTATTGCTAAATCATAATAGTATTACTTTTCAGTATTACTATTTTTACTGCTATTTTATCAAATAAATGCAGCCTTGGCGAGCATAGGAGACTTCTTCCTGACTCCAAACTTTTGAATGTGAATATAATTATCCATAAAGCACTAATCAAATTAATAGTTGTTTTTATAGCTTTATTGATCAAATAATAAACAGTGATTTGTGATATGCTGTCGTTCCCTTTGCTAAACAAACTGAGGTGTTATGCCACGAATGTTGCCTGCTAAGCTTTTATTGAACTTAGAACATTATTAAAAGCGTGAGACGTTTTATTTCAATACCCTGCAAAAATCTCACATTGTTTTGGCATTGTCAGCTTTTTTTCATGCCAAAAAGGAATATTGCACCTTTTCCGCCATTTTAGCGTATTCATGCTTTCATTGATGCCCTGCAGTGCTTTAAAAATGCAGCTGCATTTCCCAGATCCTCTAGAACATTCTCACTTCTATCAACTCATATTTAATATCTAATCAGAAGGCCAGCCTCAAACACGAGCTCTGTTGTGTTCTTCATCTCTTCAGCATAATGTATTTAATCTCCTCTCTTAATATCTGTCATATATGTAGCTTCTCAACTGAGTGATATGCTTTTTTTTATTGTACCCTATTAATCATTCGTCACCTTTACATTGTTAATGCTTATCGACACATTATTCAGTATCGGCAAATCTCACCCCTATTGTTTGTTTGTTTGTTTATTGCTTTGGTGTTGTGCCGCATTGAGTCCATGAGATAAACCGGTGGATTGTATCCTTCCTGCTTTTGTCTCTAGGCCAGGGCTAATGGGCTCCGCTCCTGTGTGATCGTCATCCGTATCCTTAGGGACCTCTGTGCTCGTGTTCCCACCTGGGCTCCTTTGCGAGGATGGGTAAGTACGAAAACAACCAAATAACATAGGGATGACCAATGTTTTTTTTAAACTGCAACTTAAGCTGGTGTAAATTTATGCATTGTTTCCATTGTGGTGCAAATCAGCGCTGCATAATAGAAAATGGGTGTTCATTCTAATCAGTCTCCGGCTGCGTCCAAAAGCGATTGTTTTGAATAAGTAATTACTTCACGACTGCTAAAAAAAAGTATGTTCTATATAGAATGAGTGTAATACATTCGCTATGTTATGTGACCTACCAAATATGTTTAATGAATTTATTTCATTACAATTTACATGGATAATTCGAGGAAGAAAAAACAAAAATAAATTTTTCCATGTAAATGCGTATTGTAGTTGACGATTTGAGAATTCATTCTCAATTTTAGCTATAAGCGTTGGTCTTTTTTTTTTCTTGATGTGAATAATATAATAAGCAAACCATTTATTTATATGTTGGCATCCATGTAATGCAGCTCTTGTTTCTTGAAGCCCTTAGAACTGCTGTGCGAGAAGGCGATTGGCACTGGGAATCGGCCAATGGCAGCAGGAGAAGCTCTCCGCAGAGTTCTTGAGTGTCTCGCATCTGGAATCCTCATGGCTGGTAAGAATCTAAATTAACATCTAAAATAGATTACAAAAACACTGTCTGCCTGCGTATGGCAGTAATTGAGACCATTTTGAATCCATTCAACCCCTTTGGGTGTGAAATTTTCTGGTTCCTGTTGTTGTATTAACCTGTCATCAGTATAATGAATGATTGAGAAGTATAGCATTCTACAAAAATGCTTTTGATATTTTGTCTGCTTTCAGATGGTTCAGGCATTTGTGACCCTTGTGAAAAGGAAGCAACAGATGCCATCAGTCACATGGATCGCCAGCAGCGGGAGGACGTCACTCAGAGTGCTCAGGTTTGTCAATAAATTACTCAGCTTTTTTTAACTACATTTTTCCATTTTATTTGTTTAGAGATCTCATTTGAGATCTATGGGTGACATTTTCGTCTTTTTTATTGACAGCATGCCTTAAGGCTTTCAGCTTTTGGACAGCTGCACAAAGTACTTGGTATGGATCCGCTTCCTTCAAAAATGCCTAGAAAACCTCGGAGTGACACTCCTATTGACTACACGGGTAAGATGGAGTGGCTGTGGCTATTTTTCATTACTTGATGGATGGTTTTGTGTGAAACTTGATTTTTTTTTTGTGTGTGTCGTATCTGCATAGTTCAAATCCCACCCAGCACCACCTATGTTCCTCCAATGAAACGCCCCATGGAGGAGGAGGAGTCCACTGATGAGAAGAATCCAAACAAGAAGAAGAAGAAATTGCAAAAGAAATGTAAACGTTCTTCATATGTTCATAATTCGCTTGTGGTGAAGTTTTGCACACATTGCACAAAACGCTTACCTTGTATTCTGCTGTCCAGCTCCAGAGGAGAAGGCAGAGCCGCCACAGGCCATGAATGCCCTGATGCGTCTGAACCAGCTGAAGCCGGGTCTACAGTACAAACTCATCTCTCAGACCGGGCCTGTCCATGTGCCGGTGTTCACCATGGCTGTAGAGGTGGATGGGAAGAACTTTGAAGCTTCTGGTCCTTCTAAACGCACTGCTAAACTACACGTAGCTGTCAAAGTAAGAAACTGATCAATTATGTGACCTGGTCTGAAACACTTTAAAGGTTTTTTTTTTTTTTTTTTCAAAATCAATGAATTTCTTGATGTTTCAGAATCTTTCAAATGTAATAATGACTTTCCTTTTCGAGAGAAATATTAATCATATTGAAAAACTAAAATCTGTGGATTTTACCTGTGGATTTTTACAGCCCTAGCAGAAACTGAATTTTGTTTTTTTTAATTCCATCTCCAGGTCTTGCAAGATATGGGTCTGCCAACGGGAGTGGAGCAAAAAGTAGCTGAACAGGTGAAACAGGAGGAGGCAGTGACCACACAGGAGACTTTGCCCCCAGTGACCCAAATGGAGCCAGAAACGGTGCCAACCTCAGAAAGCCCCACTGATGAGGTATTTAAGATAATCTTTATAACATGAACCCAAATAGTGGCTTATAAGGACAAATTTGTAATTACTACAGATTGCACTACATTTTAATTTTTGGAAAATGATTAGCCTTATAATGACCAAGCAATTTTATACCATGGTCGGTCTGAATACTCTGTTCTGATTGGCTGTAAGGTGTGCAATAAAACCGTTTAATTACCGTTCTATATTAACACACACCACTCTCGAACAAAGTGACAGTAAAAACATTTATAATAAATGCTGCTTTTTTTTAACTTTGTTCAAAGAATTTTTTTGACATTACTGTTTTTATTGTATTTAAGAGCATAAGAGACCGAAACCAAACTTTTATGTTATTGTCATATTATTCATGAAGGAAAATGCTAATTAAACTTCATTATGATTTAATTTGGACTGGTTAGTCACATCAAACCTCCAGTGTTGTGTGTTATTGGGTATTATAAGAGCTTGTGTCTTCCTTGCTCTCTCAGAGCGCTCGGCAGCAGGGGCCCATCCTTACAAAACATGGAAAGAACCCTGTCATGGAGCTCAATGAAAAACGCAGAGGACTGAAGTACGAGCTCATCTCTGAGACCGGTGGAAGCCACGACAAACGCTTCGTCATGGAGGTGAGGGCACGTCGTCAGAGACGCATTCTAGTTTACCTATAGCTTCCTTTCTAAGGTCGATTTCACATCACGGATTCACAGTATTTATTCTAGACAGATAAATTATCCATGCCTCCTGTTTCTCATTCCTGCCTTCAGGTGGAGATCGACGGACAGAAGTTTCAGGGTACCGGGTCCAATAAAAAGGTGGCGAAGGCTTACGCCGCACTGGCAGCCCTGGAGAAGCTCTTCCCAGAGGGCTCCAACTCAGAGGCAAACAAAAAAAAGAAAATGGCTACAATGGTACATCGTTGTTATTCTGTGTTCAGTGACGTTGAAATCTCCTCTTATATATTCTCTCTTTAATGGTCTGATTTGGTGGCTGCAGCACCCCACTGGATTTGGGATGCTGAGTGGGCCACCTGCTGACATGATGGCCAATCCCAGGGGCCGAGGGAGAGGACGTGGCAGGGGCCGAGGCCGGGGATTTAACAATGGCGGAGGATTCAATCAAGGTACACCAGTGCTGTGTTTGTGTTAAGGATTTGGACAAACCTTAACAGTAAGAGACCCGGGGTTGCAGAATTGCAACGTTTGTATAAAACAAATACCTAATTTTCACTAAAAATGGCTAAAAACTACACACCAGTAGCAGTCACCCTGAAATGTATCAACAATTTTAATATTAACTGCCACAATTCTTAACACTTTTGGAACACATATATATATATATTACACACACACACATTTATATATATATACACACACACAAAGTATTTCTATTTTCTTATTTCTAGGGCTGCAACTAACGATTATTTTGATAATCGATTAATCGGACGATTGTTTTTTTTTCTTTCTTTTTTTCTTTTTTCTCTTCGAATAATCGAATAAAATTTCAATTTGATTTTTTGTTTATTATAACTGAATAAAATCAGAATAAATACCCTAAATCAGGGTATTTATGTGTAAAAGTGTACTTTTAAAAGTGCAAAAGCCACACAATGAGTTTTACTAATATCAATATTTGCATTGTTTTTAATGATAATGTAAAAAAAAAAAATGTATATCTAACATTGGTTTAACACAATTTTTGTTAAAACAAATTTACACATACATGTTGTTCAGATGTGAAGATATTAGGCATGTGCCGGTATAAAATTTTCATGCTGCGATTAATTGATTGAGCTTTTATCACGGTATATGGTATTATCACGATAATTTAATTGCACAAGAGTAACAGATGGATTGGGGGTATCTAAAAAAAAAAAACCTGTTACAATGTTAACATGGTACAATGACTGGTAGGCTATTCTGTTATTATTGCTTAACACAATTTTCACGATTTCAATTCTTGGATTTGATTTCAATCTTTATATAATTTACTCATTTGGATAATTAGGTAGGTAGATACTACAGTAGATAGCCTGCATTTAAATTTTTCTCAAGAAAAAATATATCTCACATAATGTTGTAAACATACAGAGATATTGTTATAATGAAAACCGCATTATATTTAATAATTATGTAATGACAAGTAAATGTATATTAAAATATGTAATGTAGTGCACATATTTAGCAAAATACTCCTCTATAGCTATTTTTTTCTAGTCAGCTAACGTGCTGGTCATGAAATGGTTTTCCTGAGGTAAACGTTCTGTGACATAATAGGGGATTATCACGCTTCTGGGTTTCATGGGCGGGATTTGTCAACTTTGTGCATGTCCACTTCCGACGCAGTTCAACAATGGCTGAAACGAAGGCTAGATGTCACTGCTCTGTTCCACTTTGTAAAACTAACCAACAACGCTAACCCTACTTAAGTTCTCATGGATTCCCAACTGAATTGAGTATAAGGAAGAAGTGGATTAAAGCGGTTCGCCGGGATTAAGGTCCAAACTTTAAAATAAAACAAGGTAGCACGTTTGTTTGTAGCCGGCACTTTAGTGAATCAGACTAATTTACCAGGGATGCCGTATAAATAAACTCAGTGTAGGCCGTCATCAGTTCGCCAGAGTGATCGGTGATTCAACGGAAGTGCCAGTGCACAAAGATCACTGAATGCGGAAGTACTATGTATCAGCGTGACAATCCCCTATTGTTCTCCTGCAGTTTTATTGACCTTTCCGTGGTTGAAAAACACTGATTGATCGATATTATGTTTACCTTTCGGTAAGTTGGTTAAATAAGTTAAATAAAAAGTAACAGATGATCGGTTTACTTGAACTGTCTGAGGCGCAGCGATCTGTCACGTCACATTTACAAGCGCCAAAACGGTATTTATTGTCTGAATTTTGTAGTTGGCAGCCCTGCGGGGGATAAATCGTCGGCAGAGTTCCTCCTTCCGCCATGCTTCTTCTCCATGTGAGGATTGTTTACGTTAGACTGTAGAGTGCGCACTGCCGCATGCACACAGTGCTTATACATGTGGGGATTGTTTATATCAGAGTGTGCACCTGTTTTGCGCGATGCATATATGCAGTGTTTTTTAAGCGGTTGATGGAAAATAAGCTAATGCGCGTTCTAAAAATCTAAACTCAGATATATTATTTTTCACGGTATTTTGAAGTGACCGCGATAATATCGTGCATATTCATTACCGCGATTAATCGCATTACCAAATACCGGCACATGTCTAGAAGATATAAACTAAAAACATCTAAAATATATAATTCATTTAATTTTTATTTAAAAATAAGGATAAATTGATAAAATAAATATAGAAAGACTGAAAACAAGAGTGGCAGAGGGAGAGAGACCTTGCGTGTGTGTGCCTCATGAAGCGCATGTAAGACAGAGAGCATCATGATTGGCCTGTTTCAACCAATCACCAGTAAACGCTCCCCGTGACGTAAGCAGACCAACTAATCGATAATGGCATTCGTTGACAACGATTTTCAGAATCGATTATTATCGATTTTATTAATTAGTTGTTGCAGCCCTAATTATTTCTGTTCTATAATGTGGAAATGTTTACATGCCCTGAAATTTTTTCAAGCTTTTTTCAGTACTGTTTAGTCATTATTGTCTTATTGATATGTATTTTGTTTTAGTTTAGTGCTATTAAAATGAATAAATTGCATTAAAAATGTTTTGATATGAATATTTATTTCATTATTTAAGTAGACATATAGTGAGATTCCTAAACTTTTCATGACTAGTTAAAATGTAGTATTATTTAAATACTCTTGTGTGCTCATTTGTGTTATGAATTAATAACTTTCACTTATTTTATCAAAAACTAGTGGTGAAAAAAAATAAATGTTGAGTGTTGCAATTTTGCAAGGTTTTTAACAAATTTTTACTCCAATGTAAAACAACAAATTGTTGCCAAAAGACATGTTAAAGGGTGAAAAGAATTCATTATGATTATCAATGCTTGGGTCTCTGTGTCTACTTAACGCCCATCCTGCACTGTTTGTGCTACGAACACAAGTTCACCTCAAATGATGTCTAAACTGCTTTGCAGACAATAAAACAAAAGTCCTGTTGACTTGCATTTGAACATGCATATTCTTGTCCTCTCTCAGGTGGATATGGGACGTATGGATATGGCGGCAATAACAACTCTGGCTACAGTGAGTATTTTCCTATTTGTCACTGAGGCCATTGATTTTTACTTGGTTACATTTTAATTTGATACCCATTGTCTTTATTTATATCCTAATTAATTTGTTTCTAGCCGTAAGACTTGTATTAATGGCACAAGTTATTGCCATTTTAATTTCCTCAGTTATTTTTGAATTTCTCTCAAGTAAAGAAATCTGTGCACATAGCCCTGGATGTATTAAAACCGCTACTCTAGTTGTTTTTAGGACATTTTTGATGATGTCTGAGTTTATGTAGGCATCCGTTATTGTATTTTCCTTTTGATTTTACATTTCTCTGCTTTGTTGTGCCATGGGACGCAAACTTTCCTCGGCGAAAAACGAGAAATGTTCCCAACATGCCAACGCCACTCTTTCTGAGGAAAGCCGCCTTGAGGGTGACCGGAGCAGAGAAATCTAAAAAAAAAAAAAAAAAAAAGCACAGAAAACTCTTTGACCTTAATGATAACTGATTGACATCATATGCCCGGTGACATTTGTCATGGCATGCCGAACACAGAAGACGTCTAATTCTGTGCTTCTCTGCTCTGTCTCACCCTTTAGGTGACTTTGTCTCAGACTCCTATGGCTACCACGAGTTTGCGACATAAACCGCCCTGTTTTCAATAAGCACACAAACGTGAAATGAACAATAGAGACCGAGGGGGGAAAACACTGGTTACCCGCATTTTTTACTCGTTTCCTCGTGATGTATCACCCACAATCTCACCTCAAAAAACCTGCACCCACCGATCAACTAACACTGTGGATGTGAACGGGAGTTTCTGCCTACAGTTGCTATGGAAAATCTGACATTATCTGTGCTACAATCAGTGCAGTCGAGTAGTCTGATTGATTGGCTGACGGATGGTCACAAAAGTAGCGGACTGACATTTCATCATGACTGTATCTTCACTGCAGCTCTGAATCACTGTATAAGCCATTGTTTGCCTACAGTTTAGTTGTTTTTCCTGGAATAATGTTCCCGACGGATTTTTTTCTAAAATATGAAGTAACGTCTTTACATTGCCATGTTTTTAATTGTTTTTTTTTTCAAGTTTATTTATTTTTCTTTTTTTAATTGTGGTGAAATCCATTGTCTGTGAATGAGTTGGCACAGATTTTGAATTTAATTCTGTGAACAAACGCAGGCATATTTGCTGCATTTTTGTTTTTTTAAATTGATGTGTTTGTGGATTACTTTATTTTTTGCAATAAATTTGAGTTACTTTACAAACCTGTGATATCCATGTAAAGTTTATTTTGTATATTTCTTGAAAAATAGATTTGCATCAGGTTTAGCAAAGTGTGTTTTTGTGGTAAGTTTTATTTGGTATTATGATTGAATTGAGGCTCTTTGCCAAATGTTTTAGCAGAATGAAAATGATTTCAAGCAAAAAAACAAACATTATATGCATACATTATACACGTACTATATTGGCGCAGTTGCTTTCAGACCACTCGCAACAAGTTTTAGAAAACAAAATTAGTGCAAATCCGCGTAGACTTTGAGCACATAATTTCTTCAACACCGCAATGTCTTGAACTGACATCACACTCAAACAAAACAAATTCAACATTTGAAAATGTATCGATAAATGCAGTTAAAAAATACGTTCTACTCCACTTTCCTGCAGTGCTTTAAACCTGTAGTGTTACGGTTTGTGTTCAATTCAAAGGTCAAGCCATGACTTTTTAATCGTCTTGTGGATATCTGTCTTCATGTGATACGAATTCCCTGGTCAGAATTCAGCAAACTTTGTAGCTGTGAAACAACTGCACAAGCTTGCATTTTCCGGCCTTTAGCATTTGCATGCATTTTAAATAGAAAGACACGTTCAGCGTTGACCGTTCCATTGCCATAAAGCCAGAAAATGTCCAGTCACTGACGCAAGACATTAAAAAAGACTGTCCTATCCCACAGTTTAATTTTTGTTAACGTTAAATTAACATGACGACTCTGTATGGATGTTAATGTTGTACAAAGTTGCATTGTACAGCGATATGTTTTTAACCTAAATCCCAATAAAATTATGATTCTGTAAAAGCCTTCAGATTTATGATGTGAACTGAATTGCAGTTAATGTCCCTCTGAGCAGTCTGGTTAACTTGTCCTGTGTTATTCCGCTTCAGATTTCTATAATAACGGAGGGTCTAATGGCGGTTCGGTGTCCTTGGGTCCTGGAGCGTCAGGTCCAGGCACAAACACGTCTTCTGTCGGAGCAGCAGGAGGAGCGGGCGGTTTTGGCTCGTATTACCAGAGTGACGGCGGCTTCACCTCCCCTACGGGAACCCCCAAACCACCCATTAAGAAGCCGCCCATGCACCAAAACAACAAGCCTCAAGGTCCCGGAGCAGGCCAAGGGGCTTCCTTTGGTCAGTACGGCCAGGGCTTCGGACAGAAGAAGAACTTCGGCCAGGCTCAAGGTGGAGGAGGAGGAGGAAACTTCAACTACAGCACTGCTTATCCCTCGCAGGTGACCGGAGGACAGGACTACAGCTATGAAGGTGATGAAAACATTGTGATTTATGCTGCTTTCACATGCTATCGGAGTTAACTTAAATATGAGCTTCCTAGTCAGAATTTAATTGGACCTGAACGACCTATCAAGTTGTATTTACTACTGGGAAACTCTGAGATCATTTTGATGCCCACGTTTCCAAGTTATGAGGGCAGTAAACTTGCCATTAAAGTAGTGCATATTTACATATATGAATAACCATTTGAAGCCTATTGTATGTCTTATACACCGTTAAAATGGATGGCATGTATTTGACCGAAATTGCAAGATGACTATCTAGATGGCGAGGTGAATGATTATATGGTTGTCAACGAATGGGACGCTGCATTTTTATTAAATTAAATATCTTAATGTCCCCCTGTAGTCAATATTTTTAAGGTCAAGGTCAACTTTATTGTCAATTTCTTCACATATACCAGACATACAAAGAAATCGAAATTGCGTTTCTCACTAATCAACCCACGGTGAAATATAAATAAATAAAATACAATACACAACAATTTTTAAGCAAAAACAAAATACTTAAAACCAATACGGCAGAGAGAAAACTTGTAATATTTCTATATACAAGAATTAGCAGCAACCCAGGTTTTGAAAGTATATATAAGATGCAAAATGTAGGATGACCTATAATATAATGATGTGGATAAAATAGAGATTATAACTCATCTTAAAACTCATCTTTGATCATCAAAATGACACATTTAAACATTTTTCCTTGGAAAAAAAATGCCTTAAAATAGCTTGAATGTAACTCTCTTACCTCGTTTAGTATACGCGGATCTATGAATATGCAAATTAGCCCCGCCTCCACTCACTCACACCAGCTCTTTGGTTCACTGCAGTTTTAAGGTGAAAATACTCAGCAATTTGTACATGGTTTGACTTAAAGCATATTAAAAACACCACATAGACATATAAACAACAGTAAAATGTTGATTTTCACCACAGGGGGACTTAAATAAGATTTGTCCTCCATTATCCCTATTCTTTCCGACAACAAAGCACTTGAACAGAAGCTCAATTACAACTGCAGGAAATTTCTGATAGCAAGTGAAGGCAATATTAGTGAGTCAGGGTAAAGAAATTGTGGTGTTTTACTGTTTCCTAAATTCTGATTGGTCTGTCTCATAGGTTACAACAACCAGTCAAACTACAACTCACAGGGCGGAGCCAACCAGAATTTCGGCGGTAGCCCCGCCTCCTTCAACAGCGGACCAGTAGGGTACGGCCGGGGAGATCCCAGTATGAACTACCAGTATCGATAAACCTGCCTTCCTTCCTGTGTGCGGTCCTGCACCATCACTTCCAAACAAGGAGCATCATCCTTTCTGATTCTATCGTTCTTGATTTTCTTTTGGTTTGTCACCAAAACCTGAACTAAAACACAATAGTGGTCTCTAAACATTGTGCAAGATAGTGTATTTCCATGTTTCTTTTGAAGTATGTGTATTTTTATTTTAGTTTAGTTACTTTAAATCTGTGAACTACCCCTAAACTACTGCCCTCAAGAGGGACATACGAACCCAAAGCGACGCATGCGAGGACCTGATATTTGTTAACATGCAGTGACGGGACACATGCAGTCCTTGAGTGATTTTAACCATTCAGACATGTATAAAGATGCATCGTCTCAAGCTGTAAATCATTAGTTTTATGATTTTTTTTTCTTCCTCTGTTTGGCCAGCTACATTTCATGATTTTGCCTGTAATCATAGGCTTTTCTTTTAAATTACGAATGCACATGTGACATTGTTTTAAATGGTTACGTGATTGTGAAAGTTGTGACGTGTCGGGTTGTTGTAGCGTTTGGCTGTTTTTGGGTGGGGGACCTTTATTTTTCCGAACATTGTTTGTTTAAAGAATGTGTGGTGTTTGTAATAAAGGATTTTATTTTGGAGGATATCTGATTTCTGTGGTGTTTTTGAATGCACTTCTCCCAGGTATTTGGGTTATACCTGTATTTACATAATATATAGAGTTGGGTGAAAAAGTCACATTGAAATCTACCATTCAAAATGTAATTAAGTACATTTAAACGTTAAAATAAAGTTTTAGGAATTTTAACGGAATATTTTTTAATAAAGGTTTTGATCCCAAATATTTTTAATAAAGGTTTTACAAACAAAAGTTTGTGGATGCCTCAATTGAAAATTCCGGGGATAGTAACAGTAGTAATAATGTCAATATGAATCTTCATAAGTCTAACAATAAATACAGAGCTGTTCAAATATACAGATTATTTTTTAAATAAATAAAGGTTTGTGGACCCCACGACTGGAAACTAGGTAATATTTTTTTTTGTATATATGAAGAGTTCAGATGCAAAAGCCTCTAAGTGCCATTTGAAATTTTCTTCTAGAATGATAATTTTTATCAAGCTTTTATATTTAAGTTCAGTAATTTCACTTAAATGGCAATGAAGATTACCTATTAATTGTCATTTAAGTGAAATTACTGAACTTAAAATGTACAAGCTTGATAAAAATTATCATTCTAGAAGAAAATTTCAAATGGCACTAGAGGCTTTTGCATCTGAACTCTTCATATATATATATATATATACATATACATATACATTTTTTTTTTTTTTTTTTTTTTTTTTACAGCGCAGTTCTACATGGTTTACGGTAAAAACTATTTCGGTGCGGTTTTGTTACTGTGGTTACGGCTGTGTGACGTCATGTCCGTTTTCCCATCCGGGCGCAAGGCGACTCCAGCATGGCTGACACCGGGCTCTTGGAATCGCTCTTACGGCTAGTAGAGAAGGTCGACGGCGGCGTTGACAGCCAGGATGTGGCCGTCTCTCTCGGGGTGGATCATCAGGCGATCGTCGGCGCGGTGAAGAGTCTGCAGGCGCTGGGAGAGGTGAGGAGATCCCGCAGCAGAAACACGCACTGACTGACGCAACAGCGGCGCAAATGATGAGACTCACTAAATCCGCAGGATCTGTAGCGTTACTAACCCGAAATCATGCGCACCCGCTCTTTAGAGAGAAATGATCTGACCGACTATTATACCCGCCTAAATAGCGGCTAATATAAACGAAAATAGTTAGAAACGAAATATTTATATCTATCTTCATATATGTCATATCTATCTATCTATCTATCTATCTATCTATCTATCTATCTATCTATCTGTCTGTCTGTCTGTCTGTCTGTCTGTCTGTCTGTCTGTCTGTCTGTCTAGTGTCTATTTGTATATCTGTCTGTCTATCTATCTGTAAATATATCTATCTATCTGTCTGTCTGCTGTCTGTCTATCTGTATATCTGTCTGTCTGTCTGTCTATGTCTATCTATCTGTATATCTGTCTGTCTATCTATCTATCTATCTATCTATCTATCTATCTATCTATCTATCTATCTATCTATCTATCTGTTGTTTTGTCTGTCTGTCTATCTGACGTTCTATATGTCTATATGACCATAGTTCAAGTTCAGTTTTATTTATATAGCACATTTACAACAGCCACTAGGCTGACCAAAGTGCTTTACAGAACAACAAGATTAAAAGAAGAAATAACATGCAAAACATACATAAAACAAAACATAAGAGCAACATAGCTAAGAGTATCCATAAAACAGGAGTAGCAAAACGTTAACGTTAACTATATAGTATATTAAGTATAGTAGCAAAACCGTATCTATCTATATGTCTCTATATATGTTTCTATATGTATTTTGTATCATATATATATATATAAGTTATATATGGTCACCGTGATTTTGCCAAGTTCGTGCCTGGAACAACATTCCTGTTAAAAAAAACACATCCCTAAAATCAGAGGGAAATGATATGTAAATCACACTGATGTAGAAGCACCTAACCCTGGTTGTAAGCCTAAACTTTACATAAACTATAAACTTATCCCTCCAATCTGATTGGTTAATCATAATGTCATTATTATCTCTGTATGTTATTGTAGTCCAAGAGCATGTTGCACTTGGTGAAATCACATACATGCATATATATATATATATATATATATATATATATATATATATATATATATGAAGAGTTCAGATGCAAAAGCCTCTAAGTGCCATCTGAAATTTTCTTCTAGAATGATCGTTTTTATCAAGCCAGTATATTTAACTTCAGTAATTACAATTAATAGGTAATTTTCATTGTCATTTAAGTGAAATTACTGAACTTAAATATACGAGCTTGATAAAAATGATCATTCTAGAAGAAAATTTCAGATGGCACTTAAAGGCTTTTGCATCTGAAGTCTTCATATATATATATATATATATATATATATATATATATATATATATATATATATATATATATATATATATATATATGTATATATATGTGTGTGTGTGTGTATTGATCTTCTATAAATATGTGAAATATGTGATTGTTTATCTGTTAACCTGGCTGAATGATGTGTTCAGGTGATCTCGGCAGAGCAGAAGTCCTCCAAACACTGGGAGCTGACAGGAGAGGGGCGTGAGATCGCGGAGCAGGGCAGTCATGAAGCCCGAGTGTTCAACGCCATCCCTGCCGAGGGTCTGCCGCAGAATCAGCTCATGGTGAGAGAATAGCGCTATCTATAGTGTATCACACCCTCATGTGCTGGTTTTGACCTGTACGAGTATCATTACGATGAATCTCAGGTCAAGGTCATATTTCACCTCAAAATCAAATGAAATTTTTTTTATATTATACGATTATATTATTTTCTATTTTTATTAAAACACTGTTAGAGTATATCTTTTAAGTAGAATTAGACATATACATCATGGAAGTATTTGTTATACAGAATTTTCAACAACAAAAAAATCCTTTTGACCAGACAAGGTGATTTTCATCACTCAGTAATGTATGAGATTTTAACATTTATTTTCTATTGTTATTAATATTATTATTATTATTTTGCATAACAGTTGGAATAAATATGCAAAATATAGTCTTTTTTTTTTTGCTTTAATAACATAAGATCACTAGTACTATTAATCCTGTGAATTCAAGACTGATGCACATACATTGGTATGCATGTATATCTAGACCTGTGGAGATTTTATAATGGGCCTTTTCCTTTTAGAAAATGCAGAGCGGGAAGGTCGGTTTCAGCAAAGCCATGTCCAGCAAATGGATCCGTCTGGATAAAGCTCACGAGGGAGGACCGAGAGTCTTCAAAACCGTGAGTTACATGCAGTGCGGCACGGATCATGAATTAAGCCCAGATACCTATATCAATGTGTTATTAATGTAGTGTGTGTGTGTGTGTGTGTGTGTGTGTGTGTGTTTTGCAGGTGGAAACCATTGAGGATACAGTAAGGGACAAACTACAGCTGGTGCAGAAGGGACAGTCGGCAAATCTAGAGGAGAAAGAAAAGAATGAACTGAAGAAACGGAAACTGCTAGCGGAAGTGTAAGAGAGCGTTGAGTTGCTCAAGTTGTTCATCAAAGGCCCTGTTCACACCCGGTATTAAAATGCGTTTTGGTCGATCGGATCACAAGTAGACGAGGAAGACACATTCCCGTTTACACCAGGTGTTTTAATCGGTCTCTTTTGTCCACTTTTTAACCACTTCTGTCCTGATTTCTTCCAGGGGTCTATGGGTGGCGGGTAAATCTATGTTTTTCTTTGTTTTTCCGATCTTTCAAAGCTTTAGTTTCTGCTCTAACAGCCGAAAGACCAGCCGAACAATTCGAGTGTGTGTTAGAAATCAGGAATGGTGAGAGAACATTGCGCTTGGTACGTTTTCACCTTCAAACCAAACTTGAGTCTTCAGCTGACAAAGTTTAAATCCTGTCTGGCAAGCGCACTTTCCATAATGTTTACGCGTTAGGTCAGTATGTGGAGAGTAGACGGTCTTTAGTGTCTGTTCGAACACATTCGACGACATGAGCGTTTACACGAAATCAATCCGGTCGAATGTGTTTTCGACTACCTCTGGAAGTGGTCGAAAGTGGACAAGCTCAAAACGTTCTAGACCCCGTTTACACCTGTGTTTAGCGTCGTCCACTTGTGATCCGATCGACCAAAACGCATCTTAATACCTGGTGTATACAGGGCCTCTGATTCATTTAGTGTTTGATTAGTCAGCAAATGATCCAGGTTATTATTTATTATGTGCTACATGAGCAGTAGGAGGCGCTACAGCTCAATAACAATCTCATCTCAGGTACAATTTTTGCAAGGGAGACGCATGTAATATATTCCTAATTTGTCCAAATGAATTCCATTATAAATTCTGGATGATTTTAGGACGGTTAAGTCTTACTGGATCACTAAAGGCAGCAGCTTTAGTACCACCATCACCAAACAAGAGACAGAACTGACTCCGGAGATGATCGCCAGGTGAGACCGATCGCATTCTTGAAGGGAAATACTGTCAGATGCAGTTCACTTCTTGTGACTCATGCTGGGTTTTTAATATTAAAGAACCGCACACTCATTTGGGTTTCACAAACACTTTATAAAAATGAAGATTTTGTCTTTGGTTGACTTGTTTCTTTCAGTGGCTGTTGGAAGGAGAAGAAGTTTAAGCCGTATAATTTTGAGGCGATGGGTGTTGCTCCAGACTGCGGTCACCTGCACCCGCTCATGAAGGTCCGGACACAGTTCAGGCAGATCTTCCTGGAGATGGGGTCAGTCCCTTCATGCTTACAAAACACTCTTCTTCCTCAGATGAGAAACTTAACAGATTTATTTGTTTGGTCAGCATGTTATGGACAAAAGGATTTCACTCATTTATTTTAAGTTGTGCGTTGTTTAGCAGACGCTTTTATCCACAGAGACCTACAAAAGCAGTTTGTCAAAGAGACGAGAGTATTCATAATAAAATGGCAGGGTTTTGGACAACAAACTAGAGGATTTTTTGGTGTGTGTGTAAGTGCTTTGTCAGTGTTTAAAGGTCCCGTTCTTCGTGTTTTTTTGAAGCTATGATTGTGTTTACAGTGTGCAAAATAACATGTTCATGATTCGTGTGTAAAAAAAACACAGTATTTTTCTCACAATTTACTTATCTGTGCTTTCACTGTCCAAAAAACGGCCCGATGACTTCCTTGTTCTTTGAAGTCCCTCCTTCAGAAATACGTAACGAGTTCTGATTGTGCCAGCGGTTCCTGTATTGTGATTCGACAGCAGCTTATCGCACGTTGCCCAGAAAGGTCACGCCTCTTACCATAAATTGGAGATGCATGCGCTGATTGTTATTGTAAAAATGTCCAACATATTACCTTATCAATTTGAGCCTGAATCTGACCCGGAGAACGTAGATGATCAATTAGAGCCTGTTCAAACACGACTTTTGCAGGATGTTTCACAGTGGTAAGCTGTTTATTTAGTAGTTGTCATACTTTTAATTGGTTAAATTTTAATGTTAAATGTTACTAACTGTTATAAAATCTTGTGGTATATTCTAAATTCTTGTGTGTTTTTCCGTCTGTCGAATTAACGATGGTGATGTTGAATTTTTTAAATAAGTTCATTGTTTATTATCCGTGGGAGCGCAACAAGACCACGCCCCCTTTTTTGTGTATTCCTATAGGCGGAGATTAGTAAAAAATCTGTTCTAGTTACGTCATTAAAAAAGGAAGTAGAGGCATGTAGTCCAAACCGGCCGTTCGCTGTAGGCTTTGAAAGGGGACTTCTTTGAGCTTTATAATTTTACAGGCATTATTTGTGCACTAACAGCAACATTACACACTAACTAAAGTTTGAAAAATGGAATCGCGAAGAACGGGACCTTTAAGTGGAGCAATGGTAGCAACATTGTGTTTTTTTAAAAGTGTGTTGCAGTATCATGTAAATACCATTTGTTACAGTTTCTGTGGGTCTTAAAAATATCTTTAAAAAGTCTTAATTCACCCTTACGCAAATTAAAGGGATGGTTCACCCAATTTTTTTCGCATAATTTACTCACCCTCAAGTTGTTCCAAACCTGTATGAATTTCTTTCTTCTGCTGAACACAAACAGAGATATTTTTGTCTCTGTATTTTTGTCCTGTTTTCCAATGCAAATACCTAAACATCTTTAAATCAAGATACGTTTACTTAAGATGCAAATGTAAACTGAAGTAAAGTTTGAGCTGTTGCTTATACGCCTCATTGTATTTTTCCCTTAACATTAACATTTAGAGAAAATATTGACATTGTGTTCCTTTCAATTTATTTCTTAAAATTCAATTTATTCTCCTAAAAAAGTCTTACATTTTCCTTCAGAAAACCTGCAGAAACCCTGATTTGTACAATAATATTGTGCTAATTCAGTACTATGGTGTGTTTATCAATACAAGTACAATGGTATTACTGTCGAACTGAAACTAATAGTTGTATGGATCCACCAATTGTGCCTTCATACAAAACTTTTTACTCCATACCAGTGTTTTTGATCTTAGATCATTCATCTACAAGGATATTCCTTGCTATTGTGTCTTTGACCCACAGATTCACAGAAATGCCCACCAATAACTTCATCGAGAGCTCCTTCTGGAACTTCGATTCTCTGTTCCAGCCCCAGCAGCATCCAGCGAGAGACCAACACGACACCTTCTTCATCTCTGGTGAGAGAAGTCCTCTGGGCTGTACGAGTTTAGACCGCTTTCTGTCAAAGCATGTTTTTCTGGTCTTGAATGAATGTGTGTATTTCTCAGACCCAGCACTGGCTCACGAGTTTCCTCAGGAATATCTGGAGAGAGTGAAGAAGGTTCATTCTGAAGGAGGTTATGGATCGCAGGGGTAAGACGAGTGCCATTCATTGATTTCCAATGTCGCTTATTTACACAACCATTCAAAAGTTTGGGAGCAGTACGATAAAATAAATAAATAAAAATGAATACTTGTATTCAAAAGCGACAGTAAAGACATTTATAATGTTACAAAAATGTATATTTCAAATAGATGCTGTTCTTTAGAACTGTCTAATAATCAAAGAACACCTTGAAAATGTATCATGGTTTTGAAAAAAATATTAAGCAGCAGAACTGTTTTCAACATTGATGATAATCAGAAATGTTTATTGAGCATCAAATCATCATATTAGAGTGATTTCTGAAGGATCGTGTGACACTGAAGACTGGAGTAATGATGCTGAAAATTCAGCTTTGATCACAGGAATAAATTACAGTTTAAAATACATTTCAATAGAAAAAGTTATTTTGAATTGTAATCATTTTTCACAATATTAGTTTTCACTGAATTTTCAAAATGATCAATTAATAAAATCAAATAAATGAACAAAAAATACTTTATTTAAAAAAAAAACATAGAAAATCTTACCGACCCTAAACGTTTGTGCATTTGTAGATTTGTAATTTTAACTTCTCAAATCAATTTTAAGATACAAGTATGACTGGAAGATTGAAGAAGCTCAGAAGAACCTCCTGCGAACACACACCACGGCAGTCAGCGCTCGGATGCTGTATAAACTCGCACAGCAGGTGAACACACACACACACACACACACACACATGGCCTCACTCACTGCCTTTTACTTCAGATCTCACTCGTCTCTGTCATTCCTTCCAGGAGAAGTTCACACCAGTGAAGTACTTCTCCATCGATAGAGTTTTCCGTAACGAAACTCTGGACGCCACCCACCTGGCGGAGTTTCACCAGATCGAAGGTGTGGTGGCCGACTACGGCCTTACCCTGGGGAACCTCATGGGCATCCTGCACCAGTTCTTTACCAAACTAGGTACTGCACTCCTTGCTTTTTACTAATAAGATCTGAAAGAAAATTTTCTTCTTCTTTTTCTTGTATAATTAGTATGATTAGCCAATTACAATGAAGGAGGATTCCTGAATATTCCAAAGATTTATGATCATGATTTTGAAATATTTTACTCCAGGAATCACAAAATTGCGTTTCAAGCCAGCATACAACCCCTACACTGAGCCAAGTATGGAGGTCTTCAGCTATCATGAAGGTAAAACTCTCCATATGAAGTGGTATGTGACTGTTTATGTGTGCTATATGCTACGTTTATATTGCTAAAGGTACAGTCATTAAGTCTTTCATCATAGCCTGCTGTTTAGTAAGTATAGAATGTAGAATAAAAGATGAAGTATGAAAATATGAAATGATAGAACATTGAATTATTTCAAATGAAATGGTAAGCAATAATTCACTATTTTCAGTTTAGTATTTTGGAAATAAAACTATATGATTAAGTAATGAAATAGCATTGATATTGTAGTTGGCATGAAACAGAAATTCCAATTGTCTTTTCTTCACTTTTTTTGCTTTGGTAGGCTGGAAGGCTCTTTGAATAACACTAATAATTAGCTAAAGTCATGTGAAAAATTTCTTCTAACAGCAGTTATAGGCAATCACTCACCGCTCTGGAACATTTGTCAGTCAATCAAAATCAAGATTTCAACAGCGGCATGGCATAGAGTCCAGCTGCCAGATCCCGGACATAAAAACTCTGGGGAGATAATAAAAAAAAAAATCATTCCTTGTTGAAAAAACGACATTTGACAAAGAAATCTCCACCAATCAGAGAACTGCGACAAGCAAATCGAGTGCAACATGCGGGTTTTGGAAGTAAAAAATCTATAGGGAACTTCATTTTCTCCATAGGGAAATTGATTTTGAACTCAAGGGGCTTTCGCATCAGATAGTTCAAGGAACTAACCACCAGGGTGGTTCCTCGAGAACTAATGGTTCCCCTAGGAACGTTTTCCTGGTTGCATTCGCACCGCCAGTAGGAACTCTGAAGTGACGTAAGTTGTTGTGACTTTTGTTTGATCTGTGCTGAGAGAGCACCAGCCAGAGCCTGAGCTTACAGCGCTCGCATCCTCCGTGTTCATTGGTTTACGATCTATCCAACAGTCCTGTCTAATATCAACATGGCATCATGACTTTTGCGTAAACATATACGCCACTTTCAAGTCAAGTGGCGTGTTATCTATACGCATTTTGAGCTGTATGCGCGTATGTCTACGCCGTTAAATGTCCGAGTGATTCCGCGTGTATGTACACGCCGTTAAATGTCCGAGCGAAACGAAGCAAAATGTAGATCTACATTTGGGGAGCGATATTTTTTTTCCTAGGATGGTAGGGGAAGACTCATAAATGGTATTAACCCCAGTGACGGGTAGGTTTAGGGACGGGTTGGGGTAGGTCATATATTTATATATACAGTAATGTAACGTTAAGTCAACGGCGTTCATAAACACGCCGAAAAGCACTTATGCGTGTTGATAGAAGGCCAAAAATGTAAATACGAATTGGCGTGTCATACATATGCCATTTCATGAGATCAGTCTGCTAATATGTTATTAGAACTGTTATGCTTAGGAAGTAGACAGTAATTAAGTGTTATTTTAGCGTATGCTGTGTGGTTGATGTCCAGTGTTGCTAGCTGAGCAGAAAAGCATAATCATGTTTGGCTTGGTCCTTAAAGTTGTGTTGTATTTTCTCCTCAGCATAAAGGTTAAGAGACCCATCTATCACTGTTTTCCATGTTCGTAGAGTTAGTTTCTGGAGTTAGTTTCGTGTCCGTTCGGCCAATCCGCGTACACTAACGTCACGGATAGTCTATAGTTCTGGTTTAGACCCGACTCTGATATAGGAGCTAATTTAGTTCCTCCAAAAGAGTTCCTAGAACTAAAATCGTTCCTAGTTCCTGCGGTGCGAACACGCCAAAAACCGGGAACTTCCCCCAATAGTTCTAGGAACTATGAAAAGGTTCTTCTGGTGCAAACCGGAGTGTTTGTTGATCTTATGATTCAGCTCGCAGGTTGAATAGGAAAAACACTTCTGGAACTAAGGCTATGTATGTGGGCGTACTCTGTTGCCCTCTATAGACGGAAAGCTAACTGTCTGACCCAGTTCAGCATCACAAACCTTTGTCTCTCTGAATCTCTCTTAGGTCTGAAGAAGTGGGTGGAGGTGGGTAATTCTGGGGTCTTCAGGCCTGAGATGCTGCTGCCCATGGGTTTGCCCGAGGGGGTGTCAGTCATTGCCTGGGGTCTGTCCTTGGAGAGGTACGTCAACACGCGCATATAAAATTGCATTGTTTGCATATAAAATCTTAAAGTTAAAAAAATCTCTCTTTTTTCCACCCACTTCCAGGCCCACCATGATCAAGTACGGAATCAACAACATCCGAGAGCTTGTGGGCCACAAAGTGAACCTACAGATGGTGTACGACAGCCCTATATGTCGACTGGACTCTTAAATGATGTGCACTCAGCATATGGATTAATTTGTGCTCTCATGACTCATCTGCATAGTTATTGTCCATTTAAGTCATAACACACACCCTGAACTCCACTTTTTTGCTCGGGCATTAGTTATAAGGACCGTGTTGTACAGGCTGACGTCAAAACGGAGGAAAAGATTCACGTCTTTGCATGAGGAACGTCACATTGACCTTGTTACAATGTCACCGCCTGATATAGAAATCCCTACTGGCCTCCATTTGAATCATATATATATATGATTTCAATTGATTTATTGTCTTTTTCCACAACCCGTTTTTTTAATGACAGCTCTGTATAAACAGCCACCCAGTTTGTCTCACAACCCAGAATGCAATGGAAACTATTGAAGTCCTCATACTGTAGCGATATTAAATTAAAAATGTTTCAAATCTCCAAAATGACCTCATTAATGGTTGTTTATTCTGAAAGCACAATTCATTTCAGTTTATGAAATGAAACCAGGGTCTTTGTGCTGTATTTTTCATGGCTGCAGCATCAGATCCCAGTACACCATTGACCATCTTTATGGTACGTGACGTGTACGTTTGTAAATGCTGAGCTCAAGAGGTCTGGATCTTAAGAGGGTCTTGGGTCATTTGTGTAAATCCAGTGAAGAGGTTTAAGCTTTCTCCGTGCAGAGTAAATCTCCCTGTTGGTTAAACTGTAGAGTCCGTTTGATGCCAGTGTTTCTATGTTTAAGCACAGGGTGTAACAGAGTTCTGAACAGTTTTGCAAAAATGCACGTGATGTTTAATGTGTAGCTATGAGAAGGGGACCAATGGGATTTCACTGTGTTGTGTGGGCGGGGCTAACCAATGCAGTGCAACATGTGGTTCTAAACCTTTTTTAGGCCCCACATCGTCCAACATTGTCGATGACTCGAATCGATGATCAGCTTGAACTTTTTTTTTTTACTGTGATATATTAAAGTGTTCCTAATTTTGTTTTGGAGGTCTCCTATGATATATTTTCATGCATCCAAGATCAGTGTCTGAAACAGTTTAATAAAGGATTGAGTCTCTCTAAACCCCTCCTTTCTAAGAATCTACTCTGCTCTGATTGGTCAGATGACCCAGTCTATTGTGATTGGTCTACTCTGCTCTGATTGGTCAGATGACCCAGTCTGTTGTGATTGGTCTTCTCTGCTCTGATTGGTCAAATGGATCAGTCTGTTGTGATTGGTCTACTCTGCTCTGATTGGTCAAATGGATCAGTCTGTTGTGATTGGTCTACTCTGCTCTGATTGGTCAGACGGCCCCGTCTGTTGTGATTGGTCTACTCTGCTCTGATTGGTCAGATGACCCAGACTGTTGTGATTGGTCTACTCTGCTCTGATTGGTCAGATGACCCAGTCTGTTGTGATTGGTCTACTCTGCTCTGATTGGTCAGATGACCCAGTCTGTTGTGATTGGTCTACTCTGCTCTGATTGGTCAGACGGCCCCGTCTGGGGCACGTTCAAGTTCAAAACGGTGCGCAACGTTTTGCTACGGTTTCTGGGTTGAACGTCATGTTTCCTGGGAACGGCGTGCACCGGTGTGCAACGGGGTTTGAGATGTTTTCTCTTGTTTGGTGGGTGTGTCAGAACTGCAGTCCAATCAGCAGCAACATGTATATAAAGCATGCGGTATTAAAGTGAACTCGCACAATGGGTTCAAGGAAAGTAATTTACAAATGTGTTCGATGTAGCTCAGTATACGCAAAAACTGAGGATATTAGAAGACATGTTTGTCGTAAGTTTTATTGTAAAATTATAGGATATCAACATGATGTAGTTGTTTATATTTTTAGCTTCATTGCAAGTGTATGACATTTGGTATAGAAATAAACAATGGTAATTAAGTGCTTTTCCTAAAAATGAGAAAGAAAATACAGGGTATTAAAACAGTATGAACTACAAATAAAGTCAGAATGTGAGGCTAAATAGATGTGTTTTAGTCTGAATTAGGTAGGACGTGTGCTTCCATTTCAGTTTCCACAAATCCCTTCACTCGATTGGGATGTTCTCTTGTGTTCTGGGTGGCAAGTGTAGTAACTGTAACATCGGGCATATTTTGTAGTATTAAACACATATTTATACCGACTTCATCAGGCTCAGAAAATTCTTCACAAAGAACCCAAAGAATGGCCTTTTCAGCTGCCATAGTTGCAACTCTTGCGTCATCAGAGCAGTGTGTTCAACGCATCACCGTTTCTGTTTAAAAAACGTTGTGCAACGTTTTGTCAGGGCTGAACGCAGCCCTGTTGTGATTGGTCTACTCTGCTCTGATTGGTCAGATGACCCAGTCTGTTGTGATTGGTCTACTCAGCTCTGATTGGTCAGATGGCTCAGTCTAATTGGTACTCTGCTTACAGTGCTTGTCAGAAACAAAACGTGTATTAGCATATCTGAATTTCAGCTCTGGATCTTCCTCAGTACTTGATACACAGTGATCTGCATGAATGATGGCATCGGTTTTACCGTATCAATTCCAGCACGAGTCCTCATCCTTTAGAAGTGCATCAAAGTGGATTCGCAGTGCAGAAAACTTTGTCTTCTTGACATTTCAACATCACGAATACAATTCTTCCAGTCTCAGGTACAACTACAGTGTTTAAGGGTCAAAGTAGACGTTCACTGGGAGCCAATGAAGACCATTATGCAAATTTGTTACACTTTGTTATCTCTGAAAAAAACATAATAGTGGCACTTTAAATTAATTTACCACTATTCATTTTGTGATTCCAGAACTTTCGAGAACAGTATGTACGATGTTATGTTTAATATAATTAATTTAAATATTTTATTTTGATATATTTATTTGAATTAATTAAACAAAATTTTGCTCATTTAAATATATAACTTTTAAGTTTCCAAAGGGCCCCAGGTTGAGAACCACTAGAGTCAAATTTAAATGGATGTTTCTGCTAAACGTCTCTTTTTCTCTTTTGATGTTCTGTCCCTTTTCTAAGTGATATTTCCTGGCAGCATTGATTCGGTTTTATTTGAAAATGACGTAAACGTTAAGCAGTATGTTTTCATCTCTAGGGTACACTTGTACCATGTAGTCAAGTTCCATGAACAAACTAAATAAGATTAGTAGCACTAATTCCATTTATTTCAACAAAACTCGTGGTTGGAAATGAGTTCAAGCTGCTTCCGTAATCTTTTCATTTCTCTACATCTACCACTTGTGTGCTACACTAAAATTACATATACACACACGACTGTTCAAAAGCTCAGGATTTATTTGAAACAAGTATTTTGTAAAGCTGTAAAAAAAAAAAATCCTGTCACTTTTGCTCAGTTTAATGCGTCCTTTCTAACGTTTAAACTTATTTCAAATAAAATCTTACTGACAGCAAACTTGTGAATGGTATTTAAATGTTGTTTATGAACTGGACTCTAAGATTTGATTTGCAGGCTTTGAATTAGCGTCCGACAGACCGCTTACACCATGGAAACATGGCTTCCGTAATCTCTTCATTTCCCAGGATCTCTTGTAGTTGGCACACATAATATTATGTAAAAGCACATGTGGAGAGGATGTTGGCTGAGGATGAGTTGGTTGTTAAGACGGGATGAAGCTTTGAATCTCAGAGGAAAGCAGTTTGTGCAGAACTCATTTACACTGAAAAAACTATTTAGATGATTTGAACACAATTCAGATTCGAGAGGGCAGTCGGCAGCGTATGGTAAATCTGTTGGCCCGCCGAGTGCCCTTTGGGGGAGGAGAGGTTCAGGGAATCCTTTGTGACACTGAAGGATTACATCTTGTTTACTTGCTTAAATGTTGTAACATCTTAAGTGCCCGGGTCAAGATAATCCCATATCGTTTGGAAATAACCTGTCTGAGAACAGCTCTACGTTAGCCGCTGCTCCATTTACTACCTGTGTGGATCGCTTCGACATCAGACTAGTATTTTCACTTGGTAGTGTTGGTTTTCTCACTATTAATGTAGACACTATACAATGAAATATTTATACATTGTTATGGAACTTACTTTTTCCAAGAACACCTTAAGGATTAGCACAGTTCTTTATTTACAGCATTTGTAACCGTTCATAACAGTATTCATTCATTTCTTGCCAACCAACCTTGACTGGAAAAGGCTTGCAAAAAAAGAAAATTCAATACACTTTAGCAGAAATGCCATTGTAAGCATACAGTATGGTGGTGTTCACACAGCACGTACTTATGTTGGAAAAAACTAGTCGGATCTCTACAGAATGGGTCGAAGTGAACATAAGATGGCATTCGCAACCCGTTTTACATTCGTAATGTGACACAGTGTACAAGTGAAATGGGATATTTGGTGAGAATATATGTCGAATAATGCAAGTTTGCTAATACATAACTAACTGGCTATATTACACATTAGTGATGGATTCCAAGAGTATTGTGCTAGCAACAGCATGGTCATGGGTTTGATTTCCAGGGAATGAACGTCAAACATTATTTTTTGCTGTGAAATAACGTGCCCTGATTAGTGACAATTAGACGAGGAAGATATTAAATAGTCAACGTTTTTCATAGTTTTCAAAGTTTTTCATAGTTCCTATTAACTTGACTGTGCAGTTTAAAAAACATGACTCGAGATTCTAAAAAAACAGCAAGACTGAAAAAAACCCCACATATGATGACCAATATTTAAGAAAGCGGAGAAACAATGAATGTGAAAGGAATGTGTCCCGTGTGAACAACCCCATGTGGTCTTCAAAATGCAAACTAACAAAAACAAAGATTCTAGTGCGTCTATACAATGATGAATCCAATGATTCAATGTCAGCTTGACATCTAGATCCACTGTTCACATCCAGATGAATCAAAGATTCTCGATCAGCTTCTTGACCCTCTCAAGGGCATTTGGTGTTGCTTTAGGCCTCTGTCCAAATAATGTTCCCTTTTTATCCTTCGCACCGCTCATCTCTGATTTCCAAGAGACTGTATCCCGTAAAGAGACGCTCCTTTGAGACCATCCGACACTGAAGGGGATTTTTGGGTTTATTTGTGCTGGCACGAAAAGTCTAGACTTGAGTCGTTATGTCATTAATACCAACTGAGAATATAATGCTGAGTCATTCTGAGCTCATGTCCTGGTGCTTTTTTGTCTTGTTTGTTTAAATAATCCTTCTTTTGGGGATGAGTTGAAATGATGTTCAAAAGTGCTCATAACAGAGCTTCCGTAAATCGTCTTACACAACAGGAAAAAGTAATATGACTCAAGCAATCCATCCCCTTTGTATTTCCAAATGACTTTTCGGAGTCCAAAAACTCAAATGAAAATAAAATGAGCGAGGCTTTCAATGAAGTTGATCCTGAAGCTCAAGCCTGTTTTTAGCGATGCCAAGATTATGGGTTTGATTCCCAGGGAAAGCACAGACTGGTAAAGAGTGTCGCTTGAATGCACTGGAAGTAGCTTTGGATAAAAGCGTTGACCAAATGCATGATTGTTAATGTTATCGGATTCATAATATCATGTCGGTTTTGAAAAGTCGTAAACCAGAGAAAATGCACAAAGTCTTTTTTGGTGTACAACACTTGTCCTTCACTGTTTCTGTTTTTTTTTTTGGTCTTGCTCATCATATGAAGCAGGCATGTTTGACCTTCTTACCTTCCGTCTTTCTCAGACGTCCCGTGGGATAGTAGGACTGTTGGGCATTGACATGCTGTTGTTGGAGCTGGATGTGGGGAAGAACGAGGGGATGTAGGGGATAGCGGACAGCAGCAGAGGGCTCATCTGGGGACTGTCGTCCGATGGTAAGGGGATCACCACATCATCCTGGTCCCACACGTGGAAGGCGTTGGCATGTGAGAGAGACAGAGCCTGGGGAAGACGGGTGGGTCTGATACCCGATATGTCGTCTTTTTCGGCATCATCTTCGTTTGGGCCAAGCACACAGTCTACCATGGGTGACAAGGATATCAAAGTGACGAGAACAATTATTTGGTAAATCTTTCTAAGGATCTGTTCATTTAAATTAATAAATGCTGTAGATATAGTGATAAAAGTTGTGTCTGTTAACATTAGTTAATGCACTGTGAACTACCGTGAATAAACAACGAACAACTATCAACTATTAACTATCACAGATAAAGATTAATAAATGCTGTTAGAAATGTATTGCTCATGGTTTGTTCATGTTGCATTAACTAATGTTTACAAATGAGACCTTATTGTAAAATCTTACCAATTGTTTTATGGTAGAAAGCTTTCAGCAGGGTTAATTTGACTTTAGTTGAAGTATTGTGTCAAACGTTTACTCCATTAAAAGGCAAAAATATCCCACCAAAATCATACTTGAGTGAACGTTTTGATTAAAAAGTAACAGTAAAGTTGTTTTTTTCTGTGCTTTAGAGATTAAAATCAAGAGACAACTGTCAAGAGGAATAGAGATTTTCTTATTAAGTAATTTAGAGGCACAAATTCTACAAAGCAACCTATTTATTCATATTTGTCTATGTCCTGATCAAGAGGACACTGAAACCAATATCCAAAATGACTTAATTTAGTTGGCTTAAATAGAAGTTACATTAAATTAATGAGTGATTTTATATAAATCAAGACAATCAAAGTAAGACAATCTTATAATATAATTTATAGTACTTCACACTCATGGCTCAAACATGTTTGTATTCAGTTCTAGCATTTTAAGGTTAAAAATTTTATTTTTTCTTCTTTACATTTTACACTTTAAGGACCCTTACGAGAACAACTTTGACTGAACCGTGGTATAGTCCTTGTTTAAGGTGACATGAAACAATGTTGTGATTTGCGTAAATGTTTTTCTAGTTCCAGAACATTGGGATTTATGTGAGGGCAGAACATCCTCGCTACCAAAAAACACGGTATTGATCCCTGTACCATGCACAGGGATGGTAATAGAGGGCAATACCATGACACTTTAATAGATACCATTTAAAATACTCCAAAGAATTGCCATTGTACAAAATAGGCTACATTATTACATGCACCCTTAACTATGATAGGCTACCATGGTACTTTTTTATTACCTTTTTACAGGGGGTTTTCTTCTAAGGCGAATAATACCGAAAAACAGTGTTGCTGGAGTAACTTGAGATTAAGTCTTTCACAATGGCAATGCAATGACTGTTGTGTTGACAGCCTGAATCATTAAGCATAGGGTTTAGGGTTAAGGTTTAAGCAGCTAAGGTTTAACCACAAGGTCATAACTCATACCTTACCTACTATATCATTAGCGAGGTCTTTGATTAGATGTCCCACTATGGCATAGGCGACTGCAACAATCACCAGCGCGGCCATTAACAGGTACAAAACCCCCTTTGGTAAGGGAATAAGGTCCCGGTGCACTGGCTTGTAGTCTTTGAACATCGGGTCCTCGCTTGAAAAGGAGTATTGAAAAAAATGCCCAGTCTTATCCGTTACGTTCAAACTTGACACGTTGAGAGAATTCATTACCAGCCTTTCTTTCGACAAATAATCCCTCCAAAAATAGAGATTATGTAGCCTATTTGACGTTTCTTTCACGAACTGGCCGCCAATGAATGGTGCTTTGATTTCTGATAAAAAGCTTTTCGCTTTACAATAACCTGGAAAAGTGAAATAATGTTGAGGTAAGATTTTGGAAAGAGAATGCATGCTATACTTCATCTGTTTATTTAAACTTCAGTATCCAAAACAGTTTAATCATTTAAAATCTTATTGAATGCCCTCACCTTCATTGTTGAAGTTGAATTTCTTTTATTTCAAGGTTCACTTAGTTTGATGTTTCCTTCATTCTTCATTGCGTTTGCATCTTCGTTTCTGAGGATTTCACAGCCTAAATAGACAAGTTCCAAGTCCTAAGATTCAGATAGGCGTGCTGCGCATGCGCGTCTGAGCGCTGTCCGCGGTGCTAAAGGCTCCGCGCGCGACTCTCGGTTGACGCCAACGTTATCAATCATCCCGGAGAACATTTCCAAGACCGCCCACTTTCACCCGCTTTGGATCATTGGATAGAGGTAGATAAACTCTTTCATCCCGCCTCCAAGAGGTTGATAATGCCGACACTGCTCACGTCCCAAGTCCTTTAATTCGCTTAATTAAGTTGGGGATTCCGCGAACATGGTGATCCCTCTGAAAAAGACCTGTTTCCCCAATTACTCGGGTTAAGTCCAGTTTATCAGACTAATCTTGGCTTTATTTGGGCGAAAATAAATCATAGTGCGTGACAATAGCCAAGTCCAACATGTAACTTATAGTAACGTTAGTCAGAGAGCAATTTATAATTCATTTTAAAATGATTAAGATTTTGACAAAGCATAACTTATTGTTCCGCAACCAAAAATATCTAAATAATCCAAATAGTTTTTTGGTGACATTTTAAAAGCAAAACAGTTTTTAATTGTTATTGGGTAGGAAAATCTACATTAAAAAAGTGATAAATAGTGGTTGTACGTTGCTTTGTTTATCATTCGTCAGATACTGATCCCAACGGCAAGGTCTCTGTTGCTACGGTTACCACTTCACGCGACTGTAGTTCACGAGCGTTTGGCGCAGTTGTATTATACGCACTCTGACTGACTAAAGTTTTGTTTTTGGAGAACATTCTCATCGTTACTGGTAGAAAAGACAGAGCAGAGTACCGTAAGACACAGACAACTTTTATAAACATAAACTGGAATTAAAAAATGGAAAGATCGCACCCAGTATGTCACTGAATGGTATTCGATATACAGTAGAGTAAACCATTATTTATGCATAATAGGATCAATACAAACTTATTATTATTATTATTATTATTATTATTTATTGACCTCCATTTTGTCCTTTGCACATGATTTTAGGCTACTTTGTAAGTGATTCAACATGGCCAGATAATAAACGGGCAAAAAAAAAAAAATCCTATAGACTTACATTGAAAGATTAAACACCCTAGCAACAATAATATTATGTTATATCAATATAAACTGCATATAGACACCACTTGGTAGCCTATACTTGCTCTTGTGTGGATCAAAGAAAATTGCAAAAAGACATACATTTTCTTTAAGCTGAAAACTTGTAATGCATGTTTACAGGAAGCAATTAAGCAAACAAAATATAGATGTTTTTCATTCACTTGGGATAGTTAACCCAAAAAAAAAAAAAAGAAGAAAATTCTGTTATCATTTACTCACCCAACAAAAGAAAGAAATCCAGAAATACTCTTTGCTTGTAAAAAAAAAAAAAAAAACAGCAGACATGGAAAATTTATTTTGAAAGTCATCACTATTTTTACAAATCCCCCTAAAAACTGTTGTTTTATTACCCCATCTGTTACACATTAAAGCAGCACTTTAAAGGCTCTTATTAAGCGTGACAAATACAAAAGAAATGTTGAAAGTTCTGTCAGGATATATATATTGTCAAATTAATTTTAAGCTATAGCTAAGCAGAATTCCTCTTACATAACCATTTGTGCTTGAGTAGGATTTGTTGATTTCATAATGTTCCTCTTCAAAATCAGCATGGCTTGACAGAGGACTATATGAGTGTTAGTTGTTCTGTTGCCTTTGTCTGCTCAGTGTAGGCCATTTAAAAAAAAATCATTCTGTTAAATACACAAATAGTTAAACAGTAAATAAGGGGTCCGATGTTGCATGGAACAAATGCGATATCAGGAAATTATTTAGAAAATCTCAGAGCTAATAATATGATACAGCCCTCATGTCAACAAAATATGTTATTGCTATACATTGGACTTATTGTATATGATGATTGATGTGTGTGTGTGTGCTTCTTCTTGAGACCAGAGCTAGTCATCACAGATTTTATTCTGTTTACAGGTTTATTTTTGAATTTAGGTTTATTTACAACTACCTGTAGGCTCCCATATACACTATGTTCAAAAGCTTTAGATCTGTAAGATTTGTTTTAATGTTTTAAAAAAAGAAGTCTCTTCTGCTCACCAAGTCTGCACATATTTGATAAAAAAAATACAGCAAAAACAGCAATATTGTGAAACATTATTACAATTTAAAATAACTGTGTTCTATGTGAATATATTGTGAAATGTAATTTATTCCTGTGATTAAAGCTGAATTTTCAGCATCATTACTCCAGTCTTCAGTGTCACATGATCCTTCAGAAATCAATCTAATATGATGATTTCAAGAAACATTTCTTATTATATCAGTGAAGAAAACAGTACAATTGTTTTTCAGGATAATTTGATGAATATAAAGTTAAAAAAGAACAGCATTTATCTGACACAGAAAGCTTTTGTAACATCATAAATGTTTTACTGTCACTTTTGATCAATTCAATGCATAAAATATTAATTGCTTTAATTTCTTTCAAAAAAAAAAAAAAAAAATCGTACTAACCCCAAACTTTTGAACGGTAGTGTATAATGTTACAAAAGCTTTCTATTTCAGATAAATGCTGAGAAAAAGAAGAAGAAATGTTTCTTGAGCATCAAATCATCATATTAGACTGATTTCTGAAGGATCATGTGACACTGAAGACTGGAGTAATGATGCTGAAAATACACAGGAATACATTACATTTTCAATATATTACAATAGAAAACAGTTATTTCAAATTGTAATTGTAAAAATTGTAAAAATATTACTGTTTTTGCTGTATTTTGGATCGAATAAAAAATAAAATGAAAACTGATCTCAAACTGTATGGGAAATTGTGAACAGAATCTGAGCGGTCATGATATTTAGTGCAAAACACTGATGAATACGATCTTTCTGCAATAATGTGTCAGCACATGGGTTTATTTCAGATATATTGTCTCTCCAAACAGATTGACATCATGCTTTCACGACATCCTGTTCTCTTTTCTGTATCCCTCACTGTTTTATTTTCAGATGAGCTTTTAAATGAAATCTGGCACCTGGTTTGACTTTGAACATTTGTGTGTGTGTGTGTGTCCCTGTTAGAAGTCAGTGTCCTGGAAAGTTCTGCATTATGTGATTGTGCATTTAAAAAAAAAATTGTTTACAAATCCAAAGGTCATTTAATATCTCAAAAACAACCAAAATACAACAGGGGTAATAGGTACTCTAAAAATACTGGGTTGTTTCAACCCATGTTTGGGTCAAATATGGACAAACTTTGGGGTCTGTTCATTGTCTCTATAAAAAATATACATTTTTAAAATATTTTACATATTTACCACATAATTACTCAACTACACCATTACCTATACATGCATATGAAATATTACATTTTTATGAAAAAATAAATACTTCAGTGATGATCTTAACTAAATATAAGTTATTTGTTTCTGGATATTGATCTAGGTGTTAGGGACAGAATCTAGCCATCTTCTTTTTCTCAATTTTATATATATGTAAATATATATAAAAATGCTACACAAGTTGCCACTAAAAGTGTGTGTGTGTTGTTCTACATTGCATTTGTGGTGTAGTACCAGGCCTTTATTTCTGTGTAATATATATTTTTTTGATTTATGTGGGATTTATTGAATTTGTTGAAAATGTTTAAATTTGTAACTTTTTTTATTACTTTTTTCAACTTTCCCATTCATTTTCAATATCAGCAATTGTCAACGAAGACAATAAGTGTGACATTATTATTATTATTATTATTATTTACATTTCTTCAGAACAACCGAATCAAAACCAGTTTAAATGGGGTCCCCAAAGACAATATGAGGGTTAAGGGAACTTGCTTGATCACATAACACAAAAAATTCTATGGTTTATTGGGCGCATATACCAGTCTGTGTGTATTTTTGGATATGTAGACTACTGTACCATGGTAGTCATTCACTAAAACTATAAAAATAATAAATTAGTACAAACTAAAACTAACTAAAACCAAACCAAAAATAAATGAAACCTAAAAAGCAACAATGTTTTTTTATTAAAAACTACTAATAAAATTACAAAAGCACATAACGAAATGACTAAAAATCGAAATAAAATTACCATGAAAAATATAAAAATAAAAGCTAATGCAAAATAGTAATAAAATCGATGTGTGTGTGTGTGTTTTTTACTTGTTAAAAAACGTAAGTAAGGTTTTGTTTTTCCCATAGAATCACACGGCGCGCGTGCAGGTCACGTGCAAGATCGCGCGTTGTGGATTTGCAAACAACTTCGATAAAACGAGCAAAACTACCTCTCATTTGTTACTTTGTTACTTTTGACGGTTAAAAAAACCCCTAGAGACACATAATTCGACGGTGACACATTAAAGTGTGTAAGTTTAAGTTATTCAGACGTACTAAGCAACGAGCTAGTTACAATATGAGTATTTAACATGCTAATTTGAACGCGAGATTTAAAAAAGTTCGTTTGACCTCATTTTTAGTGGTGAAATTATGGGTTATTTACGTACCTTATTAATTACATGTAACGTTACAATAGAATAAACATGTTATTCTTTGACGCTTTTGGAGTATAATACCATGTGGTTTATATTAAAAGTATAAAAATCACCGCAATATGGTACGCCAGTAGGCTACGTGTTTGTATGAGGACGTAGGTTAATTGTCAACGTGTATTCATCATATACATGTGTGTTATATATTGTGTTTTTCAGATCATGGCTCAGCATTTCTTTGGAAATTCAGGATCCATGACATTGCAGTCAACACCCAAATTAAGTCATCACCATGTATCAGCAAAGGTACATCTGACATATGTGGTCAAATGTCTAATAATATTCTAATATAAATACTGATGTGAATCTTTTCTGTGCAGGTGCCAGATGATGGTCTTAACTCAACAGGTGAAACTTTATCATTTGTTACCATAAATGACAGCTCTGAGCAACAAAGGTGAGCCAGTAATAGAATACATATTATTTTATAATCCTCTTACTATTGTTGATTATATTAACAGTCATTTGACCTATTTCTCACCCTGTGACAGTGAGGACTCTGGTATCGGTGTTTCAAATACCTCAATTAGAAGTTCACCCATCAACAGTACTATGGAAGATGTTGGCGTTTTATCTCCCAAGAATTCATGGATAGATGAGATTGGAAAGAAAGCACAGGACCTTATTGAGAGAATCAATGAGAGAAGGGCCATGGACCAACATGTGATGAACAGCTTTGAGGAAAAGCTCATCAAAAAGGTATTTATTACAACAGACATAGTCTCACATAACCAGACCTTCAGTCTGACTCCATCGCAGTTGTCATTGGCCAAGGACCACCCAAGAGGCCGTCTGACTGACATTTAAAGCAACCAATCACAGCTTGCAATGTTCAGCGTCATGTTTAGGGGCGTGAAAATGTAGTCTATATCGCTACAATAACAGGCCGGCAACCAATAAGTCATTCATTCAAGAACGTTGTGCAAATTTACTGCAACAATGGTGCATCACTCCCTTAAATTTTTGATAACACAGCGTTTAGTTGATCCTGAGCGTTCGTTGTCACAGTTGTAAACACGACAGTTTCTTCTTCCATGAGGCGGTTTGGCATCACTGCGTTTTGTTTTTCAGCGGACCGTTAAAGAATGTGACGCACACGTCTCCCAGAAATCCTGTAGAATTCAAGAACTTTAAAAATGTCCAAAGTGTTTCCCATTTTGTGTGCCTTACGTATCAGACGTTCAGCCCACGGTCCGTGCATGTGACTTCTGAGGCTGGGACTATAAAAACAGATAAAAACATAAGAAACATTAGTTCATGACTGATATTGTATTTTTAAGTAGTCAGTGCATTTGGCATAAATAATACCAACAAGATATCAGAAAATATCATATTTACTATATAGAAATACGGGTATATCATAAAACATGGATGATAATAAAGATTATCAGAAATGAAATGTTCTCTGCAACATTTTAATTTTATGTACATTATTATATTTTTAAATGCACTTAACTTTTACTTAAGCGATACAGTTATCGGCCTATGCGGATTATCTTAAAATATCCGCTAGTAATGTTCTGTTTTAACTATGCAATGTGGTTTTGATAACGACAAATTAATTGAACAAGCTGTATACACATTTCAGAGGTCTCAAACCTCTGATGATTGTAAATGACAATATCCATCTGAGATTTGGAGCCAAATTACAGGAAGGATAAATGTCACTGTTGGCATATAATGCAACAAAGATTGCCTGAGTCAACAGATTTTATTTACAGACCTACCAATCTCTGTGTAAAAATAAAATAATGATGCTGCCATCTTTTTAAAGTCATTTTTACCTCCTGTAATTTGGCTGAAAAATTGTCATTTTGACCCCCTTCTACAAAATAGTGGATTACTCAGTCAATATACATTCGTGACATTAAATATTTTGGCTTTCTTCTACATTTATGTATTTCTTTCACCAGAAATTGTTTGTCAAAATAAATTTTTTAGCCTAGGACCTCTGGTTGAGTTGACGCGGAATGACCCTATAAATGATTGTGTAACACGGCTCAGCAACAACTGACCTAAAATTATGCAAAATCAGTAATGCAGACTGTACATTTAGTCTTTCAAATGCAGACACAGCTTTCAGTGAATTGTCATGGAATTGCGATGTGAATAATGTGCGGTGTGTGTCCGTCCAGGTGAGTGAGATGTGTCAGCGGGTGAAGGAGCAGATGTTTGAGTATTATGAGCAGCACAGTCAGGGCATGGAGGCCAGCATCGCTGAGCTGTCGGAGGTGCTGGAGAGAAGCAGTCAGCTGAGTATGGAGCTACAGGGAGCCAGTCAAACCCTGGCCGCCATCAATAAAGGCCTGCAGCACAACACTGAGCAGTAGAGACACAACCTAACTATAACATAATATGAGGCAGAGTACACTTTTGATTTTTGTGTTACTTGTGCTACATACACACATCACAACAAAGGCAGAGTCTTGTTTACTTACAGTAATTTAACTTCAACTTAAGGAGTAACTGTTCAAACGTGAATATTTAAGTGAGTGTAGCTGATTGAGTTTTTTTTTCTTATTATAGTATGTTAAAGACAGTGTAAATGTGAATGAATATGCTAATCTGATTTGTATTTACGTGCATTTTAATGTGTTTCATTACATGGTTTATCTAAAAGACTTTTACTATCATTCCTTCTTAAACCTAAAGTGGTTTTGGTAACTACATTATTGGTTGTTTCAATAACTAAGGTTTGAGATTTGTAGGATTAAGGCTTTTCTCCCCCAGCATTAGCTACTGAAAACCCATTTAATTCGTTGTCAATTCTCTTTATGGCTTTCTCAGTACAAATGAGCGGCTCTGAATAAATATAGACGGCAAGATGCAACCGTTACAAAATGAGGATTTGATAACAGACCATAGAGCCTCCGGTACCATCTGCGTAATGAAAGCAAAAGGGGAAACATAGTAATATTTTACATTTTATTCACCTGCATTAAATATAATTTGTTCAAAACAGCCTAACACTTTGAGATTTTTTTTTAATAATACATCAATGTACAAACAAAAACATGCACATTTTCATTTTTGCGATCCTTGGTGCATTTCTTTACAAATCTACTGCGGTCAAACTTTCATTCAAAGTCTTGTGATCTAGTTATGAGGACATAGAAAAATAGATTTCTGACAAAGACTAAATAAAGTATAGACATTCAATTATCATATGCATTACCTGAAATACTGCTAACACGTGTTTGTTTTAACCAGATTCAGAGAATATTGTATTTATTAAAGATTTCAATTAAGTTGTAATGGTAAATGATGCAAACTCTACAAGCGTTCAGGAACTGAATGGGTAATACTGTAGGTCAAAGGCAGCAGAAGTCAGTGTAAATGATGTGTACAGTAGAGAGACGACAGCTCATTTGTCCACTGTGAAGGACTGCAGTCCAGTGATGGCTCTGCCCAGGATCAGGGCATGGATGTCATGGGTACCTACAAAAGACCACAATAATCAATGTGTTTGGGGAAAAAAAGAAGTTACTCAATCAAGCCTTCAATCAATGGATGCATTGCTATGTACATCAGAACTAGCTCATTATTATATCAGCCTTTATACCAAGTTTTTCCTCCAGTTTTTTTTTTTGTGATTCTTTATTTATGAAACATTTTATGTGTATAACTATTTACAACAAAGCCCAAGATCCATAAGACTAAATAAAATAAATAAATATGACAAGAAAATTTAAATAAAATTGACCAAAACAATATATAGAAGGATCTCAAAGTCTTTTTGAAAAAGTCTCAATAAGGTCCAACCAAAATTGTATTGTCTTTCTGGTCACCCCATGCTCTTTAGCTGTGGTACACTCCAAAAGGGCAATGTCCAGCAAATAGGACATCCAAATAAACATAGCTGGGGTAGTTGGTTCCAACCACAGTTTTAGGATAACCTTTTTTCCTCCAGTTTTGAGATAAAAATATTGCGCTAATATTAAGCTAAGCTGATCAAGTAAATGTGTTCACATCAAGATCTAATTCACAGTAATGGCCATAAATCTAAATGGGCAATCTGGCTGTGAAAGTTTTACTTAATAAAAGAACAAAGTTCACCCCCTTTTTGACCATAGATCTGAAATTAAATGCTTGCAATTCATGAATGTTTTGGAATACAGTTTAAAAAATAAAAGTGTAATAAGCCCCTTTCACACAGAGCGTTGATCCCAGAAAATTGCCAAAGAATTGATAGAGTGCCTTCTGTGTGAACGCAAACACTTTCCGGGATCGATCCCGGGATGAGGACCTGGTAACATTGCTGGGTTCTGTCCGGGAATGTAACACCCTGTGTGAACAAAAGGCAGGACCAATGCCGTAAGGGGTGTGCCGTAGTGATGACGCTGAAGCTGAGATCGTTCGCCAGCTTAGTGACATAGTACGCGATGCGCTAGTTTATGATCAAATCAGAAAAAAATGCACGAGCATGGTTTCTCGAGAGAGAAACCGCAGATCATAAGCCAACTTAAGACGCTGCGGAGACATTACATGCCATATGTCTTTACGGGATGTGTGTGAACAGACAATCTCTGGCAGTGTGAATGAACCAAAATCAAACAATCCCGAGACTAGGGTTGGGTATCGTTTTTTTTTTTTTCTCGATACCGGTGCCGAATCAATACTTTTAAAACGGTACCGGTGCCTGAACTGATACTTAAAAAATAAAGAGCCTCAAAACGAGGGTGAATGACATTTAAATAACGGCTTTTTTATTGAAAAAAAATTGAATAAATTCTTAAAATTGAATATTAAAATTGTAGAGTAAATATAAGTAGTCTAAATACAAAACACAACAAATTTACATAAATTCCCAAAACCTTAAGCCACCTAATATATAATATATTTGGCATAACCCAAATAGAATAATTTAACACTAAATAACACTACAGTAATAACAGCAAAGTCTGTATTCGGTATGCTACAAACCAGCTTTAAATTTCAGCAATTCTTTTCACATTTTTTGCCTTCTCTGGCCAAATACGACACCTCTCCCGACTTATTTCATGTCTTGCACGAGGTGAGCGTTATTTTAGAACGCATCCCCTTAAATGCCGTGACGCGAACCCATCGTGGAAGAACGCCGTCATTTACAACTGTAACAATGAGCGTTCATCAGGATCAACTGAATGCTTGATTTTCAAAAGTAGGCTATGTGAGGTTCGTGCCTCTATTCGTGTAGTAAACACAATGTTCTTGAATGATTCATTTATTAGATGTACACCGGTCTGCTATTGTATGGACATCGACTTTACATGTTCACACTAAACATGACGCGGAACAAAACGAACAGTGATTGGTTGCGTTACATGTCAGTCAGTCCTTGGCTGATATTTTTATTCTTAAATACATGTAAGTGAATGCGTTTTGTCATTTAAGAAACCTTTATAATGATCATGATTTATGTTAGTTGATCTATAACGCACAATGGGCGTCATGTTAGTACACACTGCAGTTCAGAGAATTGTATCTCTCAGATTTAGGCCTACAACACGTCAATTCATCCACTTCTCCCGTAATACATTAAAGTAAGTGGCCGGTGAAGTGTGAGAAGAACAGAGTAAATTTTATAGTTGCCAATACACTATTTGTATCTAAACACATCATCAATTTACAATCGAAAGGATTGTTATTGCCGCTTCCATAGACATCAGTGTGTATTTTACAAACTATAAATGTTGTTTTGCTAGTGTATTTAAATGTCTGAAACCTAAAATAAACCTTATGAAGTGGATGATCACACGATCATAACATTAAGCACACCAGTGTGAACGATCGTACGCGTCAAAGGGTTAACTAGCGATCACATGCGGTGATGATGCGCCCGTTTAGGAGAACCAGAGGGCAAATATTTCAACAGACACCGTTCCATATCGGTGCCCGGTTTCGGTACCCTACCCGAGAAACACATTATCAGTGTATTTTCTGGAATCTCTGTGTGAAAGGGGCTATAAAGTTACAGAAGTTTAAGTTTACTGTAAAGCAGGAGTGTCAAACTCGGTTCCTGGAGGGCCAAATATTTTACAATGTTATTTGGACTAAAAAATGCTAGAAAATCAAAGCCAAAATTGCGTTCCGCTAAAAAGTTTTAGGCCTGGTTTCACAGACAGGACTTAGATTAAGCAAGGATTAGGCCTTAGTTAAATTAGGACATTTAATTAGCTTTTATAAACATGCCTTAGAAAAAACATTACTGGGTTGCATGGATTTGTTCGTGTTGCAAGATCTTGCTAGGAAAAAACAGTTAACAAGAAAAAGCCCATAATAAATCCAAATGCTTTATATTGAAAACAAAAACAAAATATCGCGACACGCACCTGACTTTAATATCTCAATAAACTTGATCGCGTTATGATTGCAAATGATTTATGTTCTTTACTTAGTGTAAAACTATGCACTAACAAACAGCCACCTTTATGGCGACTAATTTTTTTTTGGGTTACAGTGGCAGTGTTTATGAAACTATGTATTATTCCTTAAAAAAAAAAGAACGAGGGAAAAGACAGGATGTTTTGAACAAGTTTGTTGCTGTTCAAAGCAACCAACTGGAAATAAAATAAAAAGTGCTTTAATGCAGGCTTTCTGATGTCCTCCAAAAATATCGAACTTTCTTTGTAATCTCGATCACTTTCCTAAAAGCTCAAAGCATTACAGAACTCTCGTCTGTGCTGTGACCCGCAGGAAGTTTAAATCAGGGATTACACACGGGTTTCTCTGTAATGCCAGATCTTTTCACTGTATTCACATCTCCGTCACTCTCTCTGACCTTCATAAGTGTTGACGGCTTCCAGGTTCAGGACGTGACGAATGACGTGATACTCGTCTGCGATGCCGTTTCCTCCCAGCATATCTCGGGCGTGTCTGGCGATATCCAGGGCTTTCCCGCAGGAGTTCCTCTTCAGCATTGATATCATCTCTGGAGCCGCTCTGTGAACGTAGATCAGAGGGTAAAGACCGTTAGCTTGGATGTGATCAGTTAGACATCTATCTTCTTAATACATATTAACGTCATTCTTTCAAGACAGGGTTTACATTTTAAATTAAATTGTATGTTTTAGTAAAGTTAGAAGTGGCCTTTACTTCCTGCAGAGCAGCATTATTTTGACAGGAAACTTCACTGGGGTATTTTTGTAATGATAAATATTGAAGTGACCTAAAAATGAAAAAAAAAAATGACTCGAGTACTGGACCTTTTAAAGAATAATTTACTAATCACATTTACTTTGTTTAAAAAACGCAATTGCAGTGAACGAATGGCATGCGTCTAATGTTTCCATGTTTCTCTTCTTAACCAGAATTCACAAAACTTTTTGACTAATGAATTTTCATGACTTTTGTTGACTATTGGAGAAGATTTTTTGTTAATCATATTATAAGGAAAATAGTCATAATGACCAAGTCAGTTAAATATTTGAGGCTTTGAGCCAAAATGCAAAAATGCATTTTAAAATTGAGAAATTAATCAAATATACCGTAATTCCTCAAATAAAGACCGGGGCCTTTATTTACCTGAACTGCAGATGGTAGCCGGCTTTTATTTGAAGCAGGCTTTTATTAGAGGCAGGCCTTTATTTCTAATTCGCGATCCCCGCCCGCCCGCCAGCCAAGTTTCCATGGTGACGCCTCATGCTTGGCACGTGTTCACCACAGCCAAAATAGCGCTGTATGACAGATGTAGCGCTTTTATTTCTAAATATTAACAAACTTGCTTACCATGTCATCAACTATCTTCTATTCTGACTCTCAAATCCGTGTAAGTGAGTTTGTTCTGTCGTTTAAAACCCTTTATAAATTATCTTGATCTGTAATGTGAGATGGGCACCGCAGTTCAGAGATTGCTGTCTGTTGGATTTATTACGTTACACAGCGCGTGAATTCTTCAGTTTCTCCCGAAATACATGAAAGTAAGTGGCCGGTGAACTGGGAGAAGAATAGAGTAAACTTTATAGTTACTTACACTGTGTATCTGATATGAATAAAACACGTCGCCAAATATATTTCAATGGATTGTTATTGCTGCTTCCATAGACACCATTGATTGTGTATTTTACAAACTATAAATGTATTGTTTTGCTATAAATCTTATCTATTTAAATGTCTGAAACCTAAAATAAATATGTGGTTAAAAACACTGAATAGTTGTGATATATGACAAGCGCTGAGCGCGTTTGTCTTTGAGTGTACACTAATTTTTCCCCGGCCTTAATTTGAGACCGGTCTCGTGCCGAAAATTGATGGCCGGCCGCGGGAGCGCGCGCAGCGTGTTAAAGCTGTATCGCCCATTCTCTTTACGAATGCAGTTGCTTTTATGTGGATCAAACAGACATACGTGCAAATAAACATCACTCACCCAGTACTTTTTACCTATTAAAACACCTGTAAATGGCCAATACAACCATTATAATGCAGTATTTCAGCTGCCGAAAAGTGATTGAAGCCTCTACTTATTGATTGAAAGGTTATTTCTGCCCTGAAATGTGTTGCTTATATTCATGAGGGTTAAATCTGACTGATTATTACTCACCTACTACTTTTTACCCATCAAAATACCTGTAAAGGACCAAAACAACCATTATAATGCAGTATTTCACCTGCCAAAAAGTGATTGAAGCCTCTACGTATTGATTGAAAGGTTATTTCTGCCCTGAAATGTGTTACTTATATTCATGAGGGTTAAATCTGACTGATTATAACTCACCTACTACTTTTTACCCATCAAAATACCTGTAATACAACGAATACAACTTCAATACAACTATTATAATGCAGTATTTCACCTGCCAAAAAGTGATTGAAAGGTTATTTCTGCCCTGAAATGTGTTATAGTTATTCACAAGTGTATATGCATTCATTACTAACATAATTTGTATGGATTTCATATTAGTGTGCAAGTGTACTATTTCATATGCATTTTGAACATCCAATAGTATACATGTATATGCGAGTAATTTATAGGTGTATATGCACGTGTGTTATGTAGGCTATGTATTAATAAGCGAAGTTTGATTTAAATCCTACGTGGCTAGTTGGTTTTGCAGGTGAAATACTGGTTGTTTTGGTCCTTTACAGGTATTTTGATGGGTAAAAAGTAGTAGGTGAGTAATAATCAGTCAGATTTAACCCTCATGAATATAAGCAACACATCTCAGGGCAGAAATAACCTTTCAATCAATAAGTAGAGGCTTCAATCACTTTTCGGCAGCTGAAATACTGCATTATAATGGTTGTATTGGCCATTTACAGGTGTTTTAATAGGTAAAAAGTACTGGGTGAGTGATGTTTATTTGCACGTATGTCTGTTTGATCCACATAAAAGCAACTGCATTCGTAAAGAGAATGGGCGATACAGCTTTAACACGCTGCGCGCGCTCCCGCGGCCGGCCATCAATTTTCGGCGGACCATCACTTTTCGGCACGACACCGGCCTTTATTTGTCCGCGTTGACCAAGCCCCCGGCCACTACAAGAGGCCCGGCGTTTATTTGAATACCGGTTTTTATTTGAGGAATTACGGTAATCAATTTAAACTCAAAATGAATCATTCTCAAATCGCAAATCAATTCAATTCAAAATTGTAAAACCTGTAAATCATGTTAATGTTTTTGATTAAAGAATGAATAAATAAAATAAATAAAAAATTAAAAAAATTGAGGCCTGAGTAAAACTAAAATTAGGTCACTATATACTGTGTATCCATGACTTTTTTGACCTGGAAATCACCATTTTAAAAAACCTCTGAGATGTCCATGTCTATAAATCCTAAAAACCAGAGCAGCGTAAAGATGAACCTCACTTTTTGTCATCTATCAGTCGGCCCAGCTGCAGACACGACTGCAGGCCGATGGTGATCTCGGTCAGCATGTCTGCCATCTTCTTCTGGATCAGCTGGTTTCTGGCTAGAGGAACTCCAAACTGGATCCTAAAGAGAACATTACAGGAACATTAAGTTACATTCTGAAAAACAACATCTGCAAGAACCATATACACATGAACTATAAGGAGAGCCAATCTTAGCCGCAGGAGACAGTCCACACTTCCCTCATTATCCAGTCACTCATTAATGAGAACAGATTGCAGACGTGTTCTGACCTGTCCAGTGTGTACTGACGTGCGGCGTGGAAACAAAACTCTGCGGCTCCCAGAGCTCCCCAAGCGATGCCATAGCGAGCGTTATTCAGACACCCAAATGGACCCTGGTGAACAAGGAAGAAAATCACAGCTATATCAGCATTGACATTCACTAAAAAAATATAATAAAAAAACGTATAATGCATTGACTAAGTGCTTGTTTGAGAGAAGCCTTATCACCCAGATATACGTTACAATAGGAAGAAAAGACTATCGCAACTTCCGTTTCATGCCGACTTCAAGCCAGTGCTTCATTATTGTGAAAGACTATATCTTGCATTTACTTTATGTCTATGCCTACTAATAATCAAGTCAAGCCAATAAACCCTGAGCCATGGTGTCTCATGCAGTTTCTCTCTCACTCACTGCTAGTCCTGAAACATTGGGCAGCAGGTTTTCCTCTGGCACTTCCACCTCGTCCATGATGATCATGCCGGTGGCTGAAGCCCGCAGAGAAAACTTGCCCTCAATCTGGGGGGTGGACAGACCCTTCATGCCACGCTCCAGGATGAAACCACGCACCTTCCCGTCCTCGCATTTGGCCCAAACCACACAGATATCGGCCACGGGTGAGTTCGTAATCCTGTGCGAGAGATTGAAGCAAGTGTAAGACGATAGAAGAGACTCTTGATGTGTGGTTAACACAAGCTCAAGATATTTCAACGTTTTTTTTTTTCTAAAGCATAAAATACATCTGATTTTAATGATTTTACTTATCTTGAAAAAGGCAGTTTTTAACAAGTGGCTAAATGGACTACAAAGGTTGTCGGGATATAAATCGTAAACTATTCTCACTAGTTCACCACTTTTACAGTTTTGTTGAGTTTATACAAACTATTCAAACTCAAACTTTCCAACTTGTAGATTTTAAGTAAAGACTGAAAGATATGTTGGGATTGTAGTGATGATGACGTTGAAGTCAAATGACCGTGGTTTAGTACGTTTATAGTCTAATTTTAGATTTTTACTTCAGGTGATGTTAATGTGTAAAGATTATCATGATGAACAAAAGGTGTAAGAAAGAACCATAATCTTTTGTTGGTCACAGAGCTTATTTTCTACAATAATCCAAAAGCCAGTGGAAAAAAAAAAACCTTTTGGGTTTCTGCCAAGGGAATCAGGGTCATGCAAACTTCAGGGATGGCCTACAAAAACACACCATAACTGCTGCATTCTGGCACTGGCAGCAACTGTCCATTAACTGAACGCAGTCCTTAAAAAAGGCTTATGGCACCACCACGTGGACACAGAATGTTACTTGTAACCTTGTGATTTCTTGCCCTTTACTGTTGTTCTAAACCTGCGTTATATAAGAGCGGCGCTGGACGCACCAGGTCTTGGAGCCGGTGAGGGTGAAGGTGCGACTGGACGGGTTGTACTTGGCTCTGGTCTCCATGCCGCCCGGGTCACTGCCGTGGTTTGGCTCCGTCAGTCCAAAGCAACCTAGAATCTCTCCTTGTGCTGCGCGACACATAGACAATATGACGTCTGCATGGTTATGAACTTAAGTGGGTGAGTCTTATGAGCAATATTTCAGCCCATAATCAAAAGATAAAGAATGTGAACCATTAAGATTTTTTGCATTGTGACACATTCTCTGAATGGTCTTGCAGTCTCACCCAGTCTGGGCAGGTATTTCTGCTTCTGTGCCTCGGTGCCGTAAGCGTTGATGGGGTGCATGACCAGCGAGGACTGCACACTCATGACCGAGCGATAGCCGCTGTCCACTCGCTCTACCTCGCGAGCGATGAGACCGTACGCCACGTAACTTGTGCCAGCACAGCCGTAACCTTGACAGGGAAGAGTGAGGGAGAGTTACAGAAAAGTATATATGGTTACAAAATAACACTTTGCAATAAGGTTTCGTTTGTTAACATTAGTTAACTACATTAGTTAACATGTACTAACAATGAACGTACTTCTAGTACAGCATTTATTAATCTTAGTTAATGTTAATCTCAACATTTACTAATACATTTTTAAGATTGAAAGTTGTATCTGTTAACATTAGTTAATGCACTGTGAACTAAAAATGAACGTTAGAATGTTCTGTTAAAATATATTGCTCATTGTTGGTTTATGTTAGTTAATGCATTAACTAATATTAACAAATTAGACCTTATTACAGTGTTACCGGTTACACTTTCAACAAGCAATTCATTCCTTATTTCCTGGCTAGGCATTAGAGGAGGGGAAGCATCTTTTAAATCTCTAATAAAGGGCTGCGCAATTTGGCAATTTCGTGATTATATACTGCATCAGTATAATTATAGTTATAATCATTATAATTTATGTTTATTACTAAATAAAAATATTACATTTAAAAAAATATTTAAAAAAAATAATATAATGATGTAATTGTACAGTTGTATTGTAAAATACAATTATTACATCTTTCTTGAATACTCTTTTTTTTTTTTTTTTTTATACTAATATTTATGTCTGCAAAAAAAAAAAAACACCGGGTTTGTGTGGAGCAGCATTTCCTGTGAACCAAACCACTCTGAGACACTGAACAAAGTGTATCATCAAACATGCAGTCCATATATTCTTTTAAAATGCAGCTTTGCAATTTGACACCCACGTTTTCGTGATTTTATTTCCATTAACGGGGAACTTGGCAACTCTTCGTCACTTCTTCGCTGATTTTCACTTTTGTTGTCGCATGTTTTCTCATCGAGCTCCCCCTACAGCTGTGCGGCGTATATTTTCACAACACCGCCATAAAAAAACTCACCTAGGCACCTTCCTCCCGCTTTCTACCGCTGCTCATGTGCATTTGTTATTATCGGAGCCGGCCAACTTTATCGTGTGGAGCTATGTCTACCGAGGTGGGTAATAGATCATACACAGTATCATAGAATTATGTCGAATTGCCATAAAGCAGTTTGTGTTTCTCGCTCGTTCTCGCTTCTCACGAGACTTCCTATTTCCAACTTACCGGGACGTTAGTCCCCATGTTGCAAGGTTGGTTTTCCGCCTGGGGACGCTGGGGGGAGCGGAGAAAGTCACCATTCTCTACAGGTTATTAAACCATTCAAATGATTTCTAAACGGTTTTATTAAGTTGAAATAGTTGCCAAGTGCCCCTTTAATCGTGCCGCTCTACTCTAATATCGACTGCTAATATGGGACTGATATATTATACATACCTTTAATAGTTGGGCCCAAAACACCCAGTTCCCCCATCTCAGACACAATCTCACGATGAAAAACTAGTAGAGAACAAAGAGAAGTTAGTTTAAAAATGCTAAATCAATGGAAACTAACACCCTACTACACAACCCGTAGCCCATTTTAGAAGTCCTGTTGTAAACTACAAGCTGTCATTGTGATATGAATATACACTCACCTTCATTTCTGTTGGCCATCAGGATACGCGGCATGAGTTTCTCCTGGCAGTAAGTGCGAAAAGAGTCTCGAATCATGACCTCCTCCTCCGTCAGGAGACCCTCCATCTCCAACGCATCACGCCAGTCAAACTGCACTTTAGCTAAGGTTTACATGACGGGATATAACAAACACACAGGTCAGAGATCAGCAGATAAGCTTACAGCAGGAAATATTGCAAAAGAAGTAAACATACGTGTTTTCACTTGCTTCTTTTCGCCAGACTTCTCTGCATCTGATAGAAGAATAATAGAATTATACATTTGAGTATCTTTACAATGTTATGGATGTGCGAATAGAAATACGGTATGCATTAGAAATACACTCCCATTCAAAAGTTTGGGGTCATTAAGATCTTTTAATACTTTATTCAGAAATTATGCATTGAATTGATCAAAAGCGACGGTAAAAACATTTATAATGTTATAAAAGATCAAAATTTTCTACCATCAAAGAATCCTGAAAAAAATAATACAACAAAAAAATATTTAGTAGCACTTTTTTCAATACTGATTATCAGTCTTGATCACTAAATCATACCAAATATTATTTCAGGTAAGGAAATTGACATGCTTGAAGAACATTTGAGCTGTGGAATAAATATATAATGACCACATTTAAAGGGATAGTTCACCCCAAAATTAAAATGATTAATGTTGTTCCAAACCTGTATGCTGTTCTTTTTATTTAAAGAATCGTTATATTGCATAATGATTTGCATGAATGATTTGATTTGAATAAAGACTCAGTTTCAGTCTGTTCATCACATGAATACACTGACTGTATAGCTTCAGAAGTATTGAAATAGGCCTATATCTCAAAAACGGTTTGGATTATTGTTATGGTAGATTTTTTTGAGCTTATAATTTTTCAACATTCTTTTTATGTTCCAATAATAAAAACCAAACGGGTCTGGAACAACACAGGGGTGCTTAAGTGTGCATTATATAAAGACATATATCTGACAAACTGCTGTTCTGACCCCATGGAGAAGCCGCAGCAGTTTTCTGTGATCTGCAAGCTGTAAAGAGGACACCTCTCTGGCTGTTCACAAGCAGACGACTCGCACTCCTTAATGCCATGATGAGTCAGCCTCTGTAAAAGTAATAATGAATGTCATAGAGCAATCATACATTACAATACATGTGCATCAAAACATTCAACAATGCCTTAATCATTTCTATGCATTTTTTATATTAAATCTTTAATTTACCAGGTTGGCCCCTTCAAATTAATATCTGTTTTAAGAGAGAACTGCCCAACATGGCAGCATACAATATCAACATAATACAAATTATAGAGTTATTATGTCATACTTTGCTGAAGTAACTAGTTAAAACAGTTGGCATACAGGATATTAGCATTGTGTTAAAAATGACAGATTTCATAATACTACTATAGCTAGGAGAGTTTCAGTCACTGGCCAACGTAGGTAAACAAACAAATCCTCAGACACTTATTCTGTAAACAAGCATTAGCGTCACAGTTCTTGGCCACAATTCATGCACACGAATAGCAGTTGACCCCAAAGCACAGGAGCTAATAAAGGACTCCGGTATAATGTCATATAAACAGATAAAAGCTTTACGTACCTGTATACGACGAATTGTGAGCAGACGGTACTAGTTCCCTTGTCATACAGCGATAACTGCTTTAGACGGGTGGGCTTTTTTGTTCAGTTTGAGTTTGACAGGCAGCGCACGGAGGGCGGAAGAGGAACATGAATGTGTGAAAGATGGAGAGTCCAGGGCGCCATTTTGAGTGTGGCACACAGCGTCACTCGACCATAGAAATCTTCTTCTTTTTATTTTACGGCAGTTGGTTTGAACATTACCAGGTATTATAAAATAGGCAAATTTTGGAGGACTGATAATCTAAAACTTAAAATCTAAGTTTTATTTTTTAATTCAATAATGAAATCCTTTAATGAAGCGCATCTCTTTTCTAAAATTGCGCATGTTCGGTGACTTGTCGATTCCTCTTTTTTGATCAATTTAGTGTGCTTTTGCTAAATGAAAGTATTAATTTATTGTTATTTTTTTACTTTTGAAAAAAAAAAAACTTGTTTGCAACATTGATAATAATAAGAAATCATCAAACATAAAATATAATTTTCGTGTGCATCGCTAGTTTTGATTGTAGGCCCTGCTTTATGTAATTTCCAGAAGACATGCTCTGAGACTGCTTTTATAAACCATTTATTTACATGATAGGAAAGAGAAGTCAAACATATAAAATTATTACAGCCCTGATTTGATCTTGATCTTGAATCTTGATTTCATAATAACTTACTCAGAATTGTATTTTGAGTTGTGGTCGGTTACAGAGAATCCACAAAGCAAAATTCAAACAAACATGTTTTTGTTACTAATATACATCCACCAACTTTCTGCTGTAATTTTAGTTTGTTAAAACAAAACCTTATTTGAGTAGACCCTGAAACCTTTGTAATTAAAAGAGAAAATATAATCACAGCCTTTTTAACCTTTAATCTGTGAATCTATCTCCTGAACTACAAAACCCAATAGAAATGAAGTTATGTAACAAGTTTGAGAACAATGACTGCCCTCTGTGCTGAATGTGAAAACTGCAAATGCTTTCGCCATGTAATGTCCTCTCAGCTTCTCCAATAATCCCAGTCTAATTCTTTAGCCACTCTGTATAAACTGATGAAGAAGTCCGGGAAAAGACCAAAAATGTTGTTCTCTTCAAATTCATTTCTGACATTCCTGTTAGAAACAAAAGATAGAGGGAACTAAAATCAAAACAGAAGCATTACAAATATAAATGGCAACAGAGATGTAAGTAACTGAAATCTGGGTGGACATTTGTGTCTCACTTACCCATGCACCAGTTTGTTGCGCAAAACACGCAGCAGGCCAAGTACGTCCTCCGGAAGCTTCTTGTTAATGTCTGGCCATATTTCTGAAAGCTGCAAATAAGACACACACAAGCATGGATGGTCCAGTGTGCTACATTACTAGTAGTCCCAACACAGCCTTGAATGAACCAAGATAATGTGCAGAGCAAGGAGAGGAAAGCTCTTGTCTTGTGTTTAGGCGAGTCTTGTGGTTTTAAGATTTACTCACCTGCAATTTCCAATTCGAAAAGGTTTTTCCCGCTGTGGCCTCCTTTACAGTTTTGAAGAGCTTCCAAAGGTTTTTTAAATCCTCACCCACTATAGCTAGGATGTCCCTTCTCCTGAAGGACAAAAAATGAACAAGCATGAATCACATGTCAACTATGTTGTATCTATGTTTATGTCATGTGAAAAAGGAAGTACACCTTTTTGAATTCTATGGTTTTATGTATCAGTGCATAATAAAGAGAGCTGTGCATAAACGGATGCCCACAAACCTCAATGAACGGAAGCAACAGTGTAAATTTTTGTACAACGTAAATCAAGGGCCAAAATTCCTCCACAACGATGAGAGACTGATAAAGTCATAAAATCATAGTGTGTACTCATCACACATGGCTTTTATTTAAATAAACCATGAGTGTAATAAACCTACAGTGTAATATGTCATGTATTGTTGTTCATCTGAGGTTGTATTTCCCTGATTTTATGACCTGCCAAGGACCAGATGTTTTTTAAAATTATGTCTGGATACATAAATAACAGCATAGAATTAAAAGGGATTACTTTCTTTTTCACATGCCTGTATATATATATATATATATATATATATATATATATATATATATATATATATATATATATACATATATACATATATACATATATACATATATATATATATACATATATACATATATATATATACATATATACATATATATATATATATATATATATATATATAAACCTTACTTCTTTTCATTCTCGATTTTAAGTTCACTGAAGGCCTCATAGATGGTCAGTGTTGCTGTTGGGTCTGTTTCCTCTGTGTGCTCCTTTTCTTTGTAGAGGTTGCGAAGTTTTGCTAAATTCTCGTAGTTCTGGATTTCAGGCCTATCACCCAGCTTTCTGAGGACTGCATCTTTGCTGAATGAAATAAAATGCAGGCATTGAGCAGGGCAGTTCAGCAGTGAGATGAGGGTGAGAAAATAATAACAAAATTGTCATACCGATTCCTTGAAGATTCTCAGACTTACAGCTTATGATAAAGAGTCTTCAATCTAAATCAATGTCCTGGCAGTGACTCAGTATAATAAGATACATGTACGCAGTGGCGGCTCCTGCAAAATCTCTCAGGGGGGGCAAATGTTTGGATGATTGATAAGGTCCACCCATGCTATGAATAAATTAACAGCTTAAGCATGTAAAGGCAACTTAACTACTTTAATATTAATGAAAAATAATGACTCTTACAATAAATCTCATTGTTTGTTTCTATACTCACTATTATTACACTGCTTACATCACATTACTCGCTTAATACACTGCGTTCGCCATGACGTTCTTCAAGTTCAACTGGCCTCCACTCGCGAGTCGCGAGATGTGCCAACAGTCTCTCTCGCTCTCGTTCTCTTTTTTATTTTTATTTTTTTAATCACATTTGATAAAGATATTAAAGTAGTGTTTCATTTTTTCTTGTTGTTCAAATTCAAAATTGTTTTTTGAAGTGACAAAATATTATTTGTCACTTAATCTTAAAGATTTTTAATAGTGTATGTTTGTTCCCACCAATCGCTGCACAAGTTAAGGATACGTATGATGACGTAAGCACGTTAGTGCAAGCCCTCCCGGAACCCATAGAGAATGCATTGCAGTGCCTCCAGTTCGAAAAAAAAAATATCTTTGAATGTAAGTCTATGGGAACACTCTGGGCGATTCTCAGCCAGAGTGAAATCGCCCAAAAAGAGGCGGTACTCCACAGAACGTGACATGACGCTGATTTGACTATATCCAGACAGTGATGGCTAGCGTAACTCTGTGGTTGAATGAGATTGTGAATGTAATTGAAAAAGTCGCTTTCATTCACACTTTGGTGGTGCGTCGCCCAATCCCCCTAATGAAGAAACCGCCCCTGCATGTACGTGGTAATATCTGAATGGCAGAAGTCAAAATCAGCAGAACTTTTGACAAGCATCACTTATAATTTACCTGTAATCATCCCAGAAAAAAGGGTGTCGTAGGACCTCATCAACAGTCAGTCTCTCTGCTGGTTCTTTGTTGATCATCCACTTAATGAGATCCTTGGCTACTATATCTTGTACATGTTCAAGAGAGTAGTTCCCATTCTTGATGTTCACCTCACGATCCATGTCCCCAAAAGGATGTTTTCCGTCAGAGAGGATGTAGTACACCAACATCCCAGCAACCTGCAATAAATTGGGCAAACTGTGAAGCACACACGAACGGGACAGCGAGATATAAACCGGAAGAGCTGATAGAGAACGTTGTACTTTGAGGCCAGTCTCACACTGCAGTTTTTTTCCACTCATCCATTCGCATTTTTACTTTATTGACACATCAAATGGTGAATGTAATCAAATGATTTTTAAAATATATTTCGGTTGCACTTTTATATAATTGAAAGTGAATCTGGCTCCAAAGAAAAACCAAGCTCCAAAAAAAATATTAACTTCATGAACTTACTATAGAGTTACGGTAAGGGTTAGGTTTAGTTGTAATTATGCATCATTTACTGTTATTCATACAGTAAGTACATGCAGTAACATGTAACACCTTAAAATAAATTGTTGCCAAAATAAACCATAAAATGTTTTTTTTTTAACAATATCTTTAAGTAAAGAACAGAACAATAAGTTGTTATTCGCTGACAAACTGGTAAAGGAAGGTAAGATTGTCAGAGAACAGCAAGTTAACCTTTCTGACCCCATATATTTTCCATATTTCTAATAGGGCCTACTTGTGCCATATTTACGACAAAGCTGCATGTTTTCAAACTATTTTTATTACCATAAACTGCGAGAACTGAAATATAATATTAAACGACCCATGATTTATTGTTTGATCCTCTAGCATTGGTTATATCGACTTGTTTTGCGTCCTTTTTGTACAATGAAAGTGAACGAAGAATGTCACATGGGTTTAGAATGTCACAAGGTTACTGATGACTGTTAATTCCTTTAAGTTTGATGTAATACTAAAATAATCTTACACCAAGTGCAAATAGCCCGCCTTGTTTGCAGAGATTTACACTAACTCCGCCCAATCACCAGCAAAAATGAAACCACAATCCACCCTTAGCTTGTGAACTCTCAGTAATCTCATGACTGCAGTTGATTCATGATATTTCACAAACCTGGATGTCTGAGCTCTTTTTATAAACACTCTTTTCCGACTGATTCAGGATCTCCGTTGCCTCCCAGCCTTGAGTACCAGCTCTAACAGTATGAACTGTGCTTCTGCCCTCCTCCAGTTTGCGACTCAAGCCGAAGTCGGCCAGCCTTGCATTTTTTCCTGAATCTGTTGAAATATGAGTTTAGCTGTTAGCTATGATATAATCTCTCCCTCTCTCTCAATTAATGTTACAGACTAGATTATGATACATTCCTTGTAAAGCTGCCACAGTAGTAAATAAAACCTATTTTTGATACCTATCAAAACATTTCTAGGCTTTATATCACGATGTATCACTCCAGCGCGGTGAAGAACTTGAAGGCCAAGAAGCATCTCATTCACTATTTTCCTCAAAGCGTTGTCTTTGTCCTTTTGCTCCTGCAGACGAAGATTTTCCATGTAGTCCTCCATATCATATTCACAAAGCTGTAGCGCAAGATAATAAAAATCTTCATCCTCTGCCAAGTCCACATACCTGACGATGTTCTTGCTCTCAAGCTTTAAATCTCGTAGATGCTTCAGTTCATTTTCAAAGTCTTTGCTATTCAGTGGATCCTTGGTTATTCGTTTAATGGCCACCTCAGTGCCATCTTCCTTCAGGCCGAGATATACTGTGCCACTTCCTCCAGAGCCAATAATGTAATTATTACTTCTAGAAAAGAAGATGTTACGGACTTTTTTCTTGGAGGGATCTTTCTGGAGCTCCTCTATTTTACTTCTGTGTTCTATTGAGGATGGGTTGAACTCAGTAACCCGTTTGTCATCGGCCGTCTGTAAGGATGAACCTGGAAAATCCATTTAAAATAAAAGTTGAGTTCCAATATATATATATATATATATATATATATATATATATATATATATATATATATATATATATATATATATATAACACATTTAAATGGGTTGTTTACTTCATACCTTCAAGTTCTTGAATGACATCAGACTCTATTTCTTGCAGTATTTCGTAAAAAGCAGATTTTACTGCAGGTGCTCCAGATTTCACAGCTTTTAAAAGCTCTGTACTTTGGGTCCTTTTAGTTGCCCTTGTGATCTTTGAATACTGTCTCCAGGTAAGCTTTCTGTTTTCATACAGCTTATCAGCAATGGGCATCACAGATGTAACTCTTTGAACGAGAGCTTCATAGTGCGTGTCCACAAACTCAGCATCTGAGTATCAAACATCAGTTAAAAAAAGACAAGTGTGTCACTCTTTTCTCATCTTCAGAACACAGTAACAAACCAACAAATCAGCCAGCAAACCCAGAAAAAAATCAGGTCAAGTGATTTAAAATGCCAATATTGTTTCAAATGTGGTGCAATTAGGCTAAGAGTTTTTTTATGTAAAACTTACGCTGATGTTCCATTGTTTTTCTTCAGTCCCTTTAAACTAGCTAAAAAGACAAAACATCAACATTAGCATGCTGCTTTATATATTATTCTTTATTCTCAATAATTTAAATAAATAAAATGCTTGGTTTCGCTATCATTGGTTTTGAACCAGACAAAGTCAGACTTTACTTGATATCAGGATGGGGCAAGTTGAACTATCACAAGTTGAGATATTTTATTGTCATAATTGCTGTGACATTGTGAAACGTACCCATTTACATACCACATAAATAATTGTTTATTCATTCAACTGTATGTTTTTTGTAGTCAAGATTTGTCTCTAGAGAAAATGACTTACAAAAAGAAACTACACTGAGAAATGTTCAAATGTTCAATTTGAAATCGAAAGGAAATCACTGACCAACGTCAGTCAGAACATAATAATCTAGCATCTAATACACATCATATTTTATGCATATACAGATGTGAGTTTCACATACCTGTAGTAGTTTATAAGCAAGGACGGATACTTTTTGTCGTGCAGAAATCGGGAGGTTAGAAAGAGTGCGGAAGAGGGAAACAATGCTTGCAGCCAATCAGTGCTAGCATACAACAACACGAGACCAGTGGCTTTCCTTTTTTTCTGAGAACTCACAACCCTATATAAAACAAACTCATCTTTTGCGGTCTTCTCAAATCGTCGTTAATACAAATGCCAGAGACGTAGTTGTGATATATAAATCTATAGAAGTGTGAAATTATAACAATATTTATTTTCTCAAGCACAAGCACCCACAGTTGCTATGGTTGCTTCCTGACGCTAACTTTCCTCATCAAAACACTGATGAGGTCATCCCAACTAAGCACAGGAGGAAGTTCAAACATTTTTAAACAAAAAAAAACAACAACAACAAAAAATAACCACAATATATGTACCATAAGAACATGTTATAAGGCTACATCAAATTTACAAAAACACAATTTAAAAAAACTTGAATGAGTTACAGTTGTTTGCAATGATCTTCAAAAGGTCATTAGCTGTGTCCCAATTCGCCTTTGGCTAAGCCCCGCCCCCCATAGTTACTGTTGCTACGTCCGACAAACAAACTTCATCTGGGCTCTGGTATCAACATGGCTTATGCTGTGACACCTCTTCCTGCTGAAATTGTATCAAACTTTTATAAAGCAGGAAATAAAGTGTCCGATAGAAGTAGGCAAAAGGGGCTGCAATATACGTTCGAAGGCTATATTCACGACATACAGCTTGTTGGTTACAGGTGTTGGTTACAGGTACCTGTATGATACAGGTGAAACGCAAGGAACAACAAGGCATCTAAATAGAGGCAAACGCATACCGGTCACAATCAAAAAATGAACCACCGCATAACCTACTAATCGAGACGGAGGCTGGGACTAACAATATCAAGGAGCAACACTGTTCATGCAAAGCTGGGTAGGTCTCTATTCACTTCTATAATCGTTATTACAAAGCAAACGGACTACGCGAGTATAACGTTGTATTTATTAGCAGTGTGTGCTAGACGACACTTGTCAGGATTTGACTTCGGTTTGGGAAGGGAAAAAAACGGACTCCCCCCTCCAACCTCTCTGGGAAACGCGTATCTGTGTTACAAATGCCCCAGGCACAACGTTTAACCATATTTTTGATAAAACTACGACGGTAATAGCCTGCCAAGACCAAAAATATGAGACCCCTGTGTTAAAGTCAATGGAGCGCTGTGAAAAAGTGTCGGACCTCTGTGGGAGCTCGTTCTTGGCTGCGCTGTGATTGGTCGATCTACATTCTAGGGTGTGGCTTAGCCAAAGGCGAATTCAGAGGCTACATCCTTCGAAGGCCGCAAAGGTCAGACCGAGCATTGTTAAATGGAACAATGTATCCGTTGATAGTGGGAACAAATATCCGTTGATAGTGGGGGAGGGGCATGAGAGTTGTAAACATTCAAATTGTTGCCTAAGTCCACTCAATCTGCCAGACTTGCCGACTGCAGCTTTAAATGAGCCTTCGAATTGCCACAGCCTTCATCTGCCGCTGACGCAATTGGTCTTCGAATGATAGAGCCTCTGAATTGGGACGCGGCTATAGACTGCTGCATATACAAACCATTTCACAATACATGAATGACATACACATGGAAAAAGAAGCAAAGCATGTATTAAAATCATCACATTACTGATTTGATGTATATAAACAGCAAGTCAAAAATGTCAATATTGACTTTAGTCAAAAACATGATAGCAAAGATACGCAGGCCTTGAAACCACCATCAACAGCCTTGAGCTGAAACCAATATTGTGGAGTTTAGATTTGGGCGATGGGGATTCATTAAAAACATCATTATTCAACATTAAGTGCAAAGCAGTGGAAGTGGCTATAGGTGTCTGCATCCATCCAGTCTCTTCAATATTCCCAGGCCATGTCAGTAGCCAACCGGTGTAAACTGATGAGGAAATCTGGGAACCGATCATTCATGTTCTCTGCATAGAAGAGTTTTTCCCTATTGGAAACAAACTAGAACAGTTAAATCTTACAATATAGCATATACAATAAATAATATACAATAATAAATACAAATATTATTTACAAAACCTTCTGTAAAACACTAAAAATGTATGCAGAAACTACTTAGGTTGTCTTTGTTAAACCTTAAAAATCCCCCCTCCCAATTTTTGTACTTACTGGTGTCCCAGTGCATTGCGCAAATACCGTAATAGGCCAAGTAAGTTATTGGGAAGATATTTTCCAATGTTTGTCCATGTCTTAGGAGCCTGAAAATACAAAGCCGGAGTCTTGCATCAAGAAATCTCAGTGCAGGAAACAATGACAGCAAACATCCATACGATACAACACTGTTTTTATAATCATTTAATACGTTATAGTGAATATTGCGGTATTTATTAAAAATTATTTATCCGTGCACTTTATTTTTTACATCCATGTGCCCCCGAATCTTTCATCAAAATAACTTCCCCTCCCTCTCGCAGCTCATCATGTGAGTGACAGGTTGATCCCGCCCTCACAGTAAACACATCATCAGAGTAGAGAGATCGACCAATAGCAAACCAAAACCATCTAACCAACTATCCAATCCTTTTGCAGTCTTCTCAAATTGTTAATACAAATGTCAGAGACATAGTTGAGATATGTAAAATTATAGAAGCGGGAAATTATAACAGTCAGTATTTTATTCAATATTCAATATCATGTACTTGCATTTATGTCCCCATGGACAAAATCAAGTCCCGCCCTACATTTTTCCTTGTTTAAGAATCCGTTTTACACTCGTATATAGGCCTATGCTATAAATATAAAGAAAAGACTATCGCAACTTCAGTTACATGCGGATGTATGAATGCAGTTTGGTTTGCATTTCCCTTTGCCTTACTCAGTTTGTTGCATAATTTATGAGGGCAGAATTAATACATTTGTAAGACACACATCTTTTGACAAACAACAAAATAATTGGGAAGCGTTTCCTCTCCCTTTAAAAGTGTTAAGCCTGGTGTTTTTTTTACTATCCTAAATATACTTGATTAAATGGCTAGTTACATTGTACTATTTATTTAGCATTGTTTTTCACCTCTGTCCAATCAGAACAGAGTTACAACCCAATTTGAAGTCACTACCTGCTATTTGAGAATCACTGATCTAGTTCGCTGTGTGCTTAGCCTGGGAAAACACTTTCGGCAAATTTGAGATTTGCTCTGCAAGTCAGTCTGGCCAAGAGCCCATTCAAGCCCATTTCCAATTTTTCCAAATTGAGGCACCAATCAAAAACGTTGAGGCAAGCTTTACATGATGGCGATAGCTCTGATTGGTTTTAGGTCTATCCAAATACACCCAGAGGCATTTGAGCGATGTCCGTTGGTGACGCCCCTTTGGAAATGGGCTGTGAATGAACCTTCCCCAGACCCACTCTCAGTTACAACTGTGAAGGGTCTGGTGTCAACCATTTTACTGTGTGCTTTGCATGGTGAATTGCATTAGCATGGTTTAAATCATACTTATCTGACCGTTATCAGTTTGTAGCAGTAAATGAAGAAATGTCTTATCGATCACAAGTTCAGTATGGTGTACCAAAAGGCTCAGTAGGACCGTTGCTGTTCACTCTATGCTACCCTTAGGAGATATCATTAGGAAACATGGAGTTAGCTTTCACTGTTATGCCGATGATACTCAGCTGTATATTTCTTCAAAACCAAACGAAACTTACCAATTCACAAAATTAACGTAATGCATAGCTGATATAAAAAATTGGATGACTAGTAATTTCCTACAACTTAATTCTGAAAAAACAGAGATTCTAATTATTGGACAAAAAACTTCCTCACGCAATAACCTAGAATACTGTCTAACACTTGATGGCTGCTCTGATAAGTCTTCGTCGTCGGTTAGGAACCTGGGTGTGCTCTTTGATAGCAATCTTTCATTTGAAAGTCACGTGAATAGTATCTGTAAAACCGCATTTTTCCATCTTAAAAATATATCTAAATTACGTCATATGCTCTCATTGACAAATGCAGAAGAATTAGTTAATGCGTTCATGACCTCAAGGCTAGATTATTGTAATGCTCTACTGGTCGGTTGCCCTGCACGCATAATAAACAAACTCCATCTGGTCCAAAACGCAGCAGCTCGAGTTCTTACCAGAACCAGGAAGTATGACCATATTATACCGGTTCTGTCAACACTGCATTAGCTCCTATTAAACATTGTATACATTTTAAAATATTGCTAATTAATTACAAAGTGCTAAATGGTTTAGCTCAACAAAAGGAAATTCAACAGGTGCCAATCTACCAGCAGCTGCCATTAGGACGTTATAAAATATACTGCGCCGGAATAGACTTCGGACTTTAACCAACCCGGAAAACACTTTTCAGACTGGATGGAGATATCCAGCTTTATGAATGAATGAATGAATGAATGAATTTATATAGCGCTTTCATACGTCTATTGGCCTGCACTCAAAGCGCTTTACAATTCAGAGAATCTATCCTCAACCACCATTAGTGGTTATTACATCTGAGGAAATCACGGGATCCGGCCAAATGATTGGATACAGAATGATGCACTTACAATGTATTCAGAACGTATTCTATTTACGGTGAAGAGGGAGACAGAACGGTTACTGTTGTGTTCTCGACCCAGATAGTGTTGCCTAGACGAACACGAAAACACCTCAAAAACACTGCCACATAAAGTTTGGACCAGATTGTGATACCTTCTCTGGCGGAGTCTGTGCGCTCGTCCCAAAAGATGCCATATTGTGTCATGATGTTAACTGCTCCAAACGACCATGGTGCGCAACTGCTCAGCCTATATGACACTATTTTGAATGGTAGCTATAATTAGTTCAGGCAGGCCCCCTATGCAAACCAAAGAATAATACTTATGCTGGCAAACCTGGATGGAATGCATTTGTGGAAGAAGCACACACTGAGGCACGGCAGGCATTTAAGGCCTGGGCGGTAGCAGGAAAGCAAAGATCGCGATCTGTGTTTGAATATAAGAAAAAGGCTAATGCTAAGTTTAAATATGCACTCAGGTACATCAAGAGGAATGAGAATACCTTAAGGGCAGATTCCCTTGCTTTTAAATTGCAAAATAGCTATAATGATTTCTGGAAAGAAATCAGGATGCTTAATAGATAAAAACGTTATCACAACCTTTTCACGACGTGAAAAAAAAATTTTTTGAAACGTTTTTGTGTTTGCTGGGTAAAGACTAAAAAGACATTTTAAGCAATATTATTAAACTTTTCTCCTCACCTAAAACTGAAACAACACTTGTTTGATGCTCCAAATTGCGAACGAATTGTTCTTTTGACCCGAATATTTTCCTTCCTTGTAATGGTTCCTTAAAAGCGAACAGAAAAAAAAAAATCACAAGAGTTAGATACTATTGGAACATTTCGTCTTTCCGATGCTGTCATGGAATCTCATAACCTCATCATTTAAATATATGCATGTAGTATGGAGGTAGTTTTGTTTCTTTATTATTCAATCAAAAAAAAAAGGTTGCTACAATCCAAAAAAATATTTTCAATTAAAAAAACCTTCACTTCAATGAAAAAAAAAAATTTCAATCAAAGAAAAAAATTATTTGAATCCAAAAATATATTTCAGACTCAAAAATATACATTTGAACACTGCTTTTCTTTGATTGAAAATGTTTTCTTTGATAGAAGTCCGTTTTTTTTTGTTTAAAGCAACATTTTTAATTGAAGTAACATTGTTTTTTGATTGGACCATATAATGGGTAGGACATTTGTGTCTTTATCATTCAATCAAAAAAGAAGTTGCTTCAAACAAACAAACAACAGAATCAATAAAAAAGTCACTTTAATGAAAAGATAAACATTTTCAAATATAGAAAATCGTTTTTAAATGCAAATAAAATATTTGAGACTCCAAAAATTGCATTTGAACACTTTTTTTTATTATTGAAAATGTTCTCTTTGATTGAAGTAATCTTTTTTGTGTTTGGGCCATACATGGGTAGGACATTTGTGTCTTAATCATTCAATTCCAAAAAAGTTGTTTCAATCAAAAAAAATATTTTCAATCAAAGAAAAAACTGTTCAAATGCAACAAAAAAAAATAAAAAAAGTATTGAAGAGAATGTGTTTTATCGTTGTTGTTGTTGTTGTTGTTTTTTGTTTTTTTTTGAAGTGCAAAAAGTTTTGAAGTTCAAATTTTTTTGATTGAATTATTTTGACACAAACGTCCGCAGTGGGCGGTGCTTCTCTATTGGTCAGACATGTTTGATTGACAAGTGTCTACACCAACGACATCTTTCTGACAAAGAAGTCATGTTCGCCACTCGGGATTCATAAATTTTGGGGCATCTCCCCCCGGGGGCGGGGTTACGTCCTGCGTCACATCTCTCATGCGGGTTGAACGGGTTCTCGTCGACCAGGGTCAGCGCGCATTGACAGACGAGAAAAGCCGCGACATTTAAAAATACTACTGTTATTGTGTCACGAAATGTCGTTTTAATAGTTTTTCAGTCGACAATGTAGTTGTTTAAAGGTCAAATCTGCGGTTTATTTATAAAGATAGCGCCTATTTAAAAAATTGATCGGACGTTTTCGGAGTTGTGATATCCAGTCTTTCACAGCTCATGTACCCCGCCGAGAACAGCCGTACCTCGGCCAGTGCTTCTGACGTTTGCCGCTGGCTCTGATGTCTCTAGTCCAGTGGTTAAAACATGAGATATAATTCGTCTTGTGTATATAACGGGCGATCTTTGGTCTCATTAATCTATCATTTGTTCCCTGGCAAATCGTTTTGGCTGAGGGCAAAGGGAAGTTTCATAATTTTATATTTTGGCTATTTTAACGTTGTATCCTGCTGTATGTTTGTCTGAATCGTTTACTTTATTTCTTGTCTTGTATAACTTCTTATACCTTTTAGGCTACTTATACAGTTACAGTGTCTATTACTGATCAATAAAACTAAAATTTAACTAAAATAGACAGGGTTGTGTCATTTTATTTTATATAGCCTATATTTTATACAGCATTTTCATTACAATTTTATTTGCTGTATACTGTTTGTTTATTTTATTGACTAAACTATTTACTATTACTTTTCACTTTATCTTATATTCACTATTTGCGTTGCACTGTAGTTGTACCATATCGTATCTATAAAGGATCCATCACATGCTAGGGCTTCACCCATCTCATGGCAATACACACAAGGGTTGCTTTGTAAATAGGTGTTTCTTTTTTGTTTCTTTCTTTTTTTGTGTGTGTTTATTTTGTATGATTACTTCACCCATGTATTTGTACTCTGCTGACTAATGCTGATGTGTTGTTGATAAGGGGGTGGGGGGTTAAGGGAAAATTTGACAAATGCTGTTTATATTTCCCTGTTGAAAACATTGCATTACAAAAAAAAATGTATTGTGTATTATAATAGCAGTATTGAGTCTAATTAGTCGTTACTGCTTGAATCACCTAAAGAAGAAACATGAACTGGTTAACTGGAGTTTACTGGAAGTTTACTTTTCTGCAATACAATAAGTAGGCCTAACTTTATCGAGGTAAAAGTTTCCCCGCTGTTACCAGACGTAGGTCTAGGAGTGGAGAGAAGAGTGACAAAATCACGGCAGGGCTGTGCAAACAAAGTAGGCTATCTGTCTAGCATTGCCATGTCAGTGTATTGATTGATTCATTGTCGCTTCATAGTTTGTAAGAGACATTTCAGGTTGGATGTATTTAATAAACTGAGCGAAGCCTATTCATCTGTTAATATGAAACGCGACTTGGCCATTGTAAGGCTACAGCACATCTTGTACAACTTAAACCCATGGTAGCTAGGTAACGATAAACAAACTGAAATCCCGCAATTCCTGATTTTGCTTTCGTTCACTAAACAAAGACTATGGAAATTAAACATCACTTTTCCATCAAAACACGTGTTGTAAAAAACATAACTTATTAGATTTAAGACCTAGGTTCGCTAGCTAGTTCTGGGCCTGCCTGTGTGCGCTATGATGCGCGCTGACCCTGGTCGACGAGAACCCGCATGAGAGATGTGACGCAGGACGTAACTGGCAAAAAGCTTGCTGGCGAGTGGCGAACATGACTTCTTTGTCAGAAAGATGTCGTTGGTGTAGACACTTGTCAATCAAACATGTCTGACCAATAGAGAAGCACCCGCCCACTGCGGAACGTTTGTGTCAAAATAATTCAATCAAAAAAATTTAAACTTCGAAACTTTTTGCACTTCAAAAAAAAAAAAACAACAACGAAAAAACACATTCTCTTCGATACTTTTTTTAATTCACGGGGGTATTTTTTTTTTTGCATTTGAACAGTTTTTTCTTTGATTAAAAATTTTTTTTTTGATTGAAACAACTTTTTTGGAATTGAATGATTAAGACACAAATGTCCTACCCATGTATGCCCCAAACACAAAAAATATGACTTCAATCAAAGAGAACATTTTCAATAATAAAAAAAAAGTGTTCAAATGCAATTTTTGGAGTCTCAAGTATTTTATTTGCATTCAAAAACGATTTTCTATATTTGAAAATGTTTATCTTTTTATTGAAGTGACTTTTTTATTGATTCTGTTGTTTGTTTGTTTGAAGCAACTTCTTTTTTGATTGAATGATAAAGACACAAATGTCCTACCCATTATATGGTCCAATCAAAAAACAATGTTACTTCAATTAAAAAGGTTGCTTTAAACAAAAAAAACGGACTTCTATCAAAGAAAACATTTTCAATCAAAGAAAAGCAGTGTTCAAATGTATATTTTTGAGTCTCAAATATATTTTTGGATTCAAATAATTTTTTTCTTTGATTGAAATTTTTTTTTTTTTCATTGAAGTGAAGGTTTTTTTAATTGAAAATATTTTTTTGGATTGTAGCAACCTTTTTTTTTTATTGAATAATAAAGAAACAAAACTACCTCCATAATGTAGAAAGCAGGATTCTACTGGCCATTCAACTTGTCAGATAGCAGAAAGCCCAGTGATTGGTTAAAAGAACTGCCAATCAAAGCACTCTACATGACTCGCATGAATTCGCTAGTCTGCTCTCTGCAGTTTGTTGTGGACTGAAACGCATGACCACAGAGTATAGGTCACCACAGTTCGTACATGCTTGTTAACCTAAAATGGATATGGAAGAGAAGCCAAAATACGGCAAGTTTATTTCGGTTTTTATATTTGCTGGTGTTTGTATTGAAAGTTTTTGATTTGGTGTTATTAAGAGTCCTCCTCAAATATTAACGCTACCAAACAGAAACTGAAATTCATTTGAATAACTTCGCTCCCGTTAATACATAGTAAGAACTGTTACCTGTTGTTTTTACTCTATATGCCGTGTTAAGGTGAAAAAAAAAAACAGCTATGTTATGAAAAGCTGTTGTGTTGTTAGTAAGGCAACGCCTAAAACCCCGTTATTTAACGTTACTATGTCTGAGTTTGGGATTTGCTTAGCTACTTTACCAGATTTCCTTAACGTTACTCCTAACAGTCATATATGTAAACGCTGTGGCCTTTGTCACTAATTTTAGTAGCTTACTTATTTGTAGTTACTGCACATTTGGTGGTTGACCAAATACATGCTGTGCTTTAATCACACGTGACAGCATGGCTGAAATGTTCATGTGTTCAGTTGTACTATAATAGTGTACATGTTTGTTTATATATTCATTTATTAGTTGCAAATATATAAACAGTATTTTTTTTAGTTGTTATAATTATTATAAGAACTAAAGCTGTGTGGCTGGAAATAGAAGGTAGATGTGTTTATATTGTAAGATGAGATAACTGTTTCCAGATCATGTCAAAGCAAATGCAGTAAAGTTGTGCCACAGGGTAAAACTACATACAGACATATGAAACTACACAGGTGTTGTGAGAATGAACATCTCATTGGACACAACATGGAAACCATTGAAAGGGTCAATTGTGGTTGTTTTAATGTTTGCATGTGGTTTTCTGTTGGAAACTCCTTACAACAATGCTTTTACAAGAACATTGTTGCTCGTTTATTAGGTTAAAAGTCAATATTTGGAACAAATGTGTTGGAAAAAAAAAACTTGCTTTAATATTCAGCCTTGGTTTTACTTGTATATGTCCTTGTAAAGTATCTGGTAACCAAAGTCATAGAGCACAGAGTCTGCTCATGAGTGGGAGTGCATGTACCGGTAATTAAAGGGTGGAATATAGGATGGCGCTTTTTAAAGATATAAAATAAGGCCTTAATTTGAAACTTTAAGCTGTACTTATGTGCTATTTCTGCTGCTGAGGGACTGAGTGCGACGGCAGCTGTTTCAAATTAGGGAAGGGATAACTCACATTCAGTGGAACTTCTCAAATAGGCTAATTTGCGAGCAATGTTCGTCACCAAATTATATTTTTATATTGCCTAATTTGTATCGTATGTATTTATTTAGCAACTTTCATGCTACAAAGTAACTCCAAATTGCTGTACAGTACAAATAATATAAACAATTTCAATGAGAATTGTATAGCAGACCAATTTCAATAGTTTAAAAGGCAAATACAAGCTAAATCTGTTTTTAAGCGACACGCACATGCTTAAGCTAAAGCTCCTTTTTAAAAAAATTTTATGAATTAAACCAATTGCTCCTTTTTATGAATTGAACCAATTGAGGATCTCTATATTGTGCATTTCTATTAGTTAAATCGATAATTTACCGTGCAAAACAGTTTTACCTGGTTCTGAAAAATATAAATGGCCATTGAAATAAAATATAAATTAACTTTTTGCAATCAGGTCTGCATATCTTTTGCTGCAAGGCTTTACATAATTGTCTTCTATACTTGCTAACTCGTGTTATAGCTCTTTGTTAGACTTCTTGTGATCACATTTTGAACTGCCGATAGCAGCTTTCCTTCCATTAGTCTTTTAGACTAGTGGAAGTGCTATTGATTTGATTTCTTACTTTTCTCATTTATGAACTGGATATGTTCATGAGCAGTGTTGGGTGTAACTAATTACTAAGTAATTAGTTACTGTAATTTAATTACTTTTCTCTTGAAAAAGTAAAGTAAGAGATTACTCTTAATTTTTCTGTAATTTAATTACAGTTACTTCTGATGTAATTGAGCTAAATACTGTGTATAGACCAATCCGAACTCACGGCAATTCGAATGCTTTTTATGAGGTGTCTAAATCGTATAACCTCACTAGTACAAATTCGTACGAATTAGCCATCTTGTAAAATAAGTATGAAATGTCACGAGAACAGACTGATATCAACTAGAACAATTCTATATAAAGCAATTGTGGGTTTAACATCAAAATGTATTGTCTGATGTTAAAAAGTATGTTTATAATGTAACCTTCTCCCTTTAAATTGTTTGGTCAGTTTAAGGATAATTCATGCAATTTTATAGTATTTATTTGAAAGAATCAAAACAGTTTCATGTCTAGCCTTGCATTATTCAGCTGGTTGAGGTTGATATGGGATTTAGAAAGTAATTAGTAATTAAAAGTAATTAAATACTTTTTAGAGAGAGTAATTAGTACAGTAATCTAATTACACTGTTGAAGAGGTAATTAGTAACTAGTAATTAATTACTTTTTTAGAGTAACTTACCCAACACTGTTCATGAGCAATGACTATTTTGAACGTTTCTGGTCATTTGGACATGTTTCAACATTTGCAAGAAAACAAAAATAATTGGCAAAATCTTTGACTTCTTATTTTTCCTGCCATCTCATGTTTTGTCCGTTTAGGGGCTCCACAGAGAAGTGATTACAATTACAGAAACATTATTACAGCTTAAAGCTGCAGTCCGCAGTTTTTCCTCTTTGTCGCCATCTCTGTTCGAAATCTGCAATTGCAGTCATTCGCGGAATTATCAACTTTACGTGAGTTTTACTTCGACACCCTCGACACGGCACCGCGCGGATGAACACAGTGTTTGAGGAGAGTGTGTGGCTGTCAGTCACCGCGCCGGTGTGGATAGTGGCATTCAGAATCACAGATTATTCTTTTTGGAAGTATGACCAACATAAGAATTTTCACCGGAAAATGTCATCTGAACATCTGAAGAAACATCCACTTTTGTCCTGGTTCTGACATTGCAGTAAATCGCGCTGATTAAATCTAAAAATCGCTTATCATATCGTGCAAATTATACTTTGTTCTCAAATTGTTAATGTTAACAACGCCTTCCGATATGTATTCTTGTTTTCGCATGGGTCCAGTTGCAGTCTCTTTTTTTCTGTAGCCACTCCGAAGTCCACAAAGTCTTTTGCATTTTACAACGGGTGAATCTGTTGTCACTGGTGATTGTCGTTTGAACCTTTCTGGATCCGCCATCAAATTGATAAGTTTAATTATATTAAGTGCTGTAAGAAAAGGCTATAAATCTCCACCTCCAACATCCTCGCACGCAATATAGCCTACTAGCCGAGACTCTTCTTTATGTTTACAGATGTGATGACGCAAAGACATGCTCGAATCTCCCGCGGAAATCCACCAGTACCACTGGAATTAAAACATTATTACAAGCTTACCGCTTTGAATCGAGCTAAGGCAAGCAGAGAGTTTTGAACACTGGTTATGTATTTTCTCCAATATGTATTTTGGATAATTTTTAACCCCAAAAAAGCTACGGACTGCAGCTTTAAGAAAAAGGATGGCTGAGGACTTGAAAAATGTATTTTTTTTCTGATAGTAAAAATGCTTTAAACGGGTGGTTAATTATGATTTCACTTTTCTAACTTTTGTTAGTGTGTAATGTTACTGTTTGAGCATAAACAACATCTGCAAAGTTACGACGCTCAAAGTTCAAAGCAAATGGAGATATTTACACACTTCTTGAGTCTCTCCATCTTTGTCGGACTTCGGTTTGAACATAAAAGGCTAAAAGTTTTTTAAATTTTCAGTGCATGTCTGTGTGAAGAGGTAGTCGAAGCTCCACCCTCTGTGCCGGGAGCAGCAGCTCATTTGCATTTAAAGGGACAGACAAAAAAACGATGCGTTTTTGCTCACCCTCAAAAAGTGACAACTTTAACATGCTATAGAAATAAATACATTTTAATAAATTAATATTATTATAAAAATAGAAATATCTGTGGGGTATTTTGAGCTAAAACTTCACATACACACTCTGGTGACATCCGAGATTTATTTTACATCTTGTGAAAAGGTGTATGTACCACCCCTTTAAACAGGGTTATTATAGTTAACAAAAAAAAAAAAAACATGCAGTTACTGACAACAGTCAGTTTTTGATTGATATCAGTTTTCATTTCCCATTTTGTCTGAATCTAAGCAGAATTGAGCTTTAATGACATTACCAGCTTTAATTACATTAGATTATATCAGCATGAGTGGAGCTGCACATGACCAGGTCCCAATAGATATTGTGAAACCAAGGGAAAGCTTTTCTTTTTTCACCTTTTGATGTACCACCTTTTTCTCATAATAAGTTACATCTAGAGTAAGGGTGTTGTTCTTGTTCCTAAAATAAGACATGTGGTATGAATTGTTGTGCTAAACAGCTAGCAACCAATCTGCCATGTTAAGTTAATTTAGCTCAAACAATGAGTCATCTGGAAGTATTTTGGATATTTATACCACACTTAAAAATATCTGAATATCTCATTGATTTCACACACTGATAAACCTCCCCGAAAGCAGGCTGTTCATGACCTAAACCAGAAGTTCATATGTTTGTTCAAAAGATGCCACTCATGTTGTTAATGGTTCGAGAGATATTTGCACGACGAAGTTGCTTTGCAAAAGCATCTGCGAGACAAAATGAATCTAAACCGAGTCGGGTGTCATTGTCGTCACGCCCAGCTCTGATCCGTCCTGAAGCTAGAGACCCAAAACTGCTCCGTTTAGTCCTTCAGAGACAAAAGAAAACTTAAAAACAATTCAGAAAACTGGACACCGAGCCAAGTTTAGAAAGATCAAATGAGAGAAATCCAATATTTTCTAGCTTGAAAGGGTGGTGTTTAGTTCAGCTTAAACCTGGTCAACCAGTTTTCAACAGCAGAAAGTTGTTTTCCCGCTTCAAATCAGGAAGTTAAAGTCAGATAGACGGCTGAAGGACTTTTCCCTTTACAGTGAGGAAGGAATATCAGATCATCAGTGCCGCTGAACATCAAGATGCCTGCGGAGGAAGGTGCTTACCAAAAAAACGGTAACGTCACTTGATGATATCTCCTTTAGAATGCAAGCTTTTTATTGGTTTTGACATATGGACAAACCCTTTGAAGCTCTCTTTGAGTAACTTACCACAAGTTGTCTTACATGAGTTATGGTAAAAATGGCAGTGTTTAGCTGAATCAAAAAGTTATGTGCAGTCAGCCTGCTTTTTATGTCCAGATGGTTTCCAATAACGTGGGATTATTCAGTGACTCTCACTCTCAGAAAGAAAGGTACAAAAGCTGTCTCTTGGGAGGTACCCTTTCAAAAGGTACACCTTTTTACAATATTTACTCCTAAAGGATGCACATTAATACCTTAAAGGTAAATATTATTTCCTGAAGTGTATATTAGTCCCTTTTTTTGTACTACTGTGTCCCAGTTACAGCTTTCTTTTCAGAGAGTGCTCAAATGGCACTTCTGTTGGCTTGTATGCCATTAGCCATATGCATTCTTTTAGTGCATTGGTAGAAGTGTGTTAACACTGCATTAGTGTCATACTAGGCCTTTGTCCATCTTCACAATACCCTGGTCTGCCTGGGAACTGAAGCACTCAGTCTTTGCATGTCTACTAGGGTGTGGATGTTTACAGTCAGATCCAACAGCAGAAATACCCATGGTAGTGTCTTCCCTTTAAGTGGCGAGGGTTTGACATTTTAGCAATCCACATCAGTTGTTTTCGTTCTTAGATGAGAGAAAACATTGTAATGAAGCTTACTTATTTAACATAAAGCTGAATGATATTATAGTAACAACTAAGGCTATAAGCATTTAATTAATCCACAGCCATAAATCAAGACACTTACTACTAGCTACTATTTAATGTATTTCACATCTGCTTTTCTAATCTAGTGTAGGCCTATACTAAACGTGGCGTTGTGTACTATGAATGATGTTGGCTCTTATGACCAATTGCTGTTGGTGTTTCTCATTTTGCATAAAAGCGTCTGCTAAATCAATAAATGTAGTGCATTAAGTCATTATGTTGATCACTTTTTGCAAAAAGTCTTGTTTAATCAAATGCGTTTGGGCAGGTTGTTATGCATGTTTTTTTCGTGGATGTCTGAGACATAAACAGAGCTGATTTTTTTATTCCAGTACACAAGACATTTTTTTACTAAGTAAATGGAAAGATTGTACCAGTTATTTCCGCACCAGAGCTCTGTGGTTGGCGAATAAGAGCATTTGCACATCTGGGGCCGTATTCACAAAGCATTTTATCTTACCACTAGGAGTACTCCTAAATCGCACTAAAAGATTTTAGCTAGGAGTTTTCTCTTAAAAGTTATTCACAACGCCTTTCAGACCTAACTTACTCTTAGTAAAGAAAAATGACAACTCTTAAACTAAGGCCCTGTCCACACGGACACGGGTATTTTTATAACCGTGACTTTTTTTACGCGGTTCGGCCGTTCGTCCACACGAAAACGCACTGAAACCGAACATTTTTGAAAACCCCTGCCAGGGTGAGGATTTTCAGAAACGCCGGTTACAGTGTTGTCGTGTAGACCGTGAAACCGGGGTTTTTGCCTTGCGACGTCAGAGTGTGCGCCGTTATCAGCTGTGTTTGACATCAGATTTGCGCTTCTGATTGGCCAACGTGGCTTTAGGGTTAAGGTTTATATCGCCGCCTGCTGGCGTGGCATGCTCTTGACCGCGCTTGATTGTGTGTTTTTACGTTTTCATGTAGACGGAGACCGAGCATGTGTGGACGGGATTTTTTTTAAAAACGCTGTAGGAAAAACTCCGGTTATAAAAATACCCGTGTCCGTGTGGACATGGCCTAAGAATGAGTCTTCGTTGCTATGGATGACGTCATTACTCATGCACGAGCTTGACTGAAGTGACCACCTTGATTGGCTGATGATTGTAACGCGGGAATGATTCCAAACACCTCCCCTACGATGATGAGTGACAGGGGACAGGTCTGAGAATGCGTGGGCTACACAAGTAGTGCGAAGGATGGAAGATGATGAATAACTGAATAAATAGCCAAACATGAATAAAGAGTAAGGAAAAACAAATAGCCTAGTAGCCTATTGAAACATATGGGTTGATGCAATATCTTTGCAACATTATTGAATTAATCTGTCACTATATTCCTCTGCCTACGTTTGCAAAGAGAAGAACATTTTAATTTGATTCACAATGAAACGTTACAATTAGTTTACATGCAGTGAGTAGCCTAGTTTTGGTTGTTGTTGGTGGCGTTATTGCATCCCTAGTTATGCCTACAATGCAAAATTGTTCCCTCGCGATTGGAAGCTCCTAGCCGCCGCATACGCATTTCAAAACATCGCAACGTGAAATGCCACAAAAAGCGGTTTGTGAATAGGTCTTAGTGAGTTAGGAGTCCTCTCGACTTCTTTTAAGCTCTCCCAGGCTTAGGTGCTACTTTTAGGGCTAAAATGCTTCGTGAATTACTCTTAGTCAAAAAAAATTTAGATATATCCAGCTGCAGACCCGCAGCACCACCAGTTTCAGAACCCCAGCGCCAGAACCGGAAGTGAGGGAGGGGCGGAATTACCCACTGATCTATATCCACCTTATTCCTGACGAGCTCACTGCGCTTTGAATTATGGGCGGCACTTCCGGTTTGGGGAACTTCCATTCAAAAATGATGAAACGAATCATTTTCAAATCATAAGGTTGCCCTACAAATAAAGCTTATCCGTCAGTTTGACTGGACGAGACGTCATTTTTCCTTCATGATTTATTTTCAGACATCATGAGAATAACGTTATACTTGGTATTTTAACATGACGTGTTATAACAATATTATATCTACGGCAAGAGCTCTTTTTATATGGAGGACCAGCTCTACCATATTTAAAAATAAATACAGAAATAAATAAATGCTCAATAAATAAATAAGCATACAATTAATTGCCCCAAAAAATACAATAAACAAATAAATGTAGTTAGAAATTAAATTATACAGTGAGACATAAATGTATATATCTCTTTTAATTAGCTTCTTTATTTATTCATCTTTGTAATAATTGCCTTATTTATTTATTGTCCGTTATAATCTTCAACTTTATTTATTAATTACTAATTATTTATTCATGTGCATGTTATAATATTTTTGTCTGTTTTATTCTTCCTTTTGTATTTTTTTACCCTATTTATTTCTTCAATGCTATTTATTTCTGCCTGTCGTTTTTCCATTTCTGTATGCATTTCTGCCTCATTATGCAAATGAGGAGGGGCTGTCTTAGGGGGTCAACTTCTGCCCATTGGTTGGTTAGCATTTTACTGCGTCGGTCGAATCTACATGGCTTTTCCCCGCCATAAAGCATTGTTTAGTAATGTCAAACTCAGCAGGCAGACGTTCAGTGTCCGACCTCTTAAGGGAAGCTGCTAATAGGCTGGAAGAATTAGAACGCTGTAAGTTTGAGATCTGAAATGTTTCCTCGGGTTGCACACCACTGATACTCGAACTGGAAGCTGTTTATGTAAAAAGTAAAGTAAAAGTTAAAAAGAATGTTTAAAGGACCACAGAAAAACATTTCAGATCTCAGACTTACAGCGACATTACTAAACAATGCTTTATGGCGGGGAAAAGCCATGTAGATTCGACCGATGCTGTAAAATGCTAACCAACCAATGGGCAGAAGTTGACCCCCTAAGACAGCCCCTCCTCATTTGCATAATGAGGCAGAAATGCATACAGAAATGTAAAAACAACAGGCAGAAATAAATAGCATTGAAGAAATAAATAGGGTTAAAAAATACAAAGGAAGAATAAAACAGACAAAAATGTTATAACATGCACATAAATAAGGTAATTATTACAAAGGTGAATAAACAAAGAAGCTAATTAAGAGATATATACATTTATGTCTCACTGTATAATTTAATTTCTACCTACAATATATTTGTTTATTGTATTTTTTGGGGCAATTAATTGTATGCTTATTTATTTATTGAGCATTTATTTATTTCTGTATTTATTTTTAAATATGGTAGAGCTGGTCCTCCATATTTTCAGTCGCTGCTTTCTTTTCCTCATGATGATTTTTATTTTTTCCTTTGCAATCCGCTGTAAAAGTATGAAAAAGGACACCATATACGGCACATGTGTGGTCTGTTCTCCCGAATTTTATTTACGATATTCCATTAATAATTCACTGGAATGCACGAAGAATCTCTCGTTCTGCAGCGACTGAAAAGAGCTCTTGCCGTAGATATTCTTGTTATAACATGTCACGCTAAAATACCAAGTATAACGTTATTCTCATGATGTCTGAAAATAAATCATGAAGGAAAATTGACAGCTCATCCAGTCAAACTGACGGATAAGCTTTATTTGTAGGGCAACCTTATGATTGGAAATGAATTGTTTCAGCCTTTTTGAATGGAAGTTCCCCAAACCGGAAGTGCCGCCCATAATTAAAAACGCAGTAAGCTCGTCAGGAATAAGGTGGATTGAATCAATAGGAAATTGTATGATTTGACTAAGAAAACATTGCATAACGAGACACCGTCTTTAAATCTAAAGTCTCCCAACGCAAACATCCTAAGCATTTAAATGGGTATTTGTTTAAAGTCGGAAATTATTGCTGCTTACTAAAAATTAAGTATATGTGAATTGTGAACTTAAAATTGAGCTCTTTCTGATTGTGTTTTACAGATAGATCAGTAGTCTGTTCAAGTATTTGATTAGTTAGCAAGAACATGTCCAGGAAATGCATAATACAAATTGTATGGGTTATTGTATTCCTGTTTCACCTCTTATTTACCCCTTATTTACACTGACTGCACACGTCTGCGGCGCCACACGGCTAGCGGAGCTGATCGCGCCCACAAATCGGCAAATCACGTGGAAATGCTCCTGGTGTGAGTTGACACCGCGTGAAGGTAGGAATAAAACATTGTCGGAGCCGTAATGCGCCGCAGATGTGTGCAGTGTAAATATGGGGTTTACACATAGCATAGGCCTACTCTGTTTGCAGTGCATATTTTTTACCATACCCATGTCGACAGGTTGGAGCTTTCACTGCACGCGGATGCCCGTCCAAGTGCGGTGCGTGCAGAGATCGTTTGTGCTGCAGGCGCTGAATTAAAGTGACAGCGCATGATTCGTGGTCAAACTGAACACGGATTGACATGAAAATATGAAATAAATGCATTTAATAAAATTTGTAAGAAGTAATGCATTGAATAATACGTTTATTGGGTTTAAACTTGAATACGTCTGTGAAAGAATGTAGGAAAGAACATAGCAGGCTATACATTTTTTTAAACAACACGGAAATAGCGACAATTGTACATATAAATTACTATATATTGGCTTAAAGTACAACATGTGAGCAGTTTTTCAAGATCCTTTTGTGATCTTCGTTTTACACTTGTTGATGCACAGCGAGTCATCTTAAAAGTGCCGTCGGAGCTACCGTTCTCTGCATAACGGCCGTTGGAGCCCTCTGCTGGTAGGGAATCGTAAGATGGCCGCTCGAACACTTCCGGTGGCTTCACTGCCTGGTGGCAGTTTAGAACGCCATGAGCTATCCAGTCATTATATAGATCAGTGGAATTACCGGTATTGACAATGACACAAGCATGGCTATTTTTGCAAGTATTTAAAAATATTTAAAATGGTTGCATCTTTTAAATAATATTTGGGGTATTTTTTTATTACACAGTGACCAGGCTTACATTTCACTGCTCGTTGTATGAACTATAACTGGTATGTGATGTGACAAATAAAGAGCAAGACAGCGTTCGTGTTGTTTGAAGACGTGAGAGTGCGCGCGGCCGGGGCTCTCTCTCTCTCTGCTCGTTAAGCGCCCTGTCATGCGCCGCAGTCATTCTATTCTACATCACTCACCGATCAAAATAGGCTTTGGCGGGACACAAATTTGCTTTGGCGGCCGCCAAAAAGCGGACGATCTGACGGGTTTTAGAAGATTAAATACAACCTGAAACTAAAAAACAGACCCGACTTCTATTTGAGACCGGCCTTTATTTACCCAAACCTGCAGCCACACCAGGCGTGTAAAAGAGACAATCGTCTATTTGGGACTCGGCTATTATTTGAAGTTTTACGGTACATTTTTATTGTTTCTTTTAAAACAATGCCGAATTTTCTCTCTTTTTTAGATTTTTGACATTATTTTACATAAAGAAAAATGCATGCTGCACATGTTCTTGTGAAATAAAGTATATTTTATATAAAATGCCCATAAGTTTCAAGCATTATTTTTCACCATCATGATCAGGAAGTAACTCTCATAATACAATGAAACTATATACAATTATATTACACAAAATTAATGTTTTAAAATGCGTATTGTACTATACCTTAATGTATCATTATAATACGTATAAAGTATGACGTTTCGTGTGTAATAATGCCGTTTCGTGTCTAAGCAAATTACGCTCCAAAACGTTAGGTGGCGTTACTCGGTTTAGAACGTAAGCTCCACCCTTCACTTCTGGTCCTGGCGCTGGTGTTAGAACGTAAGTTCCGCCTCTTACTTCCGGTTCTGGCGCTGGGGTTCTGAAACTGGTGGTGCTGCGCATAGATATCATATAGAGACGGTGCTGCGGGTCTGCAGCTGGATACTATAGAAAAAATTTGTAGTCCTAAAGTTAGGAGTGACACGCCCATTATTTTTAGGAGTTGCTCCTAAATTCGCCAGTTTGGAGCTACGTTTAGCCTTAAAATTCTTTGTGAATATGGCCCCTGTTCTTAGTTTATTGCAGTTCACAAGATTGGCCTCAAAAATTACAGTTTTTGAACTCATTTGGAACTATCTTAACGTTTATTTTAGATCCAAAATGATCAAAGCAAGTGGCAACATGTGCTCAGTATCTACCGCTCTTCTCTGAAATAATACTTCTCTTTTTTGGTTTCAAAGTGGTTTGCAAAAACCAAGAGAGTGCTCACATTTTTGTCTTTGTTTTGAAATCTGTTGGTTTAACATTTAAACCTAAATGTTTTTGTGAAATCCTGAAATGCATGAAAAAGTGCTTGTGCAATCTATTTTTTTTTTAAACAAATGCAGCTGGATTGACATTCTTTTCTAATACAATGGCATTCAGATATTTTTAAGTGTGGAATAAGGATCCAAATACTTCCAGCTGACTCATTGTTTGAGCTAAATTAACTTAACAGGGCAGCTTGGCTACTAGCTGTTTAGCACAACATTTCATACTACATGTCTTATTTATTTTGGGAACAACCCCCCCTTCTCTAGATGTTAACTGACAAGCAGCAACAAATGTAGATTAATTAGAAGTCATGTTGCATTAAAAAGCATGCTTGGCTTACCTTTTCTGTGCCATTTTGTAATAGGAGGCTCCATTGGGCTGTAAATTGGGAAAATATTTCCAAAACAACGCGTGTGGGACGTTGTTGTTTTTGGCACAACTAGACTAGTAATTTTCTGAAGGAAATGTGAGTGGTGTTTGCACTTGTAGAAGTCACTATCACAAGTTCACTAACGACTTCTGGTGGTTGATAGGATATCCTAGGTGGTGATTTACTAAGTAGCAGAAGCTCTTGCTCACTCACTGGGCTGGAATGTCATTTTCCAGGCGTGTGCTGAAGAAAATCCCCTGCTGTAGATCAGCAGTCATTCACAAAGTGTGATACATTGTGCTTAATGGGGCTAACAAATGCCTGACTGAGCAAAATTATGCCCTGTAAGTGAGTGGTTGTCTATAGTGAAATCTTACATGGATTCCTTGTGGTCTAACAATGTCTGGAATATTGACTGTTTTAGTTGGGTCGTATTTAATTTAGTTTCTCCTTGTTGTTCTCACAGGAGAGCCCAAAAAATATGACCCCAGCTTCAAAGGGCCCATCCAAAACAGGTAAGAATCGAAGTATCGAACTGATTTGGTTTGTTTTTACTAACTAGATTTTGCTTAAACATCAAAATTATAGTTCACACTCACACAAAATGTAATAATTTACTCGCTCTCATGTCGTTCCAAACCTGGCTTACTTTCTTATGTGAAACACAAACAAGATTATTTGATGAATATTCACACTGCTCTTATTTTTTTCTATACAGTAAGTGACCAGGGGCTCTCACGCTCCAAAAAGCCCCAAGTGTCATAAAAGTAGTCCATAATGCTCATGTGCCAAATTCTAATCCCATAGCAATACAACAGACTAAAGTCAAAGTTTTTAATTACCAAAAATCCTTTAAAAAAATCTGTTGCTCTGTAACTCACACTTTTGGTTAAGATATGCAAGAACCAATAGGGTTTATCAGCACTGACATCAAACCTTTATTAGTTAGAAGATTTTACATGCAAACAAATGCTTGATGTTGGTTCGTCATGTAAGACATTGATACATTTGTCCTGTAGTTTTAAAGCATGTAGTAACGGACTGTTTCTTTCTGCACCACAGAGGATGTACAGACATTATTTGCTGTATCTTCTTCATCGTGGCCATAGTGGGCTACATCGCAGTGGGAATACTGGGTAAGTCAGTCTGCAATAGTGTTATGAACTGGGTACTGTGTAACAATGAACCTTTTAATGTCATATGTAGTGATTATTATTGGTTTGTGTGCAATGAGCGTTTGTCTGTGTGCATGTTAGGACTGGGTGATTCAGGTGGCTAAAAGCCTTTTGGAGAGATGTAAAAATATTTCCTAATCTATTTGCTCTAAAATTTGCTGTTTTAACTTTCTCATACTCGCACATCCGACATGGTTTTGGAATGGTAATGGTTACACAAAAAGCGCATTAAAATCTGTTAAAAGCTTGCGTGCGCGTGTGTGTGTGTGTGTGTGTGTGTGTGTGTGTTAAATATTCATCATTTCTGTCTTGCACCCTCAGCCTGGACTCACGGTGACCCGAGGAAGGTGATCTACCCCACAGACAGCATGGGACAGTACTGTGGCCAGGGAAATCTGGAGTAAGTCTCACAAATTTGAGATTAGTATGACCTTTGTTGCTCCAGGTTTGACATCACATCAACCTTGCTTTTTGTTTTTAAGGATTTGCAAAAACTAATTTGCAAATCTTTTGAGATTGTATCAATGACATTGTGGTGGTGTATGGACATCAGTAGGTGGTGACAAGTTACTGTTAAAAAAAAGCATTTGAAATTGAATCATTAATTGAAGAGGTTTGTCCAAAAACACTGATTCATCCAGTGAGTCTTTATGAGTGAGTCATTGAATCATTCATTCAAAACGATTTACAAATAAATTAAATATTTTTAAATAGACTTCAAAAATCAACACATTTTCAGAAACTCTAGTAAATTACGTTATTTTGTTTAGTTGTCTGTTCAGAATTGTGTAAACACACACAAAAAATCACCACTCTCAATTTATCCTGAATCATGCAGTTCTAGCATATAGTAAAAATGCATTTTCCAGTAAAAAAAAATGTTCAAGGCACACTTTTGTGCGATGTATCAGTGAAATGAATTAATAAAAGCCTCGCTTAATTGAACATTTGTAATTGTGACGTGTGTAACAGGAAGCAGCCGTTGTTGTTCTACTTTAACATGATGAAGTGTGCCAGTCCCATGGTCCTCCTAGAGTTCCAGTGTCCCACCCCTCAGGTTTGTGTCCTCTACACCCCATCTGTTTCACTCTGTGGCTACCGTAAATTTGGGATTGGCATACTACTTTACTACTCAAACTATTATTGCAGAATTCAGTTCACAGTATGAGAATGTTTTGTAACGATGATGGCGTTTCCACCTAATGCTGACGCCTCGTATCCCGATTTACAAGCAGAAGGAGCTGGATACAAAATGTTAGAATAATATCAATCCACAAATTTAAATTGTAAGGCGCCTGGATTAAAAAAAATCATACTATGTTTAATAATTTGGCTATTACTGTCACAATAAGTGACAATAAAGGGTTTACTACTTACTACTACCTGAGTTTGGGTCGCCTTTGGCTTGCTTAACTTGTGGTTTAAAAGAGACTTAATATTCAGTAATATTATCAATTTGAGTGAGTGACTGCACTGGTACAATGGAAATGAGAACAAAACTTGAACTGAATTCAACTGGATGATGACACTCTTGTCTTCTGCAGAGCTGCTTTATAGCTGAATCAAATGTGTTTTATAATAACTGACAAATTGTGCTACATTGACACTTTTATTAAACTAAATTAACACTGAACTGACTCAAGCTAAATATCGACCCTTATTGCCCTCTGTTTACAGCTGAACTGAACTCTTTTCAAAACTGATGAATAGTGTTGTCAAAAAACTCGGTACTTCGGTACCAAGTCGGTACTAAAAAAATTAAACGGTTACGGTCCCAGCTTTTCTAGGTACCGAGTACCGGGTTAATCCGGTTCTTGATGCGCTGTCGGAAAGATGCAGAGGTGCGTACTCTTCATAAAAACACTCTGAGACACGGCGACCGGCGCTGCTAATACGGTGGCTCTGAATCCACTTGTTGACGAGAAAGGAGGAAAGAGACACATATGGAAATATTTTTAATTAGGCTAATGTCACGTTGCCATAAAGGGCCGTTCACACGTTTATATAGCGCGTTTTTTTGCGCGTGCAAATTTCAAATGTAGGCGCGCGGCAAGCGCGCTCATAATAGAAGAGACGTGCGAGCTCGTCTTTCCAGGCTCGCCGCTGTTCATGGTTGCATAGCGGAGACACGGGAAAGCAAGCGCTTGTGGAAAGGAGAAAGCGGTGCGATGCGCTCTCCATGATGACGAGGAAGTATATCAGAATTAATTGATTTCTAGCCCTTGCATTAGAAATCAGCTACAGGGTTCTCAAGCTTTGAAGACAGGCAAGAGTGACATTTTTGGATTAAATAAAAGTACAGTTAAGTCAAATAAAACATGTTTTATCTCCTGTATAGTTTGGTAACACTACAATAAGACACCATTCATTAATATTACTTAATGCAACAGCAACACATTGAGTGAACAATATATTTTTACAACATTAATTAATGTTTGTGAATGTTATTTAATACAAACACTTGATTGCTCATGCTTGTTCACTTCATTCATTGTGCATTAAATAATGTTAACAGATACAACTTTTGATTTTAAAAATATATTAGTACATTTTTAAGTTAACCCCATGGAGAATAATTGCTACAGTATATAACTGTTGTTTATTGTTAGGTAATTTTATCTAATGTTATCTAACAAATAGAATCTTATTGTAAATTGTTTTTAATACTACAGTTTCCATCTTTGTAACCGTGATATACACTTTAATATGTGTAAATTTAATCTAAATTATGCTTTGGTACCGAAATTGGTACCGAGAACCGTGGATTTTCACTGGTATTGGTACCGAATACTGATATTTTGGTACCGTGACAACACTACTGATGAACTTTACAGTTAATGAACTGAACTGAATCCACACTGAACTGACTTAAGCTGAATTTGTGTCATATTTTATGAAGTTTGCATCATGATTTGTTCTCTTGTTTACAATTATGAAGCTGCTTTGAAACATTCTGCCTGGTATAAAAAGGTGACATGCTTGCATGTGCAGTGTGCAAACAGAGGGCACTGTTGGGAACACTGTATCCCACAATGCAATGCACTATACTTATCTTTCGTTACATATATATTTTTTTAATTATTTTAATAGGTTCCTTAAGGGTCCACTTATAATGTTAATAAAGTTTTTTGAACACACCTACACACACACACAAAACCCTCATTCTGCCCCTCTGCTACTTTAATGTCCCAGTGAACCGGATGAACAGTTGTGATGTGAAAGAGAATATTGAATAGAGGGCAGGGTTTTTACTTTAGCGCTTCTCTTCTCCATCTCTCGCTCATAGCAGACTGAAGGTTGGAGTGAGTGGTTAAAGATATTTTAAAGATATAGAGATCCCTCAATATCCCAACATCCATTGGAGCTTGATTAAATAAAGGCTTTTTTTATATTATAAGGAGGACATCTTAAGCTATGAATCTTGCAGGATGTTTTTTAATGGTGCTAAGAACTTTTATGTCTAAAGATCCCTTTAACATTTGCATTTATTTACAGGATTTTTTTTAGCAGTCATTTTTGCACCAAGAGTAATGTCTTTTTTTAACATGTTTTCATGTACTGATTCCCACTGCCAAAAGTGAACAACTATTAAATTATAAAATTAGTATTTATTTTGTAGGTGATGAATTGACACCATTTGTCGAATTAAAAATGTAACGCATAGTAAAGTCATGTGACAACAGTGTTGCATACCCCTGATTGACGTTTATTGTTGCTTACTGCTTCACATACTATTTTAAAACAATAAGTCATAGGCTTTTTTGTTGTTTTTTTTGACAGTCAAACCTGTATAAATCTGTATCAAATTGGTTTCTTTCTGTGTTTAGGTGTGTGTAGAGAAATGCCCTAACCGCACCATGACTTTGGTAAAGGCCATCTTAAATCCAATCGATTGGAAAGAATACAAAGAATTTTGCAGAGAAGACCCTGGGAAGAAGGTAAGTTGTTTTTTTTTAACATCAAGGTTTTGTTTGCAAGTAACTAGAGTTTGTACATTTCTAATGACTGACCAATACTCTCTTCCTCTAAAGCCTGTGCCGCAAATTTTGCAAGAAAAACTGTGTCCTGCATATCTGATTTCCAGCAAACCATGTGAGACTCTTGTTCTTATTATTACACTTTTAATATTTATTGGGAATTATTGCAAATTGAGTTTTAATGTCACCGTTACATAATGCTATTTTTCTTTTCAGTTTTGCAACGGTGTTTTCCGTCTCTGGGCAAAAAGGGTGAAGTCATCACCGTGGGCGATCAAGAGACATTTAATGATGGAGAGAAGACAAGAGATGCCAAAGACCTGGTGGCTGGGATGAAGTAAACATGTTTATAACACTCAAACATACGTTTGCAAGAAAATAACTAATTTGCATGCCATTACTGCAGATGCAATTGGGCTATTTCAAGGGGGCTATTTATTATAAATCCATGTTTGCTTTGACAATCGCAGGAACGCCACAATAGTCATGGAGGGTCGACAAGTTGCAATGAAGATCTTTGAGGATTACACAAAGTCTTGGTACTGGATCCTAGTGTAAGTCGTTTTATATTTTCTCTATTTTCAATAGAAATTACTCTTTTTATTATTTTTATTTATTTATTTATTTAGTGCTAACATTTGAATCTGTTCTTTTAATATCATCAGTATACTGGAGTGTAATAGTATTTATTCATATTTTTAATTAGATAAAATTTTTTTCAGCTTCTTACAGTTTTATTGGAGTTTTATTAGTTTGTTGTAGTCATTTTGTCTCATTTTGTTGGTTTTATTATTATGCTTTTAGTAATACGTCTGTTTCATTTTTTTTATTGTTTTATTTCAGTTTTAGATTGATAATTTTCAGTCGTAGTTTTAGTAATTTTAGTCAAACTAAAGGAAAATTAGAAATGTTGGCTTTGAAACTAGCTGAAATAAAGTATAACAGATTTGTATTTCTATTAACGTAAATGTTTTTTTTATAGTAAATAGTTTTAAGTTTATGATAATTACAGTGGTTTAGATACTTGAATAAGTGTTAATCTGTTTCTTTCTGCAGTTGTTTGTTGATTGCTGTGGTGCTGAGTCTGATCTTCATCGTTCTCCTGCGGTATCTGGCTGGAATCATGGTCTGGGTCATGATCCTCATGGTCATCGCTGTCATTGCCTATGGTAACGTCTTCATACACTAAGATACATGAATCTGCTGCAGTACATCTGATGAAGCTGCAAAAATGTATAAAAACGGTCAATCGTTTGTCTGTTCTTTACACAGGTATTGCTCACTGCAGCATAAAGTATGTCAATCTGAAGGACTCGGCTGGCTCTAATATCACTCTACAGCAGCTGGGCTTCCAGCCCGACTTCTCCGTCTACCTGCACATCAGACAGACCTGGCTGGCCTTCAGTGAGTAGCTTCACTCACTGCTTATTCACTTATATTTTATGTAGTGGATTAGCTCAAATGAGGGGAATGTGTATATATAATCAATAGTTAATCATATTGGTTATGATCAATTATTACTTACATATTTTAAATCGCCCAAAAAGGATTTTTGCATGTAAATGTAATTAAAATACTTAAGCTTCATTTAAATATTATTTTAAAGGCACTGAAGTAACACGTTTCTTTCTTCAGTAATCATTCTGGCTATTTTGGAGCTCATCATCATCCTCCTCCTCATCTTCCTCAGGAACCGAATCCGAATCGCTGTCGAGCTCATAAAGGAGGCTAGCAGGTTTGTATGTTTTGCAGGATTCTGCCTGTTATTAAAGTTTATAGGCGTATTGGTTATTTTACCTTTTAATCTCTGGTTTGTATTAGTGCTTTAGCATTGTTATTGTTTACCCTCGTTGTGGTTTTCTTCAAACCTCTTTTAGGGCCATTGGTTATGTGATGTCTTCACTGTTCTACCCAATCTTTACCTTCTTCCTCCTGACCATAGTCATCGCTTACTGGGGTGTCACTGCAGTGTATCCTTTACTCAAGACTCAAGCAGAAGTTTTAATGCGTGTTAGCGCTTTTGGACAGGAACTTGCATCTTATAGTCAGTCACTCACTTAAATCTAAATTAAAATAGTTCTTAGTTCAGAGGGGCAAAAGGTTAATCCATTATATGACTTTAAAGGGAAAGTTCACCCAAAAAATGAAAATGATGTTATAATTTACTCATCCTCAAGTTGTTCCAAACCCGTAGGCATTTCTTTTTTCTGCTGAACACAAAAGAAGATATTTTGAAGAATATGGGTAAGCAAACAGTTGATGGACCCCGTTGACTTTTGTATACTATGGAAGTCAATGGCGTACATCAACTGTTTGCTTCGTTTTTGGGTGAATTGTCCATTTAAGAGCCTCCAATAAAATAATTGGAAACTGCCAAAACATCTAATTCAATTCAGTTTGCATTACATTTCAATCAAATTTCAATAAATAATTTAATCAGAATACACAGATACTCAGACTTTTGTTTGACCGTCAGTACAGACAGATGTGTTTTGCCCTCATAAATAAGGGTGTAGTTACAGTATCTGCCAGCAGGGAATAATGGTTTGTAATGCATTATTTTAAAATAAGATAAAGTTGGGGATATTTTTGTGATAGCAATGCTATAGTTCAACATTCCCAGCACCAAGCAATTATTTATATATTGTAAAAAGTGTTTAATATATGCGTCATGATTACACCAATACTAGTCCTTAATCGCCCTGCTCAGTTTTCTCTCAACATCGAGTGAACCTGTTTATAAGGTTTTCAACGAAACAGTATGTTCATTTGCCAGACAAACCTGCATCCCTGAGGTGTGTATACTCTGTGCATAAATATCTATTTATTTATTTATTGTCATTAAAATATTAGGTGCACAATTCTATTTTTTTTTAATGCAAATATGTAGTATGTTATAAATATATATTGATAAAATCAGCTATCTCACATCTTGGCAAATAACTTTGCAAATATATATATATATATATTTTTTCAGTCTTTATATATATATATTAAGATTGATACTTGTTTAATGGAGTTTATATAATTGTCTGACATGGAATAAAATTCTGTGGATGTACTGTAACAGGCTTGATGGAAAAATCAGGTCTTGTTTAATAATATTTAATATAACCTCATGTTTTAAAGTAAGTGAATGATCCCTGTTTCTCATTTCCCTGGTCCTTGCAGAACTACAGTGTTTCTGCTATGAAGGCAGAATGTCCGCGGTCTGAGTGCCTGTTTGCCTTCTACGGTGGGGAAACGCCGTATCACAAATACCTGATCGGCCTTCAGTTCTACAACGTCTTCCTGTTCTTCTGGTGTGCCAACTTTGTCACTGCTCTGGGTCAGATGACTCTGGCAGGAGCGTTTGCGTCCTACTACTGGGCTTTAAATAAACCCGGCGACATCCCCGCTTACCCGCTGTGTGCCTCTCTGGGCAGATCCCTCAGGTACGGCTTTAAAGAAAAAAAAATGCTAAATGCATGTTAGCAAAGTGTGTCATTCAGATCCTTGGGATGATTTATTTGATGCATTTTGTCCACACGCAGGTATCACACAGGCTCTCTGGCGTTTGGTTCTCTCATCCTCGCCATCGTCCAGATTATCAGGGTTCTGCTGGAGTATATTGACCACAAACTCAAAGGTAAGAGAAAACATTTCGACAGAACGTTTATAGTCAGTTATAACTCAGTTGATTACGGTAGGTTAATCACGCCAATATGTGTGCATACACTGAAAGTAGAAACAATTTTCGCTCAGAAACTGCTAGTAAATTTTACAGTTAATTGCAAAGAAAGGCAAGTAGAAAAGACTGAAATAGCATTTTCTTATAAATAGCATTTTCTATTAATATTTGTTTCATTTACAATTTCGAAAAATCGTTTTATTTACAGTGTATAATGACTGTTAAATAATAATTAATTTTTAAATAATAATTGACTATTTTCAGCTATTCTAGTTTCATGTCTATCAATCACTCTGCAGCCTTTGTCTTCTCACATAATTACTTCAACTGGTTATTATCGCAAAATAAACCCTTCTAGGGCAATTAGAGACCCTGCTCCTTACTCTTTTGAGATGACGGCAAACATTATCTCTCGCCATATCTCACACTGCCCACTGTAAGCTGTTTGTGAACTCTTCTGCTTGCTTTTGTGCCCACAGGAGCAGAGAATAAATTCGCCAAGTTCTTGTTGTGCTGTTTGAAATGCTGCTTCTGGTGCCTGGAGAAGTTCATCAAGTTCATGAACAGGAACGCTTACATTATGGTGCGTGGTCATGCACTACAGCGTAATATTTAAAGCAGAAACTCATGGACTGATTGAACTAAACCAGAGGTGTCCAATCCTGGTCCTGGAGGGCCACTGTCCTGTCGAGTTGAGCTACAACCCTAATCAAACACACCTGAACCAGATAATCAAGGTCTTCAGACTCACTAGAATCTGAAATCACCCCCTATACCTTCAAATAGGGCATTATTTGAGATGATAGATTTTTTTAGTGGTGGACGTTATCGGGTGCACTCATTCAATCCCACAGTGCACTGCAATAACGAGTGTACGGCCGATGTACACTCAACGGCTGTCCGAATTCACTCATTTGTTTTCATTCACTCCTTCAAGTGAACTGTATTAGTGGACTAACGTTGGGAATAGTGATTGAGGCAATAGAGGGCGATTTCGAATTCAGTCATGGTCTTATTACTGGGAGATACGAGTGTCCGTGGCTCTACCATTGGAGAAAGTGTAACGGCTAACTTGGATCATGTGTGCCTTGATAACCAATCACATTACAGCCTTGATGTCATTGAATTTCATTCTGAGTTGTGCGACTGTCAATTACTGTTTGCGAATACCATAAAAATAAATGAGAAGTGGCGTGAACTGAATCATACCTGTCACAATTGTCAGTGACTTCTCTTATAAAAAAGCACGTTTTTCAGTGAAAACTTAAATGGATCAATCCAAAATTAATGTTTAAGAGCAAACATGTTGGAGATTAGCCGATGGGTTGTCGATTCATTAAACGATAAGCTATTTCCTCACAAAAGCGGTTTATTCAGGGTAGTGAAGACTCTCCTCCAATGACATCCATTAAACATGTTATGCTGTTTTTGGCTAAGGTCGCAGGCTTTTCATCGTGTCTTTGCTAGAAACTTCCAGGCAGGTGTGTTTGATTAAACTTTGCTGGACAGTGGCCCTCCAGGAGCAGGATTGGACACCACTGAACTACTTTTTTTTACTTTTTTGAGGTGTTTAATGTAGTTTTATCACATCTGCTGGAGAAATGGTGAACTAATGTGTCAAAGAGGAGGCAGTCTGAAGCCTATGTACTTTATAATATAGACTGTATGGGAATCTTAATAATGCAGTCTTTGTTGAATAAATATCTCTTCTGCCACAGGTGGCCATATACGGTAAAAACTTCTGCCGGTCAGCAAGTGATGCTTTCCTGCTCCTGATGAGAAATGTAATCAGGTGGGTGAAACCCTGACCCTGACACTATAGAAGAGACTGGAACTGAATACAGGGGTTTAACATGTTTAAATTGGCAGTGTTTTACACCATAACTGGTGCTTTTTGAGATACTAACCAACAATGATATGTGATGCTGATATCAAGAAGAACGTACTATGCACACTGTATATGCAGACCAACAATTAATAAACAAATGCAGGCAGCGAGGCAGATCACTAGTTTTGGGAAGTTTATATTGGCGGGATGAATTTAAAGCATGCGTTACAGATGTTTTCACTCTCGTCACAGGGTTGTAGTCCTGGATAAGGTCACAGATTTCATCTTATTCCTTGGAAAACTCCTTATTGTTGGGCTTGTGGGTAAGTTTTCTGCTTTAGACTGGAAAAAATGAAGCGATGTTTAAATGATACTGAACTAAACATTAGATTTAAATGCTGATGATAAAATTCATGAATTGCATAACGTTCATCTTTTTTAGTTGGACTACATTTTAATGTAAATCCTCAATGTAAATCCATCTTTTCTCCCCAGGGATCTTCGCTTTCTTCTTCTTCTCAGGACAAACGGATGCGTTTAAGGGTGCTGCACCCAGTCTCCATTATTACTGGGTTCCTATTTTGGTAAGCGGTTTGAGAGTCAGAACATGAGAAACAATTATTAACTGAATAAGGATATAGGGAGCATTTATTTGATAAATAATACAGTAAAAACAGTAATATTATGAAAGAATATGACCAATTAAAATAATTGTTTTCTATGTGAATATATAGTAAAATGTAATTTATTCCAGCGATCAAAGCTGAGTTTTCAGCATCATTACTCCCATCTTCAGTGTCACATGATCCTTCAGAAATTATTCTAATATGATGATTTGATACTCAACATTTGCAGTTTACATTTCTGATTATTATCAATGTTGATGTTGTTGTTAAGGATTCTGTTGAAATAGAAATCTTTTCCAACACTGTAAATGTCTTAAATGTCATTTGTAATCAATTTAATGCATCCCTGCTTAATGAAAGTATACATTTCTTTAAAAAAAAACTTTTGGATGGCAGTGTACGCTACCTATCTTTAGCAGCTGAAACATATGTTTGCGTTGTTTCTCCAGACCGTGTTGGTGGGCTCCTACCTCATCGCCCATGGGTTTTTCAGCGTTTATGCCATGTGTGTGGACACACTCTTCCTCTGCTTCTGTGAGTACTTGCCATAAATAAGTGTTTTCACCTCAGAATCCAATAGTTCAAGGATGAATATCAAGCCATCGCGGTCCACTTTTGAATAATTGTAATTTTGGATCCTTTTAAAAACGGTATAGCATTGCATTTAGAGAAATATTATATCTGTTTGGATGAAGCTTTATGCCACTAATGACTCTTGATTGCGCATGGCAGTGCATGTAGCTCGGTTTGCACTTAATAAACCTCTCATGGCTCGCTAGACTGATCATTTACTCCGCGTTTCAGTTATGTATTCTGGTATGAGGTGTTTCTAATCTGTTTTTGGTGCTTTTCTTCCCTTCATCTCATAATAACCTGATTCTTTCTCTTTCTCTTTTTATTGTTGTTCCCTCCATTTTTCCCATCATTCCTCCTTTGGTTTTTCTTTTCTTCATTTTGAAAATCTTTTCCTCACAATTTAAATATCACACATGAATCATTATTACTCTACTACACTATTCTTTGTTTATACCTCCTGACAACCTCACATACTCATTACTAAACCCACTAACGCCACATAAAGGTGAAGACCTTGAACGTAATGACGGCTCCACTGCGCGTCCGTATTACATGACCGCATCGCTGCACGACATTCTGATGAAGGACGCGGACGCGGACGCGGCTCGGACCCCTGCTTCACAGGACGAGACCATCCAGCTGACGGAGCCCAGCAAAAACTGTTAAACTGTTCGAAAGTTGTCCAGAACTTTCGTAATATGGAAATATAATCTCATTTATTACATTAAGAGACTGAATGGTCACAAGATTCAATCATAACTAGTTAAATAATCATGTGTTCAATCGACTGATAATGATTAATGTATGTTAAGGTAATATTTAAGGTAATAGCAGGGGCGTAGAATTTAGTAGGGACGCTAGGGACGTGTCCCTACCAATATCCAGTGACACTGATATATCCGTGGCAATAATTTCGATCAAAACTTAATATATATTTATACATTGATGTCCCCGTCCCCACCAATTTCATAATCAAACCTACGCCACTGGGTAATAGGATAGAGAGGGAAAATGACAACCTTTGCCGAGAATAATTTATTTGAAGTCAACATGAAACTACATTCACAACCTACTTTACTTATATAATGTGATGTTTCACCAAATGAAACAGGATGTTAAAGGGGTCATATGATGCTGTTTTAAAAGTTCAATATTTTGTGTATTGGGTGTAATAGAATAGGTGAACAACATGCTTTAATGTTCAAACAACATTATTTTTCACACACTTCTTTGAGTATGTCTTTGGCCGCCATTATGCTAATATTTCACATTGTGACGTATAGACGATCGAGGAAGTTATATTTGGACTTTGATCGAGTCATTTTAGGCAGGTCTGGATTAATGATCTTTGTTAGATGGAATAAATCTCTTTGTGGGAAACCATGAGCTTTATAACTTCACAGATCGTATACATTACGCACTAAAGGAAAAATACATTAAAAAGCATCATGGGACCCCTTTAAATTATAAAAATGGTAACACTTTACAAATAGGTTTCATTTGTTAGCATTAGTTAACATGAACTAACAATGAGCTATATTTTCTACCGCATTTCTTAATCTTAGTCAATGTTAATTTCAGGATTTACTGAAACATTATTAAAATCAAAAGTTGTATTTATTAATTTTATTTTAGTACCTGAACTAACATGAACTTACAATGAACAGTTGTGTTTTTTATGAATTAACTTTAATTAGGCAAAGATTAATATACTACAACAAATATATTGCTTGTTAGTTAAAGGTGCAGTGTGTAATTTTTAACGGCATCTAGTGGTGAGGTTACGAATTGCAACCATCAAAAGTTACGGTGGCCGACGTCGTCTGAGACCGCAGCGAGTAGCCAGTTAAGCAATGAGGTTTCTTTACAAAGATAAATTAAGACATTATGTTTACTTTATTATTCAGTAAAACGATATGTTATTGTGAATATTATTGTTACTTGTTCATCATTGTGTCAGTGTTTTATTCGCTGACTTTAGCTAGCTTCTTTGCACGAAGAACAACATAGTGACGAAACACGTTTTAGTGTCACTGTAGAAACTTGTCGGCACAAAATAGCGATTTCAATGTAAGGGGAGTGTATGTAGATAGAAAAGGCTTATTCTAAGGTAATACAAACATAAAGGTTCATTAAGTAAGGTCTTTATACATCACTGAAAACATAGTTATGTATATTATATTGCATTTCTGTCTACAGATCCTCCTAAATATTACACACTGCACCTTTAATGTCAGCTGATGCATTAACTGGCATAACTAATGGGATCTAATTGCAAAGTGTTAACCATAAAAACAACAGTGGCACTTGGAGGATGAAAAGTGTCTCTATATGAAAAAGAAAAGGGCTTATTATTACATTTTAATAAACATATGTGAAGACAGCCAATGAATCGTCCAAAAAGGTCAATGTTGATTTCAAGTTGACTTTAAAGTAGCCTTTTGCTTTGCGTCTATTTATTCAATCGAAAAATCAATTCATAGTTATAATATTTTTCATAAGATTATTGGAGTATGTTTTATAAGAAAGTCTTTCTACTTCAAATTTTTTAATTTAATTAAATGGGTTATTTGCAGATTTCATAATCGTTTGTAAAATTCACTATAGCAACTTCTTATTGAAATTTGTTTCGACACTGAATTTTTTTCAGTGTAGTATTTATTTTTAGGTAAAAAAAAAATCAGTAAATTTCACAAATAATTACAACAGCAAGCAACACATGGAAGTAAGCATGAGGTTTTGCAGTAGAAAGACCTAAATAGTATTTTCTTCTAATACATAGTTCAATAATATTTTTTTTCATTTACAACTTCGTTGTAAGTTATGTAATTTTTACACTGCTACACTGTTTTTAGTTGTTCGTACTATCAGATGAATGATGCATTTAGTTCTTTTTTTAATGTACTGCTTTAATTTGTTGCTGCTGCTTTATTCTACGATAGACTGAACATCAATGTTACTCTTAAACTGCTGATAATATTTCTGTATTTCCTGTAGATTGTAAGCCATATCTATTGAATGCACTTTAAGGTTGGTTATTGTTTTTGGTAGCAATTTGCAACCGCTTTTGGAAAACCAAAACACCTAGTTGCCTTCTTGAGACGCCTTTAACTTTGTCTGCTGCCTTTTCCACTGTCTCTTGGATGCTTTTGTTCTTAATATGTCTTTTTTTATCTTTAATAAATACTATGCAAGAAGGTACATGTGTTATTTAGGTCTGTTTACATTTGTGTGTGAGGAGTTTGTCACTTTCCTTTCCTCCTATGGCTAAAGGTAGGCCATGGCTTGTTTATTCCTCAACTCTTTTCTCACATTCTCCATTTATCGCAGTGGAGGACCTGGAGAGGAACGACGGGAGCTCAGAACGACCCTATCTGATGTCTGATAACCTTCTGAATGTTCTGAAGAAGAAGAACCAGGCCAACTAGTCCGCGCCGACGGTCAGGGTTATACGTACATCGCGTGCATGTTTTCTGTGAGGCCTTGAAATAACTGGAGGTGCCTGAAATCGCTTTCGTTGCCATATTCACAGTGCCTTAGAGAGGCAGAGACAATCATATTAATTATGAAGCGTTAATTATGATTGACGTCTGTGTCTCGGCCATACATTGAGATTTATAATGCAGAAATACTACCAAAAACTTTGTTACAATTAGGTAAAATTACACCTCTGCTTTTTTCAGAGGCTTTTTTGAAGTAGATTTATTTAAATGTCTAAAACTGTTTGCAATAACTGACAAGCATTTTAATGCCCATTTTAAAGAATACCAGAAATGTCGGAGTGTTTCACCCTAGGTTTGCGTTTTGATATTTAGTTAACTTTTTTGTTTGTTTATATTTGTTTTTTTTTTATAAAAACACAATTCAGTGTCGTTCATTGTGCTGTTGGACAGGGTTGTTGAAGAATGTTTTCTTTGCCTCTACATATGCGTAATCGATCATAGAACAAGGTTTATGATTAAATATTTCAGATACTTTTCTTTTTAATGTTAGATCATCTTTTTATGTTCCTAAGAGCTGTGGCCTTGTGTACATTTATAAGAAGAAGTGCCTGTATGTAGTTCAAACAGTTAAAGACTTCGACTTGAAAAGTGTTCATGACTTTATTCAGTGTTTTAAGATTTTTGTTACATGTTCGTATGCCTCAATGCATGGTAAATAAAGAATTTTCTACAAAAAACTTGTGAAACCTGTTTATGAGACCTTTTTGATCAGTTATTAATAAGTTTTGTTCTGTCTTAAACGTAAAAAATGTGAATTAACTGCCATATCAAATCCTTATTTTGGCAAGTGTTTAAATTTTTCACCCAAGAATTTAATAGCTGTAGAACATTTCAGTTAGCCGCTAGGTGGCGCTGTTTACCAAATATACAGAAGTCGCTATATTTAGCAGAAGCTGTGAACTGGAGCAGATCTGACTTTGCACACTTCAAATGTATTTTTGTGTAAAAAAAAAAACCAGGTCTAAAATAACGAGAAATTTGTCATTTGTTATTCACTACTGATTTTGGAATCAAGTTTGTTTGTTTATTGTTTCTATAGTTTTTTCATAGTAATTGTATAGTAATTTTATTCATTAAAAACAGTAGAACAGTGTATAGGGTGAATTGAGGTAAATGTACCTAAGTTCACTCTATTTTAAAGTCACCATTAAATCTTTAAATCAAAAGAAATGTTTTAATGGAATATCGCAATATTTATTATAAATGATTTATCCATGCACATATTTGTTGTTGTTAATGTGTCACATAATCATTAATCAAAATATCTTCCCTCTTCTCTGATGACGCATTTACTTGTGTGAGGGCGGGGCAACCTGTCACTCACATCAGATCAGCCAATAGCAAACCACAACCATCCAATGATTCTCCATGGACAAAATCAAGCCCCGCCCTACATTTTTTCTTGTTTGGGAAGCCATTTCACTCAGATGTAGGCCTATAAGTGCTTTTAACTACTGGGAAGTTCATATTTACGAGTTGGGAAGTATGAGTTGGGGGGGTTGACTAGCTTTCGCGAGGGCACACGCGCAAGGTCTCTCGCTCTCTCCCTCTCTGCCATGCACGCGCTATGTATATTATGCGTGCAGTATGTTCAGTATGTACGCTCCAGATTCTGGGAGATTTGAACTAATTTGCGGGCATCAGGGAGACGCAATCAATATACAGGAGACCCCCAGAATTTCCAGGAGACTTGAGATTTCTGCAATGACCACAGACAATTTGAGGAAGTGGTGGGGGAAGTGACGTATGCCGTAAAGCAGTCGAATTTTGTAGTTCTTTTTGTGCTCCGGTTACTACCGAAACCCGAAGTTACAAGTAAAAGCGATACAGACCATGTCAGGCTATGGCAGACGTGTCATTTAACCTATTGTAAGTCGATGTACCATCACAAGGGTCCTGGAAATATATTATGAAGGTTGAAAAACTACATAGCGTTACTTTAACTACAAAAAAAAAATAGGCTAGCAAGGTTTTTAAACTATACTATTACACAATAACATGGAAAGACTATAGCAACTTCCCTTTCATACCGATCTCTTTAATTTTATATCGAATTGTTACAATGTCTTTATCTAACCAGAAAATGAAAATGGTTTCTAATTTCTAATGGTTTCATTCTCAGAACAGTCGAATATTGGGAAAACTTATAAACTATAAAAATCCAAATCACAGTCCCATGAGGAAGTTCTGTTGCGCTAAATAACCATGTTAAACAATCATCCTAGGTTACACTGTTTTCAAAGTGACTGATTTCCCTCAACAATACAGAAGCTGCAGCTCCCATAGTGACGTGTGAATGCTTTTCCATGATAGCCACATCTCCAGGGGCTGGTTTCAGTTTTTTATAGCTCATAGCCTATACTTTTAGAGTTCAATCCACAGCTCAGATTTCAAGTTATTGTTTATTAACACAGAATATAGGTTTTATGTGTGCACAGCGAAAATGACATCATATTAGGTTCGGTTTTGTGGCCTTTGCCTCTAACCATCATTTTTACAAAATGTTAACCATGCCCTAATTATATTCTCACCTAATTTAGCTTCTCACTTCTGAGATACAAAATAATTTGAGTTTGGAGAGTGACACCTGCTTTCATATAGCCAATATGAAGCAGCACGTAGGCTACGTCTCTACCAGAGTGTAAAATATTATTTGGAAAGCCGCAGTTAGATGAGATGCTCGCCAGTGACAACAGCAACACGTCACACAGATCCCAAGGGACGCACGCATGAGGTCGTCTTGGCCTCCGTTGTGCGCCAACCAGAAAAGCCCTTCCCTCGGGCGGTTCATGATCTAGAGCCCTGTACTTTATGAGGAGGATAGAAGTAATAATTCAAATATACGACTGACTGTCAGAGCCTTCATAATGTTTTTGGCACAGTACAAATCAAAGTGTTCTTAAATGCCCAACAGTTAATGCAAGTTTTAACATTATAGCCTGGCATATCTATATAATATAGCCCATTAGGCTATACTATATGCTATATTATGGTAGCCTACCTACTATATAAATACATATAGGCCTATAGCCTACCATGTAACGGTGTACATTTCACTTTGAATTTTACTGTATATAGCCGCCTCTATTTCATATAAAATGGTCTTTATCTGAGTTTTCTGATATTTAGATGTTCATAATATTAAGGTGTCTTATTATTTGGGCTGTTTTAACATTTAGTTTGTCATTTGTCAATATTAAAATAGTTTTTTTTTCTATTGAAACTTGCAATTTTACATCTATATGTAGCCTTTTATTGATATAGGCCTAAGCACAAAAAGGCAATGTAAATTGTTATTGAAATAAAAAGCATAAATAGTGATCTTTATTTATTCACTTAGCTTATTTTGCTTAAAAAAATCATTGACCTTTTTATAAATGTAGCCTACGTTTTGTTCAGGTGGTCAAATGAAGTAACCGTAATATTCACAACTCAAGAATGAATGAATAATGAATGAATAGCCTCTCAAGAGTCGGTAACCATATTAACAGTTCGCTAATCGAGCACTTTGTGTATATCAGTATCAGACTGAACTGAAGGCTGGCAAAACGTCAAAGTAAGGTTAAATAACTTCATTATACATTTATAGTGATGTATAGCCATACTGCCTTCGTGTTTTCTTTAAGCTAACAGCGCCACGATATGGGTCGCGAGAGAGGAAGATCAACAGATGCGCCTCGAAACTTTGAGTCAGAAATTCATTCGATTCGACTTCGAATTCCTTCGAAAATCGCTTTAAAGATGTCAGTTGCGTTCAGTGTTGAATAAATGGCAACGTTAGTGTTGTGTCGTACAGTGTAGACTTCCTCCTTTAACACCTCCCACTTCATGATGCCCTTATGAGCGCAGGTGAAACGACGCATCAGTGCGGGCAGTCTGACTCAAAGGAAAGATAGTTTAACATGATGAGGATTTTAGATTGGCGCTTCTGAAGTAATAGAGCATTTAAGCTGATAATCGTTATTTTTTTATATAGGCCTAACAGCTTTTTATTCTAAACATCTGTTTTAATATGCAGCTGTTTGATAAATAACGCTTTATGCAACTCTCAAGATGTTTATTTTCTAGCGAATGCGAATAGTGGAATTAAGTTTTTTGTAATTATTTTTTTTTTTTTACTTTTATGGTTATTCGTGAGGATGAAAAGGATTATATCGTAAAAACATCCACGTAAGAAATGGGAAAATGGGAGTTGACAATGGTAAGACGAATGATTTATTTGTGATGTCTGTGTTAAATAAAAAGTAGCCTACTGTACAATCGCACACATAATGTAACTGTGTTATGAATCGAGTTGTGTGTGTTTTGCTGTGCCCTGAATGCACTTTAAATAGAGTAACAGATCGTGTTCAGAAAATGTGCTGTCCCAGCACCTGACAGATATACATCATTGATGAAAGACGAGGCCATTCAATGTGGGTCAGAGAGAGAGTGGCTGGATGTTACTGGGTTAAAATAAATGGTCATGAATCACAGTAATACAATAGGAGAGACCGGGGCAAGTTGTCACAATGGCTAAACATCAGTTAAACAGTTTAACATGTGATTTTTCTAGCATTGCGTTTGAAATATCGAGTTCGAAACTGGATAATTTTTGTAACTATATTTTTGTGATGAAGTTAGTATTTAGCAATTGATTTATTATAGTCTGACAAAACACATTTTTTTACCCATCCCATTTTTCGATTTTCTTATTTAAATAGACAATAGTACATTTTAAATGCATAAATGTTTACTATAGATGCATACAAAATAACAAGGAAGTGCACGTCCAGGGGCGTCGGACTGGGGGTAAAACCAGTACTGATTACCAGGGCCCCAAGGGGAGAGAGGGCCCTTGAAAAGTCTGGAATATATTTTATTTGGAACATGGGGGCCCATCAGGACTGCCTATACATAGGGCCCGGGATCTTGTGCTACGCCCCTGTGCACGTCTACAGAAATATATAAAGTATAGCTACAAAAATAGGATTTAACACAATTAAATAAAATATGATAAAGTCATAAAAACGTCTCTCATGAAAATAATTTAACCGATTTCAACTTAATTTTTAAGTTATGCGAGATTCAGCTTGTTTTTTTAGGTCCGTTTAATATAATTTAATTCATAGTGAATTGTACAGCAAAACTGATTATACTTTAAAATTTAAGGCAGCTGCTGCAATTAGTTTTTTTTGTAGAGTATAAAATTACTCAAAATGGATATGTAATGCATTATTTCGATATTTGTCTTATTGCGTGCATGCTGTATAATTAGCTTATGATGTACCGTATGTTCTGAATGGACTAATCTACAACAGCCACCAGTTTGTGCCCAGTTTGTGTGTGTCATGTGCCTCTGTTTTCTCTGCTGTGAGATTTGGGCTGGTGAATGTTGGCAACAGACATTAAGCTGAAGTACATGACCTAGTCAGCAGCACTTCCAGTGCAGCTTTTGTTGAACAGCTCGGGAATCTGTGTTTGTTGGGCGTTATATAAAATACATAGTGATTTTTTTTCAGAAAGTAGATGTTATTCTTTTCTTTTCCTTGAATAATAGCAATTTATCTGGTGCTTCATGCTATCAGATGGCAAATGCCCATGACCTGGTGTGACCAGTGACTACAGTAACTGGGTCATTCCTGGGATTCGGTAATATTTCAGTCCGTCAGACTTTTTAAAGTGGTATTTTGTAAAAAAAAAAACAGACTAAAAAGTTATGTCCCTCAGTCTGAACTCAACCCGTCAAGCCAACAATTCTCCTCCTATAATAATGACTCCACCCAAATGTGACATCACTTGCCAGAAATGACATCATTCAGGTCTCTTTTACAGTGGTGCAGAAGATGGTAAGTAGTATCCTACTTTTTAATTCTTATTTTGAGGTGTATTATAGTCAGGGAGGGTACGGTCAAGCTTAACAACTCAACCCCATCACATAAAATTAAGATGGAAAATTATCATTTTTCACAATTTTATTTTAGTACACAATGTACTTATTTCAAGCTGAAATATTACCGAATTCCAGGAATGACCAAATTATTAATGTGCAGTTTAGATGAGATATAGAGCTGAAAGAGCAACCAGAATGGATTTTTATATATAGGACAAGATTTTAAAAAGCGGCTTTTAAAGGTTAAAAAAATGCAAGAAGCTATTGATTTTGAGAAGCAGGATCGTTGTGCGTGTGATATTATGCAGCTTTAATGATATGTTTTGTATATATAATGCTATGTTTTGTGTCCCAGGTTGAAAATACAGAGTCCCAGGTGCATATCCTTTGAACTGAAGCGCTCCGCCTCTTGAGCTGCAAGACAGGTTCTCATTAGCTGTAGTGTTTGTTCACTGGAATAAATCAAAAGACACTCAATTTTGCTTATTCATAAAGACAGACTCATATTATATTCAGAGATGGAGATTATAAGTTACAATAGCTGTAGTTATTAGCAATTGCTGAGGCAGGCAAGCTTTTTCAAAAAGCCACTGCTCTAAAACAAATTTAAACTTTCCTGGCCATCCAGAACACCCTAGCGACCATCGTAGCAACCACCTAGAACACCATAGCAACACCCTGGGAACCGGCAAATCAATAGCATCATGCTGGTCCATTTTTCATACACTCTTCTCATAGAAACCTCCCAGAAACGCCCTACCAACTGCATAGCAATGCCTCTTCACATAGCAACCACCCAGGAACGCCATAGCAGCTGCATTGCAACACCAGGCAACCCACAACACGATAGTATCATGCTGGTGCTTTTATCATTCTCTTCATATAGCGACAACCCAGAAACGCCCTAGCAAATGCATAGCAATGCCGCTTCACATAGCAGATAGAAATGCCCTAGCAGCTGCATAGCAACACCCTGGCAACCCTTAACACAATAGCACAATGCTTGTGCATTTTCAAACACTCTGACTCTTCACATAGCAACCACCCAGACACATTCTAGTAACTGCATAGCAACACCCTGGCAACCCTAACCACAATAGCATCATGCTTGTGCATTTTCATACATTCTTCACATAGCAACCCCTCAGAAACTCCCTAGCAATTGCATAGCAACACCTTAGTATCCCTCAACACAATAGCATCATGCTTTTGCATTTTCATGCACTCTTCACACAGCAACCAGCCAGAAACGCCCTAGCAACTGCATATCAATGCATCTTGACATAGCAACCATCCTGAAACGCCCTAGCAACTGCATAGCAATGCATCTTCACATGGCAACCATCCAGGAACGCCCCAGGAATTGCATAGCAATACCCTGGCAACCCGCAACACAATAGCATCATGCTTGTGCATTTTCATACACTCCAAATAGCAACCACCCAGAAACGCCCTAGCAACTGCATAGCAACATGCTTTTCTTGACTATTTTTCTTGACTTTATTTCTCCTCAAGCACATGATCATCCACCTGAAGCTTTGGATTTGAACAGTAGTCTCTTGTTTTGCTTGCTTGTCTTTTCACATATTCAGCTCTCCTCTTGTTTATCCGTTTAACCCGTCAATAATGGGCTGTAATTGACAGTCTTCAGTGTCATACCCGCTTCTAATAGTTTACAGTCAACAACACACAACCTATACTCAGCAAAAGAGGTAATCCTGACTCAAAATCCCTCAGGTGTGCTGGTGTGGACTTGCCCTAATGTTATAGTGGCATCAGCTGGTAGTCAGCCAGATTGTAATAATGACTCTTTGTCCTCGTGTCTGTGGTTTGCAAATCCATGCTACTTTTAGCTGACAGCTCAGTCACCAGTGTTGTTTTACAAACAGTGCGTTATGGGAAGGGTTTTTGTTGAAAAGTGTGCCGTATTTGATTTAGAACATGTCTCAGCCATTTAGTCTATGTTTATTCGCTTGACTTGAATGTTTATAATATAAACACTTTAAAATGTATAAATGCACTATTCTAACATTTGGGGTCAGTAAGATTAAAAAAAGAAAAGAAAAGAAATGTGATAATAATCAGAAATGTTTCTTGAGCATCTGATCAAATCATCATATTAGACTGATTTCTGAAGGATCATATGACACTGAAGACTGGAGTAATGATGCTGAAAATTCAGCTTTGATCACTGGAATAGATTACTATTCCTAAAAAATATATTCAAGTAGAAAACTGTTATTTTAAATTGTACAAATATTTCACAATATTACTATTGTCACTTTATTTTTGGTCAAATAAATGCAGCCTAGTGAGCATAAGAGACATCTTTCAAGGATATTCTTTGAATAATTCTTACCTACCCCAAACATTTGAATGGTAGTGTATATTTTAGGGATTGTGAACGGATGAATTGCGTCCTTGCTTATTTACTCACCCTTATTCAATTCTTAAAAAAATATTTGGTCAATTTGTTTCGTTGTTGTTGAATTTTTGTGGATTTTTTGGATTAACGTGTATAAGTCAATATAGAAAAACATAAAACAAACTGTGTAAACTGGTCCTTTAAGCTGCAATACCATATATATATATATATATATATATATATATATATATATATATATATATATATATATATATATATATTATGATTATGTCTTTTGTGTCATTGTCAAAGGAGCCTGTTCAGGAGTGGGGCGAGGAGCATGAAGACGGGGCGGTGTTCGGGATCACCCTGCGCAGAGAGCCGGTCCTGCAGTCAGCCGAGCCCACCGAGGCTTTCGTTCAGTACCGCACATGTAAGGTGCGCAGGTTAAAAGCGGCCACGCTAGACAGGCTGGTCTCTCACCTCCTGGACCCCTGCTGTCAGGAGCAAGACTACGGCAGAATACTGCTGTCCGCGTATCACACCTTTACCAGCTCCAACAAACTCATCGAGATGCTCTTCCAGAGGTGTGTGTTTAGAGTTGCATATGGAAATGTGTGTTTGCGATAACAGGCTGTATTTGGCTATCTGTTGTTTGTGTGTTGGATTTCTCTACGTCATTTATTTATATAGTACGTCATCACTGATCACTTCCTTAAACTCATGACTGACTTCTGGTCTCGGTGGGTTTATGGCTTCATTTAATTATTACCTTTTTATGAGAAACACTGCATCAATAGGCACTTTTTAATTATATTTTTCACACTTTTGATTTAACACATTGGTTGTGAAAGTCTGTTCAGACAGGCCTGTTTCGTCTTGGTTGAATCCTGCATCTAAATGCATTACTTTTAACTCTTTCCCGCCGTTAAAAAAAAAAGAAGAAGAAAAAGCCAGCCAAGTTCCTTTCTCAACATAATGTGTGTCTTGACAAACTCTTTAATCTAGATTATTTATCTCTAATCGCCAAAAAAACAAACAAACAAAAAAACAACTAAATTCAAGATCTAGATGTCTGAAAACAAGTCTTAATCTTATGTAATTTTCTTGCTTTAAGGATATTTAGTGTTTTTTTTACTGTAAAACCAGACAAATACTAATAAGGAAAGGTTATATGCAGTTTTTGCATCAGTCCGTCAGTCATTCTTGAATGTGTAAAATGAAAAGGTGTGTCTTTATAGCTAACGTTACTAGAGTTGTGACGTTCGCGAACGAACCGATTCTTTTGAACGGCTCATAAACATGAACGATGGGAGCCGAGTCGCGGCTGGAGGGGAGCCGTTATTTCTGTCGTTCTTTTTTTCCTATGCGTGTTTCACACATATGCACACAAATTAGCTCTTCCGTTATAGGGGAAGGGGCGCTACTGCCTAACAGCATGATGATAGTTGTGCACGCGCGCGCATCCTTTACGTGAGTAATCCAGTGGAAAAAAAAACCCTACGTGCCTCTGTCATTGGGTAGGAGCGGAGCCAATGACTTGTGCACGCTGCTGTCACATGGTTACTCCAGTTAAAAAAAAAATGATTGTATCCACAGTAAATATTTACAACTTTAAACTTTAGTTTAGTAACTTTAGTTTTTATCAAAATGTTCTTGTGTGATAAGAATGTTCTTGTGAGGAAGTGTTAGTGTTTGTAGTAAAATATGTTTTGCACAGAAATTCATTGCAGCCGGCTTTGTTTTTGATGTTGATTTGTGAGTAGGTATTGTTTGAATAACATAAGTCAACATAGCTTTACACATACACACACTTTGTACTAAAGGTAAATCCAAAATAGTGATGTCACTTTCTAAGCAGAGGGATGTTGTGCAACCCTATGGAATATAGTCCACACATGACAAATGAGGTAATAATAAATATTTCAGAATAATTCAAACTCAGATATTGGTGTGTGATATCTGAGTTTTAATTATTTGACTACAAATCTCACCTTATCATTCCTCCCAGTGATTATTTCCAGGATAAACTGAGATGCCCCCAAGCTGGCTTCTTAAAACTGACTAAATATTTAAAAAGAGCCAAAAGAGCCGTTCTTTTGAATGGCTCTTTGAAAGGAACGGATCGCCAAGATCCGGATCCCCTCAAAGAGCCATAAATCCCATCACTAATAGCTACTATCTGTTATAACACTGTTCTGTCAATAAGGTTTCATGACAAGACGTCTTAAAATAATTAAGCACTACAGTACCGTTAATGTTTTTATATAAATACTATTTAAAAAGAATTATACCTTTTCATCTTTTCTAATAGGGACAACTCTTCGCTTGACAGCACCAGTTACCCTGACAGGTAAAAATATATGCTGACAATAAGATGTTTGACACTTTTTTTTATGTCCAGTAGACCTTGATTAAATTAATCTGGGTAGGGCCTATCTGTTTATATAATCAATAGCAAATGGAGGAAGCATATTATTTTTGAAATGATGTTTTGTGCCACTATAGTGGTGGAGAAATTATACTGGACGTTTATGTCAAGTCAACTCACCTTTATTTATATAGCACAGTATACAATACAGATTGTTTCAAAGCATCTTCACAGTGATAAAAAGGATAATGATCAATGATGTAAAGCAGTGTCATTATTCAGCTGAAGTCAGTTCAGTCTCGATTTAATTCAACTTTAAACAAGTCCGCTCATTTCGTAGGGTTTCTGATGTACAATTTTGAAAATACAGCTTCAATACTTGATTTGTTTTTACCCCTCTTTCCCGATTCCCTCGTAGCTGTTTGTGGACTTTCCTCCAGATGTGGTTGGACGAGTACAGTGATGATTTCAGGGATCCTCCCATGCACTCTTCCCTGCGTCTCATGTGCTTACAGCTGAGAGGACACCCCTTTCTCTTCCCCCTGGCTAAACACTATGAAGCGCTCCTGAAGAAATTCCAGACTGAAGGTCAATACTGGATTATTTGTTCGTTGTGCACATCATTTGAAGATTTGATTTATTGTTATTGGCTGAAAAATGTGTATGGATCAACATTTAGCCTCTTGAATAAGTGAAGCCAACTACAATTTAAGCTCTTCTGTCTTTTGCACATCCAGATGTTGTGGCAGATTGTCCAGTTGATTATATAGAAGAACCAGGCTTGAATAAGGAGGCGAAAGAAGTTGAGTCAGGTGACCTTGCAGATTTCATGGATTTCTCCATCACAGATGTTGCAGAACAGCTCACCCGTATGGATACCGTGAGTGCCAGTGTTTCATTGCTTGCTTCCTTATGGTCATGGTGACAGTCATCTTGTAATGTTGGTGTTTCTGATGTTGTAGGACTTGTTCATGAAGGTGGTCCCTTTCCAATGTCTGGGCTGTGTGTGGTCCCAACGAGACAAGAATGAGAACCTCTCACCCACTGTTTGGGCCACCATCACCCAGTTCAATGCAGTCACCAACTGGGTCATCACTTCTCTACTCCATCCCTCGTCTTCTGCCTCTTCCTCCACAACCACAGAAAGAGCCAGAGTCATTGAAAAATGGGTTCGGGTCGCACAGGTATGCCCTTTTACAGAAAAAAGTGATGCTGCAATGTCTAATGAGAAAATTAAAGTGTTTTTGACCTTGGATGCATGTAAACCTATTGTAGGAGACCTCCAAAACAAAAGTAGGAACCTTTAAAATCATTATAGGTATTATTTAAAGACTCATTTCTTTTGACGCAGGGGTGCAGAGAGCTGAAGAACTTCTCCTCTCTTAAGGCCATTTTATCTGCCCTTCAGTCCAACCCCATCTACAGACTAAAGAAGACCTGGTCTGCTGTGAGCAGGTACAGATATACACCTTACAAATGTAATAGGCTTTTATGGTCACTATAGTCTCATTCAGCTGGTTTTGTTTTCTATAGCAAGTACTTTGTAGAAAACCCTGAGCCACTGGTGGTAAGCATTATGGTTAGCCATATTTCATTGTAAACCTCTGATTCTGTATTTCCAGAGAAGCCGTGTCTGTCTTTGAGAACCTGAGCAAAACGTTCCCTGATGAGAACTGTGTTCTTACCAGCCGAGAAATCTTTGTGGATGTAAGCCATGAATATAGTGTCTGTTTTTAAGTATTATTTATGTACTATCATATTTATGATAGATTTGAATTAATATTTGGATTTTTTATTAATATTTTAAATTAGCTTTAATTTGTATATTTTCATATTTTGAAAATGCTTTGCTATGCTTTTCATATCACACACACACACACACACACACACACACACACACACACACACACACACACACACACACACACACACACACACACACACACACACACACACACACACACACATATATATATATACAGTGTATATATATATATATAAAGATTGTTAGTGTTTTTTAAAAACCATAATAAACACAATAATCAAAATGCTTTCAATCAACCTTGAGTTGGTGTTTCTGGTCCAGATTTGAAGTCACTTCTTGCGACTTGAATTTAATTTAATGCTCTTTTATAATTTCAAGTGGAACACATTTGATCTCATATTTGGAGTTATTTTCTCTCTTAATCGCTATTATAAACTGAGACACAGGTGCTGTTTGTCTAAAACTGACTTCTCTGTTCGACCAGAGTGTGCTGGGATTATTTATGATTTCCATTACACGAGAGTCGATGTTAAAACTTCATGCTGATTTGTACTCGGCTTTCGCCAAGATAAGCAACACTAAGACGTAGCTTTACAGTAAACTATGCTTCACCCATTTACGCTTCATTTATTATATAGCAATGATTATTATAGCAATGATCTGATCTCAGTGTTCACATGAAAGCACTATTATAAACATTTCTTATTATTATCAATGTTGAAAACTGCTGCTTAATATTTGTGGAAATTGTGACGCATTTTTAAAGTATTCTTTGATGAATAGAAAGTTCAAAAGAACAGCATTTATTTGAAATATAAATCTTTTGTAACATTATAAATATCTTAACAAACAATTTTGATTAAATTAAAGCATCCTTGCTCAATAAAGGTTTTCATTTATTTTTAAAAACAATCTTACTGGCCCCAAAATTTAGAACGGTACAATCTAATTATGAATTGATTATTTTACCCAGTATTTGTATGTGCCATGTACTTTAAAGATTATCAGAGTGTCACATGCTAGCTTGATTACATGTTGTTTCTCACATATTATAGGATGGGAGTCAAGATGACATGGATAACAATACCACAAAAACATCCAAGAGATGCCCTCTAACAAAACAGATGGTAAAGATGACAGATGGCACTTTTTAATATTTAATAATCAATGTTTTACAGTGATGCTGTTCAGGTGATTAATAGCTGAGTGATTTTTTTTCCAGAGCTCAGCTGGAGGAACAGTTCCATACCTGGGCACGTACCTTACAGTATTGAACATGCTGGACACTGCCCTGCCAGACACTGTGGAGGTGAGGTTGGAATCATGTTTGTTTAGGAATGGCGGAGTGCTTGACTTTATTAGCGGTGCTCATACTATTACATATTGTTCATCTCGCGACACCTCAGCAACCATACCCCAGAAAACACCCAGAACACCTTAGCAGACACACAAGTGTGTGCTAAAATCACACAGAACACCCTAGCAATTATCTTGGAACCACTCAGAAATATCCTAGTGACCATCCACAACACCCTAGCAATCACCTAGCAACACCCTAGCAACATTCAGAATAGAACAGAAAGAATAGAAATGAGAAAATAAAAAATGATTAAAAAAAACTCAGAAAACCCTAGCAACCACATAACTGTGTGCTAAAACACACAGAAAACACACTAGCAACTACCTTGCAGCAAATTAGAAATGTTCTTGTGACCATCCAAAACACCCTAGCAACACCCTAGAAACATTCAGTATACCATAGCAAAGAATGTGCTAAAATCACACAGAACACCATAGCAGCAACCTAACAACACTCAGTATACCATAGCAGAGAATGTGATCGAAACCACTCAGAACACCCTAGCAGATGCATACCTGTGTGCCAAAACACACACAAAACATCCTAACAACCCAGCCACTCAGAAATGTTCTAATGACCTCCCAGAACACCATAGCAACACCCTAGCAACACTCAGTATACCCTAGTAAAGAATGTCCTTAAAAAACTCAGGATATCATAGTAACCAAATAACTGTGTGCTAAAACCACACAGAACACACTAGCAACTACCTTGCAGCCACTTAGAAATGTCCTAATAACCATTCAGAACACCCTAGCAACACCATAGCAACACACAGAATACCCAAGCAGAAAATGTGCTAAGAACATCATAGTAGCTGCATTACAGCGTGTACAGAAATCACACACAACACCCTAACAATGCTCCAGTGACCAGCCCGAACACCCTAGCAACCACATAGCAACTACGTAACAACCATCAAAACATCTTATAGTAGCAATGCCCTAATGTTTGCATAACTCACATTTTCTTTTGATCAGTTTTTAATTTGGTTTCACATGCAGCGTAATGTCATAATGTATCATTTTGATTAATATCTGTACATCATTTATTATCAACAGGGTGGCCTCATTAATTTCGAAAAGAGGAGACGGGTGAGTCCTTATTCTGTTTGTTTATCTTCTTAACTGTCTACCGGTAATTAAATGTACCCAAAGCAGTCTTTGTCCAGATCTTGTTGTTATACATTTGGTAAGAGCTCATTCTGAATAGACATGAAGTCCTCTTTAAAGCTTTGGTTTGACGTCGGCGCCGTAGAGATAGACTTATGTTTAACAAGCACGAAGGCAGACTGATGTTAATCTCATGACTGATTATTTGTGAGGGGTGTGTTACATAACAGTCATGTTAACAGTCTTTGGCTTTGTTTCCTCTATTTCACTTTAATCTCTTGCTCTGTATATTCTTGATTTGCCTCTCATTTCTTGGGAATCACTCCCGCTGTTTTACAGGAGTTTGAGATTTTAAGGCAGATCCATCAGCTGCAGGCCTCGTGTTCTCAGTATGTTTTACCCCGTCATCCTCAGATCGCCGCCTGGCTACAGAGTCAGAAACTGCTGTCGGATCAGGAGAGGTGAGACTCCAACACCCGAATCCTCTGAACCGAGTCATGATAGATTTACAAAAAAGAGTGGGCAAATGTGTGGATCAAAATAAATACTATACTTTAGGTCCTTTTTTGAGGATATCAAATTAATATTAATCTCAATGTCAATTTATTTGTAAAGCACAACTGAAAATAAAAAATAACATAATAATAAAATATAATATAAATATAAAAACTAAAACAATATAATTTAATATAAATATAAATACTGTAATTTAAATATATTTAAAAACTAAGACAGAAAATGATAAGTTTCTGTCTTATTAAGTTTAATCCTAAATGTAAATAGCAAAACAGCACTAATAAGTTCAATTAAAATAAAATAATAGTAAAACTTCATAATAAGGTCTCATTTATTAATAGTAGTTAATGTATTAACTAACATGAACTAACAATGAGTAATATATTTGTTACAGTATTTATTCATCTTTTTTAATGTTGGTTAATAAAAATCCAGCTGTTCATTGTTTGTTCATTTTAGTTCACTCCATTAAATAATGTAAAAAAATACAACATTTGATTTTAATAATGTATTAGTAAATGTTGTAATTAACATGAACTAATATTGATAAATGCTGTAGATAGAAGTATTGTTCATTATTATTCATTAAGTAGTTAACTAATGTCAACTAATAAACCGTCACTGTAACCTGTTACCAATAAATTCATTAAAAAATAAAATAAAATAAGGAGTATTGTAACCTTACAAATATTCCCCCAGAATTCTGTTATGAGATCACTTCCTTTATCTTAATTGTGCTTGTTGTGTCACTGTCCTCAGCTATGAACTTTCCAGACAGCTGGAGACTCCTCATGACACTTCTCCATCCAACAGCGGCTGGAGTCACCAAACTCTCACCAAAAAGCTCTCAACGTGAGTATCAGTTTGAACTCCATTTTTAAGGGCGCAGATAGGAGTTTGCTGCAATTATCCTATTAGCTGCAAGCTTTCATTAGCATAATAGTGTGTACAACAGAGATAATGTGACTTAACATAGCAAGAATTTATGTTTGCAGGCTCTTGTCAGGAAATGAGGGCTCCCGAAAGAACGCAGATCAGATCAGCGTGTCCTCGTCAGGATCCAGCAGCTCTGAAATTGAGGAATCACCGGTACTGCACATACAATTTTATATTTATCAATTAAGAAGCTTTTATTTTGCCCTTGTGTGTTAGATCTTAGTAGAAACATTTAATTATATATACATACACACACACACACACGGTCTCTATTCGCTTCTAAGGTCTTGACCGTCTTTCACATCATATCCTGCAGACACTAAAACTTTTGTCCTTGTTTTTAATTTCCCACCAATCTGACATGAGTTTTCGTCACTAACATGACTCAAGCACGGCGTTAGAGAAGTCATCTCTGTGTCAGCAGTCATGCCCTCTGTAACTCTGCACCGTATTCAGGGACATACTGACGTCAGATACTTCAAATACTTCAAATTCTTGGAAATTTTGGCCCTAATCGCTTCCATGACGTCATTTGAAGTTGCTGAGACCAAAAATTCAGTTTCATTAAGTGTCAACAAAATGTTGTAGGCTCTTGCACAACATTACGTTTATGCATTTGTGTACTTGCATTCAGGCTACACTTTATCAGGAATCAAACCCATGATTATATTCTACAAGGCTGATCTCATTTCATGACTCTCATATGCTTTCATCCTTTTCACATAATTAAGTAATTTAAACTCAAATCAACATTTCATGTGCAGTAATCTGTTTAGCCATATTGATATGATATTATCATTCAGTCATTATAATGACTGTTTAGCTCAACTGGTATTTTCGTCTGAGATGGTTATGGTGCTTTTTATGGTGTCATATGGCGTTGTCTTTTTGTAACTGGCTGTAAAATGTGACTCTCTCCTTCATCTCTAGTCTCTTTCCAGTTGTGTTCAGAACACGCCCAAGGGTTTTCCCTCGTCTTCCTCTCCTGATTCCTCTACCATGTCTAGTTCATCCTCCAGCTCTCAGCAGGACCTCAGTCTTAATCCATCTTCCTCCTCCTCGTCTTCTCCAGCGTCAGCTAACCCTCACCTGGTCTCCTGCCATAAGCGCTCGTTCTCCATGACCACCCTGCCCTTCTACAACAGACAGGTGGACGACTCCTGCATCATCAGGGTCAGCGTGGAGTTCTGCAACAATGGCAACATGTACAAGAGCATACTGGTCAGTTCTTGCCCATGGGACAGTGTTTTTTGAGACAGCCTTTTTTGATATCAGCAACTACAGATTTTGTACAGTTAATTCCCGGCATGGGAGGCATGCTAACAAGGACACTATAGACCCCAGCTTCTTGAGGCCAGGGGAGTGAGGTTTACTCACACAGCTCTTACTAGCTGGTAGGGGTTGCACTGACTAGTCATGTAGTCAACTATAATGCTCTGCCATGACGCTTTAAAGGGATAGTTCACCCAAAAATGAAAATTCACTCACCATCAAGTCATCCTAGGTGTGTATGACATTCTTCTTTCAGACGAATACAATCGGGAGTTATGTTAAAACATGTCCTGGCTCTCCCTAGCTTTATAATGCCAATGAATTGCTGTTTCTGTTTTTAAGTCCATAAAAGTGCATCCATCCATGATAAAAGTGCTCCACACGGCTCTGGGGGGTTAACGAAGGCCTTCTGAAGCGAAGCGATGCGTTCGTGTAAGAAAAATATCCATATTTAAAACTTTATAAAGTAAAATAACTAGCTTCCGGCCAAATGAACATATGGATTCCACTTAAGCGCTCCACAAGATATGTTTGATTATACCATGCTGGATGCTCAGAATTGATCGGGTGAATGCACGTTTTAAACAGCATAAGTTAATAGCCGGTCTAAACTAATTCGCTGCTGCATTGTAAAGCACACACATACACACAGTAGCTCGCACATCACGTGCAGATCGCAGAAACTTTCAGTTGCGTAGAAATGTATTGTCAACACTGTTCTGTTATAAATTAACTTAGAAACTGAAAAGTTCTAGCATATATTTCCATATATTATATATTCAATTTATATATATTACTAAAACCCACAGCTTCACTATTAATAGAGAGATGCTGCCAGGAAGAATTAATTTACACGCAATCCTGTCGGCACCGATAGCCTCGTGGGCAAGTGCACTGACATGACGTAGCGCTGTTGCGTTGTTCACTAACGCGTTCATATAAATGTTTATCTTTAAGGCTCATTCACACCAAGGACGATAACTATAAAGATAACGATAAAGTAATAGTTCTAAAAATCATTCTCAATATTAAAGCAGAGTCCTCTCCACAGCTATAACAATAATGACACAGAGAGACGATATTGTTGGAATCACTTTCAGAACGATTTTATCCAGCTGATGAACGATAAAAACATTGACAGCCAATCAGAATCAATCCTGGTGTGACGAGCTCGAGCATTTAAAGTGACAAACAAGCACAGGCTTAGAATAAACAGAACGATATGATCAACTGGTGTGGACGCTAATAGTTATCTTTATAGTTAGCGTTCTTGGTGTGAACGGGCCTTTATTGTGCTACTTTATCTGTATCTGATTTAGAACGAACAGAAATCCCTGAGAATTATAACGAACCAAAGACAAAAGAACTGATAAAAATAAGCTGCTATGTAGGAGCAATAGCCTTGTGTGCAGCGCTGTGTCATATGCCATAAGCTCGAGGTTCAGGTTTATTTCTTCATTATTAACGTCGTTAGTGACTAGTTGACATCGTTCAACCCCTACTAGCTGGCGGCCGTAACAATCACCCCCTAAACCTCACTCCCATCCGGGTCACGGCACCAATGTAACCCCACCGGTACTACTCACACCACTCCAAACGGGATTCAAACTCAAGAGGCTCGCTGGCGACTGACGCTAGAGGTTGTTGTCTTTAGTGTTCTTGTTAGCGTACCTGCTTCCCTTGCCGGAAACTCTGGTTCGAATCACGCTCGAAGAACCGGGTGGGTCATATAACTGATGCTAAAGCTTATCCTCACTTCTCTATGCCAACTTGGAGGGAAGTTAATTCAAGAATTTGCCAATGATTATATATAATTATATAGCTTTATTTTTTTAAGTCTTTCATCCAGAGCCTATAAAAGATTCATGATATGTTTACAATTGTGCCTTGACGCTATAAAAAAACAACAACAAAAAAAACAATGATGAAATGTTCTAGGTTCTCATCTTAATTAGTATTAATTTCTGAAAGCCTAAGAATGGCTTGAAGAATAATGCATTGAATGTTACTGATAGGTGCAATTTAGCATCTTTTATATTTGCTACTTAATCATAATCATCATCCTCAAATGTATAATTACCAGGCTGGTATGTTGATTTTTATGTTGATTGTTTGTTAAATGTAACAAACAATAAAATGTTGTTGTTTGTTAAATATAAATATAATTACTGTTATGAATTCAATGAAGATCTAAGAGTAATTTTTGCAGAAATCCACATCTTTCAAAAAACCTGTTCTTTGTGTCAACATTTATATCCTCTTCTGCTGGATATCACTACTAAAGATTGTGGAAGATTGCAGTTCTTTTATTTCTTAAAGAGTTCTGTAAACATTTAGCAGAAACTGGAGTGAATTCTGTTCTTTCTCAACTGGCTTGTATGGTTTTTTTTTTACGATCTCTTGCGCAGTTGACCAGTCAGGATAAGACGGCCCAGGTGATCCAGAGAGCTCTACAAAAACACAACCTGGAGGATGTTAGTGAGCAGGATTTCACTCTTGTACAAGTCCTGGCCCAAGGCAGAGGTACTGAAAACTGGTTTGACTAAATGGTAACACTTTACTTGAAGGGGTGTGCATAAGACTGACATGACAGCTTCATAATCATGACATGACGCATGTCATGAATATGAAGGAGGTTTTATGCATGTTTATGACAACTGTCATTCGCTCAATTATGACATTTTAATGCAAATATGACATTGTTTGAGATGTATTGGTTTATGTCAAGGTGTCATTACAAGACATAACCTGTCAGTGTCTTTATCATGACAACTTGACATTACTAAGAAAACTCAACCTGTCATAAATATGTCATAAACAACATGACATAGCAGATTAATTATCAAACTTAAGAAACCCCTTAGCTTTATGGGTTAACATTACATTAAATTGTCAGGTGGTTGGTTTTGACATTGGCTGTCATGAAGCCATTATGACATTTTAATGACAAATTCAATTTGTACCACTGTAGTTGAGGTCACGAAAAATATTCATAACACAGTTATAATGGCCTCATGACAGCCAATGTCAAAACCAACCACATGACAGTTTAATGTAATGTTAACCCATAAAGCTAAGTGGTTTCTTAAGTTTGATAATTAATCTGCTATGTCATGTTTTTTTATGACAATTTATGTTGTCTTGGTAATGTCAAGTTGTCATGACAAAGACACTGACAGGTTATGATGAATTGGTTTATGTTTTTGTCATTACAAAGACATCTCAAACAATGTAATTATAAGCGAATGACACTTAATGACAGTTGTCATAAACATAAAACCTCCTTCATATTCATGACATGCGTCATGTCATGATTATGAAGGTGTCACGTCAGTCTTATGCACACCCCTTCAAGTAAAGTGTTACCGAATAAATTAAACTTGTCATAATTAAAATATAGAAACCCTTGAATCCCACTATATGTTTATACTGTATGAAAACTATAAATGGTAGGTTTTTTGGTTTTATTCAAAATAATGCACATGTGCAATACTCATCATTTGTATGCATGTTTTTGTTGTAGAGTTGCATATTCCAGAAAAGGCCAATGTATTTTACGCCATGTCTACATCAGCCAACTATGACTTTGTTCTACGGCGATGCCCAAAAGGCCAACGGAAGCAACTCATACGCTCAGTTTCACTCTCATCAGAACGAGCAACGAAATAACCGCGGATTCAGCCTCGATTTCTGGCGGATTCCTATTTCCTGTGCAAACAGTTGTTGAAGACACGTCATTCAGAAACAAATGGAGATGTGTGAGATCGAAAACAAGTCATTTGAAGACAATAAAAGACTATTTCTGGACCACATTTCACCTTGGGAGGTGATGCAACCTCCATGAGACGCTGTTCGCAAGCTATTTTACTTCCATAATGTTATGTATTCCTGGTTGAAACAGGATACTTCCTTAATGAGAAGTTTTCTCAATTCGTTTGATTGGATTGTGAAAGGTTAAAATGTGAGGGTTTGGTGACGTTATTACATTTTGATGTATAATTCATTTCTTTGGAATAACATGCACTAATGAATCATGCATGATAAAATCAAGAACATTCTTAGATGAAAAGATTCTATATAGAACCTTAAAGAGTTTTGTTCTGTCAGGCACTTCATTTATAGAACATTTTATGGGTTCCCATCTTGGGATAATTTGATTTACAGTAGTTTTAATTAATTAATTAATTTTATGACTTAAACAGCTTGTAAACATACCTTTTCACTTGAAATGAAGACATTTCACTCCTTATATAGAACTTTTTTGGCATAAAATGTTCTTTACAATTAAGTCAAGAACCTAAGGGTTCTATATGGACCTGAACCTTTTACTTTCTAAGAGTGTATATATATATTATTTATATATATATATAAATCGTGCCAATTATGTTGACTGAAGGGCTTTGCAATGGAAAGGCAACTATCACATGTTCAGTTTCATGAACTGATAACCCTGTAAATTGTTTTAAGTGATAAGAGACAGATAACAAACACGGCACCTTCTTGAATTCCTCACATTCAGTGCAGTGATAATGGGATAAAGCAATGCTTTTCAATGACCTTCCGCTCTGTCGTGAGACCGTCTAACCAGATCCACTGAATGATAATGCACTTACTTCGAATTGAAACACAATTGGACACCTAGAGGCCTGGAATGAGACTTTTTCACACAGACTGTCTATGGTTAATACATCCTCAGTTCACAGTGTTCCCTCGCATTAAACCACCATGATGCGGGAAGACCGGTGCAGTGGCATTCCTGAGACACGCTTTCATGATGTTGTCCACTGTTACATGTCATTTCAGTCAAGTCATTTGATGAATCCAGTTTTTACAAGAATATTATTTCTGATTTATTATTATATGAGGCTGTGTGGCTGCACTGCTGTATATTCTACTGATATTTTTACACCACTATGTCTTGTATCCTCATTTATCTGCGCAGAATTCAGTAACTTGACTCTCCACAATCAGTCTACTTCTACGGACTTATACTGTACAAGCTCTTGCAGTGTAAAATTAACAAGATAAATTATATTATCACTCTAAGATGTTTGAAATGTAGATATTTTAGTACTGCAATATTTATGTTAGTTTATGTTGAAAATTTAATGCAATGTATAATATAGTTATTTTAGTCATTTCAATGTTTCATTCATTATTCTTTTTTTAATGTATTTTTATTTTATTTCTTTATTTTTTATTTTATTGTATTTTATTTTATATTATTATTATTATTTTATTTTAAAAAAGAGTTTTAACTCAATGTTTTCTGAACCCTGCAACATTTCACTGATGAACTTTAAGCAATTCTGTCTGAAAAACAATGTAATAAACCATGTAAATAAATACACACAAGTGAAACGTGAGCGCAATCTACATACTGATCTGAGATGAAAGATGGTTATGCACAGATCGATGTGGATTTGCTGCTATGGATGGAGAGGCATTGTGAAAATGAGCTAGTAAAAAATGCTTACGATGTCTGAATATACTCAAAGGTCTTTGACACAAGCAAGAAGCATCTAAAGTCACACTTGCAAATGTTGGTAGGACTGGGTGATAGGCAACTAAGCAGCCTTATATTAAGCTATGATTAGCAAATCTTAAAGCACCTGTTCAGTTTTATATCTTGAAGACTTGACTAGGCTGGCATTGAGATTTCAGTGACCTCAGCAGATCACGTGGAGAAATAAATAAATAAAATCTGAAAAAAATTACTGTGATCGTAGGAGTCTGTCATCTGAGTCTGTGGCACAACTTTGTCCTAAGCATTTCCTGAAAGGGGTTTCCTACGCAGTCCAACACTTTTAGTGTTTCTGACCCTGATGTACTGAATTATGGCCTGTGGACTTAAAATGGACTTGCCATAACCATGTAACTTGTTTTAAAAACCTCTTGTGATTCCTCATTCCTAGACTTATACTTGTATAATAATAATTATGCATAATTTATGACATAAAAAGTCATCATTATGAGCCCAAAAGAAAAAAAAGTCACACGCTAAGTCATAATTATGAGATATAAAGTTGTACTTATGACATGTTTAAATTGAGATATGAAGTCACTGTGGCATGAAAAATCGTTTGCATATCATAATTGACTTTTTGTCGTATATATATATTTTTATTTCAAAATATCGACTTTTATGTCAATTTTGACTTAATCTTATAATCAGACCCGGACAGTAACGGAGTACATTTACTTGAGTACAGTACAATTTTGAGGGATCTGTACATTTGAGAGGCAAATATTGTACTCTTTACTCCACTACATTTCTATCCATAACCGTGAGTACCCGTTACTACTTCTGGAAAAAAGAAAAATCTCGGAAACCCTCAATTTGTTGTTTCCCTCTCAAACGTGATTGGATTGTGCAGGCGCCACTGATTGGCCACCTATCGCCACCTATCAGCAATCACCTTCAGCTTTCCGCCAAAGTCAACTCCATGGTCATTGGTCAGATTTAGATAAGAGACGAAACCATGGACGAAACAATGGATGAAGACGCAGCAGGTCCATCCCGTGAATGTGCCAACCGTGGCCCCACCTCGCCAGACTATTTCAATTTTCAGATTTTTCTGAAATTTTCTTAAATGTTAAATAAAGCAACATGGTAAAAAGATGAAAATGACTTGATTTTTACTTTCAATTCCTTTTACTCCAAGGTATTAACATTAACATTTTTCATAACTCCATGTAGGACGTTTCTGTACATAAATGTAAGCACTGTGGCAGTAGTAATGCAATATTCAGAAAATGTACTCTTGTACTCTTGATACTCAAGTAGGCTACTTTTAAAAACAAGCACTTCAGTACTTTTACTTAAGTAGACATCTGACTAAGTACTTTTACTTGTACTTGAGTAAAATTTAGCAAGGGGTATCTGTACTTTTACTAATGAAAAAAGTAATGAAGCTGTGTAGCCTACTCTGTCCGCCTTATAATTATGACAGTTCATTTTGAGTTTTTTTTGGTCATAATTATGAATTTTAATATTATAATTAGCCTATTAATCAAAGCATGTTTTGTATGTGGTGGGAAAGGCTTCCATACTTAGGCCTATGTGTCAAGAACTGCGGGTTTTCTTTTTCCAACATAGAGAAGAGACAAAATTACCTTTAAAACAATGTCCAGTACAATTACCAAAATGCGAATTTGAATTAATTAATTAAGGTGAATTCATTAACCATAATTATACCCGGTATAATACCAGGTAGCCTATAATAAACATGTAATTAACCAATTAACCATGAAGGTGAATTAATTAAATGACGCGGCAGGCAATGAGTAGGCTAATTAACGTTAGACGTTGGAAGACGTAGAACTAATTGATTACCACGTGACCTCTAGTGATTAACAGGGCCTGACCAGAGGCCTGACTGACTGATAGAAAAGCTCTCGTGACGTTCACTGGTCCGTTTGAATGTGTTTTGAATCAATTTTCAAAGAGACTCGGTGAGAGAATCAACGGATATTATAATAAATTGCAGCAAAAGCCTATCTGTCGTTTACTAGTTGTTTAATGAAAGCCAATTGTTAAATAACCGCGAGTATATCGTGGTTGTAAACCGTGGTTTAATTAGTTAGGAGCGTGTATTTTAGGTAAAAGTGAATGATGGACACAGGACGGACATTAGGCTTTACATGGTTAACGTTAATGTAACAATTTCTGCCAAAGACTCGTGTAAGTAACAGTTAGGCTATTAAAACACATAATGCCTTTGCTAGTTTTTAAGGATGGTCAAATGATAGGCTATTTATTTGTTTTAACACTGTTAGGTCAAATAAAGACAGTGGAGTTGGATGGAAATGAGGCAGGATTGACATGCGACATGGAGGAGGTGAGTGAGGTGGATGCAAATGATGTTTTCATAACCCTGAACACTAAACCCAAAACCCTTAACTGCTGCAGGGTTCCCAAAGTTATGCAAAACTCCCAGAAATATCAAGAAATTTCAAAGGTGTGACAAAATCATGGGGAATTTCTGTATTCTAAATAACGTGCAATGCTTAGTAGCCTACTACTGTTTTATTTTTATGTCATCTCACATTGCAGCGCCTCTTTCTCCAGTTAGATAATCACACCAGTAGGTGGCGACAGAGGACTCTCTTTAAGTCAATGCTGTCAGTTATGTAACTCTTATCAATCATTTATTTAGAGTAAGAACCCTGTCAATATTAATTTATGGTGGTTCCAGTGCAAAGTGTGTACCTGTTATACGGTGACCTAAAACAACAGAATAAATACAATATATAAAGATAAAAAAGAAAGTACTTTATTCTTGTTATATCAAAGGCAGACTGAAGTGAAAAGTAAATGAAATTTTGCATTTTGGCCACTAGATGGGAGAAAAAGCACAGCCTTATGATAACATGTCAACGTAATCAAACTATTTTGTCATTTAGGTTGCTCTATGTTGGACATGTGCATATTTTCTGCTCACTTTGTTCTGAAATAATGTCCTATCCCAAACACCTTGTGTCAGGGAAGTTTATAATGGCAGGGGTGAGTAGAACGTATTCAAACCAAATAGTCCAATAAAAAATATAGAGAACAGAGAATCATTTGATCATGTTCAGTGTGTCTGGGTGGAAACGCCTGACTCACTCTCTGGCAGGACTGTGGGGTTTTCGGGCCAGACAAGAGCAGGTCCTGAGTCAGTGCAACAGGCCCTCAGTGGGTCGCAGCGTGGGTGCGGACAGGGATACGGAGCACCCCACGATTAATCAGACCCAGCTGCCTGACAGTTTTACTGTACACCGAAACCGAGCGACATGACACAACTAGAATGATGAAATCGAGCTTTACAGTGTTTCTTTGATCACCATGGGGGTGTAGAGATAGGCCGTTAAACTTGACTACGCTTCAGTAAAGTTACAATCTAAACAGATTATTTTGATTGTCACTACTGATGTGTAAACTAATCTAAACTGTATAAAATCCCTGTCGAACTCTTAATTTGAATTAATCTGTGACATCACATGTGGGCGGAGTCAGGACATGCACGGACAAGTTCATATCTGCGGCTGTAACGAGACATCGTTGTTTGTTTGGATGTGTGTGCGTTCTTGACAACGTAAGTTTCCATTAATATACTTTAAGTGAATGTGTATGTGTATAAGTAGATGCAGGTATGTTTATTCACTGCTATATTGTTGTTTTGTGGTGATATTTATGCACATGCTATTGTTAAGAAGAGAGTTTCGATTAACAGACATGCACAAATATACGGTCACTCTCTGTGTTTATTACAAATGCATATATTAACCATGCTGATATTGATCGCTGAAATATTTGTGTGATGTTATCATTTAGTATTCTATTTACAGTTTGAGAGTGTTGTTTAAGTGGAGTAGGCCCATTTGAATTTGTTTAGCACCAAATCTTGTGACTCTGTTCTATTACTGGAGCAAGAGCTCCGCCTAGTGTTCATTTCTTTACTTTCATTTAATACTGCAATTCCCAAAGTTAGTATTGCTTTATTATGGCAATATATATACCAGCATTGTAGTTAAATATTTGATGTTTATTTAATTTATTCATTGTTACTTATTTATTTCAGAAACCACACTCATAAAACTACATGTAAACAAACTACTTGTGGATTTATTGGAATAAATCCATGCTTGGGAACTGAAGCTGTCATGAACTTATTTGCTTACAAACCTTCTGACCGAGGTTGAGGATGAGATGTTGACAAACCAGTCCATTAATGTACATACATCTTTAACAAAGTGGTCCTTCGAGCCGGATACAACATTTCATCCTCATGGCAGCATCTCGGGATTATATTGAAGAACATCAGAGTCTCCGTCCTTGCCGGATCCGACGAATTCCTGGACATCTGGAGGACTTTGTACTTGCTTCCCAACCACGGCAGCTCGTTCCACCCCCCTTTCAAGAGGATTTACGCCATATGCAGATTAGTGAGACCTTTTCTGATCCAGATGTGGACTATCGAACTTCTACTCCTGATAGACTTTTGACTGAGCAGTACCCTGAGACAACAAGGTTACGTAGAGTGGAGGAGTGTGTATGGAATGTTCAAGAGCAAATCAGGGAACTACAAAGCACATTACAAATGTCTCTTGAGCAAGGCAAAGGTTCACCACGCATGCATCAGGATTTGCTTTACTCTCATGCCGCAGGTGCCGGACATCAAAGGTCAGTCTCTCACTCAGGCAGTCAGCAGCAATCCATCCAGCAACGTAGTGCCAGCCTGCCTTTTCTCTATGCAGACACAAGACCAATTCCACAAAGCCCTTGTAATCTTGGAATTTCAAGGTACTTTTCTCAAACGATACCTGCACACTCACCAACCACAGGATTCCCTCAGCCACATAGTCAATCTCCAGTCCACCTGCCACCAGGGTTATTACCTCAGGCCCAAAAGCCCTTGTCTCGTCCAGCATCTGTCCCGGTTACTGAGCGTCATGTAGCACTACATGTGCCACGCCCAGAGTCTGCTCCAGCAGGTATGATACATCAGTCAAATGTCAATCAACAACCTGGTGATCTTGAGCAGACATTTCAGCCACAAGTCCAGTCCTTCGGACAACGATGCGTACCTCCAATGACATCCATGTCTGCGGTGTACCGAACTGTAACCGGCAAACAGCCAGTTTATTCACTTCCTATGACCTCTGTGCAGAGCAATGCTGTAAATCCCAATTATGTGCAACCACAGATCACACAGTCATTACCAGCATTTGCTCCTTCACAGCCTCCGATGTTTCCGTACTCAGAACCTCCCCCACTGCAATCTGTGTATTACTCAGATCCATACACACAGGGCTATCGGCCTAACAGACCCCCAGACGCACTACTTCAGCAACAGCCATACTCGGCACCCTTATCTTCTACCGTACACCCAGCAGTTCAAGTTCCGAGCATGATTGATATGGCTATCGCATCCGCTTATGGAATACCTAAGCCTAAGCTCATTAATTTCACTACTGGGAAGGAGAGTGATTTCGCTCTGTTAAAAAAGGGACTTGATGGCATTCTCGGCCCACATCTCCATTTGACAGAGGACTATAAATTTCAAGTGTTACTTGACCATCTCAAATTACCAGCTGCCTTCCAAATAGCAAAGAGATACATGTATGATCCCATGCCTTATACTCGAGCCATGCAAGCTTTGCAGCATCGGTATGGGCAGCCCCGACAACTGGTACAGGGAGAAATTGCCAACATTCTCCATACACCTCCACTGAGATCAGGGGATGCTCAAGGTTTTGAGGACTTTGCTTTATCAGTTAGCACTTTGGTTGGTCTCCTTAATACATTGGAAGGGTCTTCCAAGACTGAACTTATGTGTGGTTCACATGTCGATAGATTGCTCACCAAGCTCACATCATCTCATAGAGATAGCTTCGTTGAATACTGTATGACCAAGGGCATTCTCCAGAATGGCACTGACAGAACCTACACGCTTCCTGAGTTCGCAGAATGGCTAGAGAAAAAATCACAAGCGCTTCAGATATCAAGGAGAGCAGCTGAGATCTACAGTTCAGATAGACCTCGTTTTGAGAATAGAGAACAAAAACCTCCAAAGCCACCAAAGGTACAATCCACAATTTACTATGGCATGGATCATGCGAACGAGAAGACTTCTGCCTCCTCTACATCATCTCTCCAGACAAAGGTAAAGAAACGTGAAAGCTTTAAGCCGTACTGCCCTTTCTGCAAATGTCAACAGCATTACCTCAATTCCTGTCCTGAATTTGGCAAATTAAGTGTTGCACAAATAACAACATGGATAAAGGACAGCAACAAATGCTGGAGGTGTGGTAGAGGACACGAGCCTTCACACTGCACCCTGAAAAAGCCATGTTCCAAGTGCGGTGAACAACATTTGTCAGTTCTCCATGAAATCGCATCCAACATCAATAAGAGCATCCTTACTGTGAATACAGTACCCCGCACAATTTACCTTGATCAAGTTACTCATTCTGGCCGAGTCATGTTGAAAGTGGTCCAGGTCAAACTCCATAGCAAAGGGAGAATATTGGACACGTATGCCATTCTAGATGATGGGTCTGAAAGGACCATAATTCTTCCCACAGCAGTGCATTACCTTGATCTGGATAAGGTAGATGAATCACTTGCCCTCAGAACAATTAGACAAGAGGTAGTAGAGATCCAGGGTGCATCAGTCTCATTTGAAGTGTCTGCCTCTGTGAATCCGAGCATTCGTCACAAGATACACACTGCCTTTACATCACAAGAGCTGAACATTGCCAAGCAATCCTGCCCTGTAGAGACTCTAAAGCACAAGTTTGCACATCTGAGAGAGGTTCCTATTATACCGTTCAAAGAGGTACAGCCCATGCTCCTTATCGGTTCTGATTACCCACAACTCATCACACCGATAACTCCAGTACTTATGGGCCCATTAGGCAGTCCTGTGGCAGTTAGTACACATTTGGGCTGGGCCATCCAGGGTCCAACTACATTCCTAGACCAACCATTGGATACTACCTGTTTGAACATCTCGCTGTTACATGCTCCTACACAAGATCTGTCTTATCATGTTGAAAAGTTATGGCAAGTAGACATACTTCCCTTTCAGCCCATGAAAGACATTACACGATCCAAGCAAGACAGAGATGCTCTTCAGATGCTGGAAACAAGAACGAAGAGAATAGAAGTAGATGGAGTCTCTCGCTATGCAACTCCTCTTCTTCGCAGAGGTAGTGCAAAGGTCTTGCATGCAGGTCCAGAATCAGTCATGGCTCTTTTAAGGGCCACTGAACGCCGTTTGAACCAAAACTCAGAGCTAGCAGACGTCTACAATAAAGAAATCCACAAACTGGAGCAAGCAGGATACGCAATAAAACTCACTCCTGAAGAGGCTAAAGGTACAAAGGAGTCATGGTTTATTCCCCACCATCTTGTGCATCACAACAATAAAGCTAGGGTTGTGTTCAACTGTTCTTATCCGTTCCACCAAGCTTCACTGAATGATCAGTTACTTCCAGGACCTACGTTGGGTTCATCTTTATTGGGAGTTCTCCTCAGATTCCGACAATATCCTGTGGCCATCAGTGGTGACATTCGTTCAATGTTTCACCAAGTGCGCCTACTTCCAGAAGATCAGCCATTGCTGCGCTTCTTGTGGAGAGATATGGAAAAGGAGAGGAGTCCTGACATCTATGAGTGGCGAGTTCTGCCATTTGGAACCACATGTAGTCCATGTTGTGCAATCTATGCCCTCCAGCGTCATGCCTTGGACCACCGCGACAGCAATGAAGAGGTAGCAGACTCAGTATTGAAATCCTTCTATGTGGATAACTGTTTGCAGTCCCTTCCCACAACATATGAAGCCAAACAGCTAATAGACAAAATGAGAGCTGCACTATCAGCTGGGGGGTTTGAAATAAGACAATGGGCCAGTAACTACCCAGAGGTAATTGCTCATCTACCAACTGAGGCACGATCGGAAAGCTGTGAGTTATGGCTGACCGTAAACAAGACAGACCCACAAGAATCGACACTCGGGCTCTCTTGGCACTGCCTCTCTGACAAGCTTGGCTATCGAAACAGGCCACTATCAACAGAGGAGCCTACCATGCGCAATATTTATAGAGTGCTAGCTTCTCAATATGACCCTCTTGGGTATATCTTGCCTTATACCACCCGGGCAAAAATCCTTGTTCAAGCTCTATGGATAAACAAAAGAGGCTGGGATGACTGCATTGAAGATGAGATGCTCAACAAATGGCAGGAGTGGACCAATGAACTGCAGTATCTTCCTTTGGTAGACATGCCGAGGTGCTATTTTCCAGTTTGTCCAGAACCTGACAATGACAGGATAGAGCTACACATATTCTGTGATGCCTCTGAACGGGCTTACGGTTCAGTGGCATATCTGCGTCTACAGAACAAGGAGGGAGGAATTCATACCTCATTTGTTATGGCCAGATCCCGTGTTGCACCAAAAAAGCAGCTATCAATGCCCAGACTGGAACTGTGTGGTGCCCTTACCGGAGCCCAACTGGCTAAACTCCTATCAACCGAAATTACTTTACCCATTCATAACACTGTTCTCTGGACAGACTCCACCACAGTTCTCACTTGGATCAAATCTGAATCCTGTCATTACAAGGTGTTCGTTGGCACGCGGATTGCCGAAATACAGGAGTTGACCAGTTCAGAGAACTGGAAATATGTGAACTCTGAACTAAACCCTGCTGATGATATTACAAGAGGGAAATCTCTTAATGATCTATCTCATGTTTGTCAGTGGACTCATGGCCCTCAGTTCCTACAAGAGTCAACAGAAAACTGGCCAACACAGCCTTTCTTACACTCATCAGATGAGAATGAGCTAAGAAAGTCTTTTTTCTGTGCTCATGTTGCCGTACTTCAATCATCCCTACCCGATCCAGAGCAGCACACAACATGGGCAGACTTAGTCCAAGCTACCTACCAGTCTGTACATGGGACAGTCACACCCGCAATGTCAGCTTCACAGCGCATTGATACTGAACTGCTTCTTCTGAGACAAGCCCAGCAGGATAGTTTCCCTGATGAAGTCCATGCACTGCAGAATGCTAAAGTCATACGCGCCAACAGTAGGTTAAGTACTCTGTCACCTGAATATGATCAAACCATGGGATTAATTCGGGTAGGAGGTCGCCTTCGCAAAGCTGAGAAACTTGAGATTGATACTTTACATCCGATTGTACTGGCACCTGATCACCCCATCACTAAACTCATAATACAAGACTACGACAACCGACTACTTCATCCTGGTCCTGAACGTGTCTTCGCAGAGGTACGAAGAACATACTGGATAATCCGAGGCAGACAAGCTATAAAGAAATATCAACACCAATGCAGAGACTGCAGGAAATGGCGTAGTAATCCAGTTAACCCCAAAATGGCTGATCTTCCTGCTGCTCGTCTTCGCTTATACCAACCTCCTTTCTGGTCAACTGGAGTTGATTGCTTCGGACCATTTACAGTAAAGATAGGCAGAAGACATGAAAAACGCTGGGGGATCATTTTCAAGTGTCTCACTACAAGGTGTATCCACTTAGACCTTCTGCATAATATGGACACTGACTCCTTTCTCATGGCGTTACGTCGTTTCATTGCACGACGAGGCAAACCCGTTGAATTAATATCAGACCAGGGCACAAATTTCAGAGGTGGGAATCGAGAACTCCAAGAAAGTTTCTCTGCACTTGAGCCAGCAATCAAAGAGAAACTAAGTGAACAGAGTATTTCATTTCAGTTTAATCCTCCACATGCACCTCATTTTGGTGGAGCCTGGGAGCGTGAAATCCGCTCCGTGAAATCCTGTCTTCAAGTAGTACTCAAAGACCAAATTGTATCTGACGAAGTACTGTTAACTGTTCTGATTGAAGTGGAGGGAATACTAAATTCTAAACCACTAGGTTATGTATCATCGGAGATATCAGATGCAGACCCAGTTACTCCAAATCTCTTGCTCATGGGGCGGCGGGATGCCTCCCTCCCTCAAGTGGTTTATGGCACAAGAGAATTGCTTGGAAAGAGAAAATGGCGACATAGTCAAGTCATAGCTGACCATTTCTGGAAACAGTTCATTCAGAATTACTTGCCAAGTCTACAACCCCGTGCGAAGTGGCGGAAATCTACACCAAATCTATCGGTGGGGCAAGTAGTTATGGTTATGGACTCTCAACTGCCCAGAGCCCTCTGGCCAGTAGGCAGAGTAAACCAAGTTGTTCCCAGCAGTGATGGAACAATAAGAGTAGCGAAAGTAACTGTTGGAAACCGCGTTTACAGTCGCCCTGTTTCTAAACTTATAGTGCTACCAGAGATGCCCACGGATACCAACGGCACATAGCTTCAAAGAACAGGGACCCTTATTTAATTTCTAATTTGCTGCACAAATTAGGGGGCGGCTGTATAAAATCCCTGTCGAACTCTTAATTTGAATTAATCTGTGACATCACATGTGGGCGGAGTCAGGACATGCACGGACAAGTTCATATCTGCGGCTGTAACGAGACATCGTTGTTTGTTTGGATGTGTGTGCGTTCTTGACAACGTAAGTTTCCATTAATATACTTTAAGTGAATGTGTATGTGTATAAGTAGATGCAGGTATGTTTATTCACTGCTATATTGTTGTTTTGTGGTGATATTTATGCACATGCTATTGTTAAGAAGAGAGTTTCGATTAACAGACATGCACAAATATACGGTCACTCTCTGTGTTTATTACAAATGCATATATTAACCATGCTGATATTGATCGCTGAAATATTTGTGTGATGTTATCATTTAGTATTCTATTTACAGTTTGAGAGTGTTGTTTAAGTGGAGTAGGCCCATTTGAATTTGTTTAGCACCAAATCTTGTGACTCTGTTCTATTACTGGAGCAAGAGCTCCGCCTAGTGTTCATTTCTTTACTTTCATTTAATACTGCAATTCCCAAAGTTAGTATTGCTTTATTATGGCAATATATATACCAGCATTGTAGTTAAATATTTGATGTTTATTTAATTTATTCATTGTTACTTATTTATTTCAGAAACCACACTCATAAAACTACATGTAAACAAACTACTTGTGGATTTATTGGAATAAATCCATGCTTGGGAACTGAAGCTGTCATGAACTTATTTGCTTACAAACCTTCTGACCGAGGTTGAGGATGAGATGTTGACAAACCAGTCCATTAATGTACATACATCTTTAACATAAACTTTCGGTTTAATAAAAGGTGTCGTAAATAACAGTGTGACCACATACACTACTGTTCAAAAGCTTTGGGTCGGTAAGGTTTTTAATGTTTTTGTAAGTCTTCTGCTCACCAAGGCATTTGATCAAAAATACAGTAAAACTGTAATATTGTGAAACATTATTACAATTTAAAATAACTTTTCTATTTGAATCCTTTGTAAAGTGCAATTTATTCCTGTGATCAAAGCTGAATTTTCAGCATCATTACTCCAGTCTTCAGTGTCACATGATCCTTCAGAAATCACACTAATATGATGATTTGATGCTAAAGAAACATTTCTGATTATTATCAGTGTTGAAAACAGTTGTGCTGCTTTTTCATGATTCTATTAATCGAAAGTTCAAAAGAACGGCATTTATTTGAAATATAAATCTTTTGTAACATTATAAATGTCTTTACTGTCACTTTTGATCGATGTGATGCATCCTTGCCTAATAAAAATGTTAATTAAAATTAAAATCTGATCCCAAACTGACCATGTATTTAAGATCTTGGGAGGACCAAATATAATAAGAGCTAAAAACGACCATTTGTTGTGACCATTCAAAATCAGTTTGAACTTGTCTTACTGTATATTTGTCATATTTATCATTTGCATGCAGTCAGAATGAAAGGGATTGACTTTATTATTATTCACGTTTGATTTCACCAACTCATTTCTGGAGCTGTCCACAAAGAGCCGTAAGAAAGCAACCAAATATTACAAGGTGTGTTTTATGATGGTGGTAAAAACACGACTCCCGACTATTCCTGTAATCCATGTTTTGTTTTTATTACCTGACACACTTTCTATTTTGAGAAAGCAATTGCTTTTCATAATGAAGCACGTGCAGACACAAACACACGGATGCATGAATGTATTTAAGGGAGTGTACATGCAAACAAACACACACGTACATTTCCTCATGTTACGTATAAACACACCTACATTTGTCATTTCATACTTTTGTCGCACACCATTAAACAGGAACTCACACATGGACTCAAAACAGATGCAAGAGGATTTAGAGAGTCAAAGCAGAACATGCTCAAGAGAATGGACTGAATCACGGGGTGAGTCTCATGAACAATAAGTCCCCATGCAGAAACAACCTTGACTCACACACAGTCTTCACATGCACTTACTCTGACAGTACCACAGCTCACAATCAAAAGGCTCAAACAAAAAAAATCTTATTGTTTCAAACATATGCAAGTCTAATCCATACACCCTCGGTTATGTAAATAGTTTCCTAATGTGTCCCATTACAGTCATGAGTAAAGCAGTTGACCTATATATATATATATATGTATATAAATATGTGTAATGTACCTGTTAGGCAGAAATTTCTGTTTGTATTCTAAGCTGTTTTTTCAGTCCAGTGATCCAGTAAGCAAATTCATTCAAACAATTAGTCCGAAACAGCACTAATGTAAAGAAAACATTTGGTTATTTGGTTCCAAGTTAAGTTTGTCTTTTCAAAAAAGGACATTTGGCGACTCTAAACCTTGGAAAAGCTTGCAAAATATAGTTTTGTGTGAATCATCCTTCAATCTGATGGTTTACTTTGCTGCATACTGCCAATGAGGACAAAATTAGCGTGTTCAACAATATACATGGGGTACGCTTAATCTCACATTTGTGTGATTAATTTTGATTGGAATGTTTAATCTATTCACAGCCAGCCCTAATATATAATATATATTTTAGTTATTTTTTAATACAATACAATTATATTTATAGAATATTGAAGTGACACACTCTTCTGAGCTTAAATGTATTCTCTATTCATTTTATGTTGCGTCAATTCAATATACTATAAATATGTATTAAAGAAAGGTATCAACTATGGGGTGTAACAATATATCGCAAATCAAAAATGCAACTATGTATCGTGGATAGTGACAATATGTAGTGCGTATGGTTCAACCAAAATAACATTTCTGTGTGAGTTTTCAGAGTTTCAAGTTTAACAGTACTACATTAAACTGCTATATAATGTATACTAATGCAATGGGGGAATATTTGTGGGTCCTAGATAATTTTAAATATATCTAGCAGTGACAGTGCAAGCATATTCATCTAAAATAATTCTGTATTTTCAGCTTCAGAATCATGAATATGTTTATTCGGGTGTCTCTATTGTCCTGTGCATTGGTTTATCAGCACCAAGTCCAGGCCTATTCATTTACACACACATTGTAATATCAAATATAGCATTTTAATCAACTGTACATTTTTTATTAACCTTTTACCATATGTCTTGGATATCATATCGCTAGTTCGTGATATGTATCGAATCGTGACATGAGGGTATCGTTACATCCAACATATAATATATATCCACATATAATATTTATTTCTCGTGTGCCAGTGTTTACACTTTGTGGTGTTAGCCAAAGTTACTGACCCCTGTGATCAAGTGTGCTTGGCAATGTTGCAAAAGTCGCTGTAATCAGATCAGCATTTTGGCTAATATTAACAGCTCTAGTTCTGATGAAAACCAAATATATAATACCATAGGGTTCGTACCCTGTTGTGTGAGGATTTCTTATCGGCTGGGTCTGATGCTCTTGTCAGAGGGGAAGATGGATGATACAACTTACAGGAAAATCTAAAACCTGCTCAAAATGGCTCTTCTTTCAACATGATGACACTGCCAAATCAACTATTCAGTGGCTGAAAGACAGGATGATAAATGTCCTTGAAATGTCTTGTCAGACTTAAAATCCTCTGGATCTGTGGAATGATTAAACAAGGGCCGGGCAACGATCTCCATGCTCTCCTGCTGAGCTTGAGAAGTTCTGTTTGGGGAAACCGGCAAATATTCCCCTACAAGATGCATGTGCAAAATCAGTGAAGTATGAAAATCAATGTGCCAAAACAGATAAATAACGCAATTTTGTCAAAAGATGCTTTTAACCAGTCGATCAATTCCCCATGGACAAAACCAAGCCCCGCCCTGCATCTTCTCTTGTTTGAGAAGCCGTTTCACTCGGATATACGTCACAATAGGGAAGCAGACTTCTTCTGTGAATATTAGCTATAATGATGAACACAACTATTATTCAGGGGCGTCTCGGGGTCGTGAGATCATATAGCTTTGGAGCTCGGCTGCTGCTGTTTATGCTATTTCTATCTCTCTTTGGAAAAAAGAGGATAAAAAACACTGTTGTTTTCTTTCCACTTCTATCCTTGCCATTCTCTCATTTGGATGATGGCTTAATGTGTTTTCCGTGCTTTCATTTACCATGAGCGTGTGTGTGTGTGGAGTGGCTCCTTCAGGATGAGTCATTTGCTTACACTGGCTGCTCTCTCTCACACACGCTTGATAGCAGCACATGGCCTGAAGACGGCACACACTCTCCCTTCACGTGGTGGCCCTTCTTTGTCTGCCTCTCTCCATCAGCACACCTTCCTGTTTCTCTTTGTGCTTTTTTTTTTTATCAATGCTTTAGCCGTCATAACTTAGTTTCTCTTTACCTACAGGGATTTATTTGACCTTCTTGTATCAACAATCCGATTTCAAACATCCAAACACTGTTATTCCTGATCGATTTGCCTTCGATTTGTAAGTGCATTTGGATGAAAAAAAAAAAAACATGTTTACACTATACGGTCAAAAGTTATTCTCAATTTTATTAGTGGGGCTTAGTTATTAATGGTTCTTATTAATGGTTCTCAGGTTTTGCTGCTTAATATTTAGGGAAACAGTGATAACAGAGGAGACGGAGCATTTATTTGAAATGGAATAAGAGCATAAGACTAAGATACTCTAAATGCATTTCGGCTGGGGTTTTTTCTTCACATGAATCATGTTTGAGATGTTAAGTGTTTTATTTTTAGTTGAAGTGAGTATAGTGCACGGTATTTAGCTATGTAGGTCACGGTCGAAATGTCGTGTAGTTACTTGTCTTGTCTGCGAAGGTTTGTCTAACCTAACTAAGTGATCTTGTTCCTCTGCTAACCACATGATTGGGAATAAAATGCTACATTTGTTCCCAAATGTACTATTGTTTCCACACAGGACAAAAATAAATGGAATCTCCCTTGTGGGATGATGCAGTCTCTGTAATTTGCGTCCACCGAATGAGTCACATCTCCTGCTCATTATGCTGGTCTGGACAGATATAAAACAAATAATCACCTTTATTTAGTATCTTCCAGATTTCCATCTCTTTTTCTCCCTTTTAATCCTCAGTGGAGATCATTGTAACCAACACACCAAAAATGTACAATTTAATTAAATAATGTGCGCCAATGCAACACAATTATTAAACATTTTATGGAAGTTTCATTGTGTGCAATTCATTTAAATGGTAACACTTTACAATAAAGTCTCATTAGTTCATGCATTAATTCACATTAACAATGAGCAGCGCATTTTTTGCATAACGTTAGTTAATAAAAATACAGCTGTTCATTGTTGGTCATGTCAGCTCAGATCCATTCAATAACATTAACAGATACAACTTTTGATTTGAATAATGGATTAGTAAATGTAAAAAATTAACATTAAGATAAAATAAAAAAAAATTAACATTAAGATAAAATAAAAAAAAATGGAACCATGATTAAAAAGTGTTACCGTGGTAGAAAGCTGTGAATAGTCAATCTTTGATAAAATATTAGTAATGTTGAAGTATAGTATTATTTTTAAAATTCATAGTATGTTTTTATGGTGGTGCACGTATGCGGGAAACCCAAATTTGAATTCTGCTTCTCATTTTCATTGCATCTAGTAATCATAACTAAACAAATTCTACAACAAGACTTCAAATCCATTCATTCCAGCTTTGATATCCTCAAAGCTCTTTGAATGTTCTTATTTAAGTACTTCAGATTTTCAACACTGACTGCTGTATTATTCCACAGTCTTTAATCCTAAAACAAACACTGCTAATTGAACCCATAAGGCTGATCAGAAGGCTTTATGTTTTGGATAGTGGAAATGTGACGTGCTTCTGTGTAAAGCTTGTGTGACGAGGAGGCCCTCTCTCTGTTGTAATCCAAGATTAACCTAAACACCCACTCACCACTTGCTCGCTCGCTTACTCACTCTCACTCACTCTCACTCCACTCACTCTCACTCTCACTCTCACTCTCTCACTCACTCACTCACTCACTCACTCACTCACTCACTCACTCACTCACTCACTCACTCACTCACTCACTCACTCACTCACTCACTCACTCACTCACTCACTCTCACTCACTCACTCACTCACTCACTCACTCTCACTCACTCTCACTCTCACTCTCACTCTCACTCTCACTCCACTCACTCTCACTCACTCTCACTCTCACTCCTCTCACTCCACTCACTCTCACTCCACTCACTCTCACTCTCACTCCACTCACTCTCACTCTCACTCCACTCACTCTCACTCCACTCACTCTCACTCACTCACTCTCACACTCTCACACTCTCACACTCTCACACTCTCACACTCACTCACTCACTCACTCACTCACTCACTCACTCACTCACTCACTCACTCACTCACTCACTCACTCACTCACTCACTCACCCTCATTCGCACACTCACTCACTCACTCACTCACTCGCTCACTCACTCGCTCACCCTCATTCGCTCACTCACTCACTCACTCACTCACTCACACTCTCACTCCACTCACTCTCACTCACTCACACTCTCACTCCACTCACTCTCACTCCACTCACTCTCACTCCACTCACTCTCACTCCACTCACTCTCACACTCTCTCACTCTCACACTCTCACTCTCACTCACTCTCACTCACTCTCACTCCACTCTCACTCCACTCACTCTCACTCACTCCACTCACTCTCACTCACTCTCACTCCACTCACTCTCACTCCACTCTCACTCCACTCACTCTCACTCACTCTCACTCCACTCACTCTCACTCACTCACTCTCACACTCAGTCACTCACTCATTCACTCACTCACTCTCACACTCTCACTCTCTCACTCACTCACTCACTCTCTCACTCACTCACTCACTCACTCACTCACCCACCCACCCACCCTCATTCACACTCACTCACTCACTCACTCACCCTCATTCGCACTCACACTCACCCTCATTCGCTCACTCACTCTCACACTCACTCACTCACTCACTCACTCACTCACTCACTCACTCACTCTCACACTCACTCACTCACTCACTCACTCTCACACTCACTCACTCACCCTCATTTGCACTCACTCACTCACTCACCCTCATTCGCACTCACTCACTCACTTACTCACTCACCCTCACTCACTCTATAGTGCGGATCGGGCCGAATTTTTTTGTCCAAGCCTGGCCCGCGTCCGACAGAGCAGTAACCGAACCCGACCCGAGCCCGACAGGCATAAAGATATTTATGTCCGAGCCCGACCCGAGGCCGACAGTTAAAATCCCATTTTTTTCTCATACTAATGACACATGCGCATCAGCGTGCACGGAGAAACAAGCGCACTTAACGCAGACGCGCATGCACGTGTTTCGTTGTCACGGCTACATAAACAAATTTCCGCACACAGGAAGACAGATGTTATGGTAATATTTTACATGTATTTTAATCACAAAAACGAACGTTTGCATCACGTGAAAGCATCAGGCACATTGGCTACCAACATAATAAGCTGTTTTAAATTTAAAATGTTAAATGCCATATATGCCACCCACTCACCCACTCACTCACTCACTCACCCACCCTCATTCGCACTTACTCACCCTCATTCGCACTTACTCACCCTCATTCGCACTCACTCACTCACTCACCCTCATTCGCACTCACTCACTCACCCTCATTCGCACTCACTCACTCACCCTCATTCGCACTCACTCACTCACTCACTCACTCACTCACTCACTCACTCACTCACTCACTCACTCACTCACTCACTCACTCACTCACCCTCATTCGCTCACTCACTCTCACACTCACTCACTCACTCACTCACTCACTCACTCACTCTCACACTCACTCACTCACTCACTCACTCTCACACTCACTCACTCACCCTCATTCGCACTCACTCACTCACTCACTTACTCACTCACCCTCACTCACTCACTCTATAGTGCGGATCGGGCCGAATTTTTTTGTCCAAGCCTGGCCCGCGTCCGACAGAGCAGTAACCGAACCCGACCCGAGCCCGACAGGCATAAAGATATTTATGTCCGAGCCCGACCCGAGGCCGACAGTTAAAATCCCATTTTTTTCTCATACTAATGACACATGCGCATCAGCGTGCACGGAGAAACAAGCGCACTTAACGCAGACGCGCATGCACGTGTTTCGTTGTCACGGCTACATAAACAAATTTCCGCACACAGGAAGACAGATGTTATGGTAATATTTTACATGTATTTTAATCACAAAAACGAACGTTTGCATCACGTGAAAGCATCAGGCACATTGGCTACCAACATAATAAGCTGTTTTAAATTTAAAATGTTAAATGCCATATATGCCACCCACTCACCCACTCACTCACCCACCCTCATTCGCACTTACTCACCCTCATTCGCACTCACTCACTCACTCACCCTCATTCGCACTCACTCACTCACTCACCCTCATTCGCA